>OZ014521.1:287506619-287965575 GCA_963966055.1 Lathyrus aphaca | reverse complement strand
GCCAAATCGGATCAATGATGCCAACAACGAATTAATTTTGAATTGAATCCCCAAATCGCTCTAGAAAAAATTGATTTCCAGCAATCTTTGAACTATCCCCGAGAAAAAAAATTAACCTGAAGCGATTTGATTCCTCAGACGAAATAAAGCCTTGAGACAATACAACCACTGATGCATCAATCTCTGAATTTATTCCACAGATTTCTTCGACAAAAATGAATCTCATGAACCACTTGAGCATTCAACACTGAAACAATGGTCATTTGAATTAATCATCTTCTGAGTTTCTGACCAAATGATCCCTGAAGAATTCCACACACAATAATTTGATCTTGGACGCACACTTACTGATAAATTGTCTACTGAAATAGATAACTTGGACTTCAAAAATTATCCTGATAGCTTGACCGTGATTAGGTCAAACGTCCATCGGAACTGGATCATAACTGAACAAACACGCTTGAACTGAAACCACAACTTTTGAGGTACTGAGAAAGAAGAATAACCTGAGACGTTAAGAAGAGAGAATAACCTTAATTGCTTGATGATGAAGAAAACCCTAATTTACACTTCACTGCTAATAATGGGCCAGATGCACAAGTGAACAATCTTTGCAAGTGAAAACCTTGAATTCCATTCAATCAGGGAAATAAACCCTAATCGAGTGGCAGGAACCTAAGATGATGCCCTTGATGGCTGCAAATCGAAAACATTGAATTCCCTTGATAACCAACAATAAAGAGTGAAACCCTAATCCTCAAATGACATTGATACCATGTCTCAAGAGCCTATGCAAATGAATTAATCCAAAATGTATGACCTAATGATGATGCAAATGAATGCAAACAAAAAGGAGCTAAAGAAAGAAAAACTAGAGGGAAAATTTTGGGGTGTTACAGTATTCCCTCTATACCCCAATTCCTTGGATGTATAGAAGGAGTACCAAGCTTTTTAGTTAATCAAAAGTATTGCGGTTAAAATATGATATCCCAATTCCTCAGTGATATCTAATATAAAATTGTTATATGAAAGCGTTAATGATGGTTTTCCGACCTAACGTTAACCGTAAATATAAACCCTATTTTCCAATATAGGTTTGTAATAAGAACATCATATAATAAGGTGATTATGAGAAAGCAGTGAAATTACTATTAAAATGATCAAAATGTTATTACAAAGGGAAATCAGGGACACCCCCTAGCATTGGGGGGTTTAGCCTCTCATGTTCATAACAAAAACAATAACAAAATACAAATAGGAATAAACCATTAACTAAAATTGGGATTCCATAGATCTTCAATCGCTTTCGGCGTTAAAATATCCCCTTCCTCCTAAGACTCTTGATATCATAAGTTTTCAATCCAGAAATTCTTACGTAAAGTCAAATGTGTCTTTTTCCTCTCTTCTCACAACCTAAAAAGCTTCAGTCCACATAAAATCATGCAAAAGCCCCAAAATACGCTCGGAAGACACTAAAATGAAATATTGAAAAATCACCCTCCAGGGCTCCTGACACGGGTCGTATCCTGTGACACGGGAAGCCATGTCAGGTGATCGCTCTATGACCGGTAAAATAGCAAGTGTACTATTTTATCGATGTAGTAATAATAAGGGGTTATCCCCAGAGTCGGTCTCTTGAGGACTGTGCAGGTAATAAAAGTTTGTATGACACGTTTGAACAAAATTTCTTTGATTTGTTTTATGTTAACTCTTGAAATTATAAGGCAAAATAAAAATGCTTAATAAAATAATTGTTATGACAAATATGAGAATAACACTAGGGAAGGTGTATGAAAACCTTGTAATGACATAAACTTGATTATTAACAATTTCCCCACAATGATAAATCGTCACCGCCTTTCAAGGTTAGTTTTAAAAAATTCCTTTAAAGAAAACCCTTTGGTATTCCCCCTATACCCCAATTCCTTGATCGTATAGGAAGAATACCAAGCTTTTTAAAATATCAAAAGTCTGCGGTTAAATTATGACATCCCAATTCCTTGGCGATGTCGAATAAAATAATGTTGCAAGAAAAGGCGTTAACAATGGTATTCCTACCTAAAGCTAACCTTAGATCATAAACCGTATTTTCCAATTAAGGTTTTGCATTAAGAACATTCAAACAACACAACAATAATAATCAAAACAAATGAAATTATGATAATCAAACTCAATTGTCATTACAAAGGAAATCAGGGACATCCCCTAACATTGGGGGGTTTTAGCCTCTCAAATTCATAATAACAATAACAAAACTAAGAAAACAAAGAGAATTCATTACACTGGTGATAGGGTTTGGATGATCTTCAATGGCTTCCGCCGTTCGAAGATAGCCTTTCTCCTAAAACTTGTTCCTCCAATCCCTTGATCATAAAAGTCTCATTTGTTAAATTCAAAAGTGTCTTTCTCTTTTTCACATTCAGCCTAATGTATCAGACTCCTAACAGCTAAGTGGAAATCTCAAAAATACCCCCGGAGGTCACTTAAATAAGAAGAAAAATAAATTAAAACTGCTACATTCAGGGGCCCTGACACGGGCACCCGTGTCAGGCTTATGACTTGGAATTTTGATGCGCAATATGCCCTGACACGGGCTGTGTCAGGTGACACGTGCGGCCGTGTCAGGCTCTTGACTTGCATGATTTTCCATTTTTTCATGTGTTGTCCCCAGGCTTCCTGACACGGGCCGTGTCAGGTGACACGGGCACCCATGTCAGGCTTCTGACTCTTCTCCAAACACTCCGTTTCTCGACCTGAAATCCACTTTCGCATGGTCTGATCCACGATTTCCTACATTACAGAAAAAAAACAAAAACACACAAATCAAAGGTACCAATTCTTCAAAACAAAGAAAACAAAAGTAAAGACTAACTTGACCAAACGAGGAAAAGTAATACGGAAACATCAACAAATGCTACTATAACTGACTGAAACACTAAAAACGACGGACATAATAGCTTGAAATATACAACGAATACTCACCGATCAAATTCCCCCAAACTTAAACTTTTACTTGTCCTCAAGTAAAACTTGCAGAAATTATGAACTGCCACCTAAACTGCAAATCGAAGCGGGATTACTCATACGTGGATTTATCATTCCAAGTTGTGTAATAAGAAGATTCGGTTTTTCTCCCTCTATTAAGGTATCACACAAACACTCAACTGTGGTACAACCTCGGACCTAAATCTCATTTTCGGTAACCTCTCCGACTGTGCTTTGGGCTTAAGTCTCCTTTTCCAATTTTCTACCCCTTTCATTCCGACACTCATTTTAAAGGCTTTCGGTGATTTTTCCTCGAGCGCACAAGATTGATCGAACTTTTTCTCTTTTTTTTATTTGCACCATGTTTCCCCCCGTCCCTTTTGGGGTGGTTTAGTATACAATCGCCGTTAGGCTGAATAACCGGGTGAGGGTTACCCAACTTAAAAGGATCGGTCGTGTAATACCCATATAGAAAATACATACTTCAAAGCATATTTTTCATATATAAAAATCAAGTTTGGTACTTAAATACACAATTTCTTAGCAACACATTGCATAAGAATAACCACTACAACCTAAGGTACTAAAACAAGGCTATAAATTATACAAGATGTTCAAAAGAATACAAAAGTCTAAGAACTAGATCCGAAGATCTCAAAAGTCCACAGCGGAAGACAAAGCCATCGAACAAGTAAAGATAATCAAATCGCCTTATCTTTACCCTTTTCTGAACCTGAGGTACCTGAAATAACAACATAAACATGGGGTGAGATAAAACATCTCAGTGAGTTCCCTATCTTAAAGTTCTCTCGGCTCTATGGATTTATCCCAAATAAATCTCACAAGTTTCCACAAAACCATCTCACACAAGGACCGATAACAAAGGGGAACTAAGGTCCATACATGATCTCAAAATACAATAAGAGAAACGTCTACCTCGAGTCCTTACGGATGCTTCACGTGGGACTAAAGACAACCCACCTCAAGGCTTACTCAAGACCTTACGGAGGATTTCAACATAACACTCTCTTCAATCTTTACGGATGCTTCCCGTGGGACTAAAGGTAACCCACCTCAAAACTTACTCAAGATTAACACATAATTAGTATAGCACTCACCTCAAGTCTTTACAGATGCTTCACGTTGGACTAATGGCAACCCACCTCAAGGCTTACTCAAGACCTTACGGAAGACTTATGACCTACACTCTTTAAACCACAATCCGCATTTAAACAACCAGTACCTTAAGTCCTTACGGACGCTCTTATGAAACACAAGGTAACTGCGAAGAGGCTTAATCAAGACTTTACGGAGGACCTTAAAACAATACATAATTCATGATTCACTATATCTTAAGGGAAACCTAGACATCTCTCAAGTCACACCTTCTTTATTTCCATTAACTCACACTTTCCAAATTTTAACAAGGTTTTGGTCATTTGAAAAACTCGGTAAAAGTCGGGTAAAATAACATCTTTTTGGCATCATCAATTTGTAAATATTTTTAGCTTCGATTCGATAGGTGGAACACTAAAATCGGATGCCCGGATCAAAAGTTATGAATAAAAGACAAAACTAAAACCTCCAGGTCTCGCTGAGCGAGGCTTTAGCTCGCTGAGCAAGGAACCTCTTGCATTTCTCTCTGAGCGAGCTCTTGCTCGCTGAGCGAGCTATACCAGGTCAACAAACTCAGCTTACGGGAAACTTAACATTCCAAGCCAAAAATCATCCAGAATACCAACCAACATAGTAAACAACACTAACCATACTCATAGGCATAATGTGAGCAACATAGTTAGGTTTAATCGAGTTTTTAACCGTTTAAATCATTTGTTTCAAGATTTCTACCAAAAACTCTAAACTCATAAAATTCAAAACTCAACCAAAAACAAAAACAAAAGTATCTAACTATGAACCTACCTAGAGAGATGAAGATTGACGAAATAAATGAGTTGATTCGATGGACGGATGATTGAGAATGATGAATTTGAAGCTTTAGGGTTTTCTCTCCTTCTTCTTCTCTTCTCCTCTTCTTTTCCTTTTTCCTTTTTCTTCTTTTTCTTACTAACTACTTTCTTTTCTATTTTTCCTTTTATATAAACAAATATATAAAAACTTAATTCTTACCAATGGGTCCAAAATAGAGAGTATCCAAAAATGTCTCTTAATCCTTAATTTAAATAAAACCTCGGCATAAATAATATCAGTTACCCAACTTAAATTTCCATTTACTCTAAGTGGTTTTTCATTAAAATTTATTAGAATAAACCGGAAATCTTACTGGTATTAAATAATATTATTCATAGATTTAAATAAATTATGGGGTGTTACATCCTCCCCTCCTTGAATAGAAATTTTTCCTCGAATTTAAAAGATTACCTGAAAAGGTGCGGATACAGCTCCCGTATCTCCATTCCAATTCCCACGTAGAATCTCCCGGATGCGTCGTATCCCATTGTACTTTAACAAGTGGGATCTCTTTGTTTCTTAGCACCTTCGTTTCTCTTCCAACAACACGGCTCAGTTGGGGTTTGAAAGTTAAATCTGTTTCAATCTCGATAGAATCTGGAAGAATAGGCTGAAGAGGATCAGTAACAAACTTACGAAGTTGAGATACATGGAAAACATCACGCATTTCCGACATAGAGGGTGGTAAGGATAATCTATAAGCAACTTCACCAATCCTTTCTAAGATCTGATATGGTTCCACGTATCTCGGACTTAGCTTGCGTGACTTGAACGGTCCTTTCAACCTCAATCTCAGAGTAACTTTCAAGTAGACATGATCACCTTCCTCAAAAACCAAAGGTCTCCTTCGATTGTCAGCATAACTCTTTTGACGATCTTGGGCCTTTTTTATTTTCTCTTGAATCATTCAAGTCTTTTCCGTGGTCTATTGAATAACTTCGGGTCCCAAAATTCTGTCTTCGCCCAGTTCCGACCAACACAATGGGGTTCTACATTTTCTTCCATACAATGCCTCATACGAAGCCATATCAATGCTCGCATAATAACTATTGTTGTAGGAGAACTCAATCAAAGGTAAAATTTATTTCCAACTGTAAAACACCCCAAATTTGCCCTCTCTTTTTTCTCACACCTTGGCTTGTGATCCTCCATATTGCATTGCATAAGCATTCCATCTTACACTGCATAGTTATTTCATTACATAAGTTGCACAACTAGGGTTTGTGATCAGATGAATCTTAAAAGTGGTTTGAGCTATCTCAAAGGCCTTGAAGCATTCCAAGAGAGTCCCTGAGTGGTCTATGATCATCTTATGCCCCCATGGGTCCATTGAAATCAAGAAATGTCAAAGCATTGCAGAGGTATTGGAGCTAAGCTGAGGATTCCTACACAGATGACCTGAAATTAGGGTTTTGGTTTTGAAGGCCTTACACCCAAATGTTTTGGTCATTCTTGTTGCTATTGGTCCATATATGTTATAAGGAGCATGTGTATCAAATTTCATGGAAAAATTCAATGTGGAAGTCATCTGATCAAATGGTAACTTCTTGAGTAAGAAAAGTCAGATTATGGGCATCTGAGGCCCCCAACAATGGTTCCAAAGGGTCATCATCACCATTTTTGAAGTCATATGGTCTTTATTTGATCATTTGAATGCTTGGAAGTTCACAAAATTGAAGAAAAATGAACAAAGCCAAAACTTGCCAAAAATGGAAATGACTTGTAATGTAAACTTTCTATTTTGGGAAAGGTTTTCAACCTCCTCTTTCTTGATCAAAAAGGTTTCAAATGAAATTTCTTCAAACATAAAAGTTGTAGATTGGATCCTCCCATTTTCAAAAAGTACAATAACTCATTATAATTCATCCTAGAACTCAAGTTATGGCCTTGCAAAGTTGGCAAAAATCACATAAATTTCATGCTCATGTCAAAGAGGGATTTTTGCATATTGGCATTTCAGGCATTTGTATAATTTCTAATGCACTCAAATGTATCAAGACACGTTCAAGAAACTTCTAAAGATCAAATTTGGCCTTTGAACCTAGGGTTTTGATGGCTTGATTCTTAAGAAACTTCAAAATGGCAATTATGCATAAACCATGCGAACACTTGATCAAGGCCATCCAACTGCATAAACTTCATCCAATGGCCTTCCTTGAAGCTAGCTGAGGCAATCCAAGCACAAAAATCTCCTTTGCTATGGCCCATACCTATAGTACACATAAACTTGACTTTTTGCATTTTCCTCCCATACCAATCACACAGTGCCACACCAACTATCCTGACCAATGGTATGGCTTATGCAAACCCTAAGCACTATAAATGAACACCCTTCATGGTCTAAAACAACACACAAGCTCATATTGCCAAAATTTCCTTGAAACTATTTCTCTTCGAAACACACAATCCAGCCAACAAAAACCAAATTTTCTTTCACCAATCAACTCCATATAACCTCAGGAACAATTCCCACCTATCACCATAGCCTAAAACAAGCCCAAACAAAAACACAATTTCTGCTTTGTTAGTTCTTAAACACTCAAAATAGCCACTCTAAGCTCCATTCAAACATTCCATTGAGCTCAGGAGATCAAAAGAGGTTGGATTGCACAAGAGGGAAGCCCAGAAAGTTGCATTTTGAAGGATTCCATCTCAGGTAACCTTCATGAACTTTTTTTCCAGAAGCATGATTTTAAGTTCTAAAATGATTCTCCATGCTTCCCTGATGATCATGATATGATTAGAATTGAAAATAGGTTAGAAATGAGGATTTCATGATGTTCTAAATTTTTTTGACCTATAATTTGTTTGCTTCGATTCAGCTTAATGATGTATGATAAATGAATTTTGTTTGTTGATTAGAGTTGTATGATGTTAGGAGATTGTTTCTAGGCAGAAAAATTGAGGTTTAGAAGCTTAAATATGAAGTTGGCATTTTTGGTTGCCGGAGAAGATGATCGGAGCTTGTCTCCGGTCACCTGAAAGTGATTAGGGCTAATTAGGGTTTAGGTTTCCAGATTAAATGAGGACCCTTGGATCATGTTTAAATTAGTGTACGGACGGCTCAGATAATTCACTTAACCTTAATTTTGATTAATTAAATAAATTATAATTAAATTAGTCAGATTAAATGGTAGCCCTTGGATAACGCGCGTAAGCCAAATTTAAACCCGGGCCTTAGATCTTTCATACCTCCAGTCAAGCAGACTTCTCATCCTGGCCTTTGATCTCATCAATTTCGCATCTGGACCATTGATTCAACATACTTTTCAATTTCTTTTATTTTTACTCTCATTTATTTTGTTTTCTTTTCTTTTAATCATTAAAAATACCAAAAATCATTTAAAAAATTCTGAAATGTTTTATCATCACTTTACTTAATTTTCAGAAACCAAAAATATTTTTATTTTATTTTTTTACAAAAAAAATGCATTTTTAAATAATTTAATTGTATATTTTAATTAATTAAATCCTTTTAATTAATTAAAAATACTTTAAAATATTTAAAAATCACAAAACAATTCAGAGAGGTTCTTTAAACATTTAGAAACATTTAAAAACTAATCTCACAAATTTCTTTTTGGTTTTGATCAAACTTTGCCAATTTTCTTTGAATTAGGGTTTCTAAATTTTGTATTTTTCAACCCTAACTTCAAAAATTTATAACTTTCAAACCAAGATGAGTTTGCATTTGATTCTTTTTGCAATCTTCCACATTTGACCTCTAGTTTCTAAATATATTTTTGTCTTATTTTTATCTTGCATTTTCAAATTAATGTGCATTTTCCCTTTGAGAAGTATCCAAAACCCTAACAAAGTTTAGGATGACCATAACTTGAACTTGGTAAACCTTTAGACCTCCCCCTTTGGATGGTGATTTCATGAGTGCTTAGGGTCCCCTTAGATGAATTTTCAATTTTTTATCTCTTGATTTGTTTATGCTTTTAAATTTGTACATATCTTGCTTTCAAACTAACCATTTCAGGTGCATTAGGTAAGTTAGTCAGGATGTGGATGTGCATCCACATCCAACCTCTCTTTCTCTCTTTATTTTTATGCACTTTGTTTGTGTTTGAAGTGAATCTCATTCACTTATGTTTTCTCTTGTTCTTAGGTTACTTAACTTCTTCATGAAGTAAGTAACCTAATTCTTCTCTTTCTCCCCCCCCTCTCTCTCTCTCTCTCTCTCTTTTCATCTGCTTCTCTTCCTTTGGTGGCCAACTTGAAGACTTCTCTTGATGCCTCACAAACCATAGGAACATCCAAGCATGATAACTTTAGGGTTGTACATAGTCCCCCCTAGTTTTTACCTTTTGAGTCTCCTTGAGTCTCCCTTTCTCATCTCATAATCAAGGCTAAATAGTTAAAGTTTTGGGACTCTGAATTAGGGTTATGCCTATATCCTTATCTTAGGATGGAGTGTATACTTTGATCCTTAGTGCTAAACCTTTAAGTTGTTTTCACCTTCAATCAAAAATACCTAATAATCATTAAAGACTTAAGCTTGTAACTTGGGCCTTATATTAGGGTTACATCTCTGCTTGGTGGTTCAGAGGGACTAACCCTAGTGTTAAATGGACAAGTTCCCCTCATGATAAAGTCTTGCAAACATAAAAAACACTTCTTCATCCAACCTTTAATTAAAATCCACTTAATAAAGGCTTGTTATATAATTAATTTAATCCCTAACCATGGATTAAGTTGAGGTATCTTCCTCCGCTTAAGTGTTATCATCTATCATCCTTCTCTTAGGATGGTGTAATGAGTTCACTAATCTTTAATTGGAGATTAAACTCATTACTTAACACTAAACAAAAATCCAAAGACACTTAACAATAACCACAAGTAGGTTAATGATCTTAACCCTGCATCATTAGGGTAATCAAGTTGAGAGTCTCAGCTCACACATAAGTAGGCTCATTATCCCTAATCAGGGAGGATATAATGAGTTTACAACCCTTAATGTTGGCTTAAGCTCATTATCTTATGAAAAACAAAAAAAAACAATAAAAAACTGAAAACACAAAACAAACAATAAACGTCTCCTCCGAGATTATTTTCTCATCACACTCATTCAAAAACGAGAACTCGCTTCTTCCGTCTAATGCAAGACAGTTAGCACTCGAGCCAGACGAGTCATACACTTGAGCATAGACAAGCAAGCAGTTCACAATAAATTCATCCCAATCTCTTTGATTCCAACTACGGTGTTTTGACTTCCTTATTGCACGAGAGGATATGTAGGCATAACTTAACGATTATCGAACAAAAGTCTCTTTGTCCTCCCCTCTATCCTCCTCCCAGTTTCTCTTTCCTTAGCCTCAGTTTTGAGCACTCACTTTCTTTTTACATTGACACTTTGTACATCCTTTTCTCCCTAGATTTTTATGCATAGTTTAGCATATACACTACCCCCTTTTAAAACACAATCAAGTAAGCATGGATCCCGTCGAGTACGAAGGACGATCCGGGTGCTAATACCTTCCTAGGTCGTAACCAACCCCCTTTCTCAGTTTCTTTGGTTCGCAACCGTCTTATCCATACCCTTCCAGATTCATGCAGCATACATTTCCTTCGGGATAAAAATGCCTAGCTGACGACTCTATTCAACCTCAACCTCCAACATCGCCGACGGTTCGTGTTTGCACCAGGACGAAAGTCCGGGGAGCGGCAACTTGGCGACTCTGCTGGGGATTACTGTTTTTGCAACCAGGGCTTCTGGTTCTCTTGTGGGTTTCTCCTAGCACTTGTTTGATTTGTGTTTATGGGGGTGTTATGTGCTATTTGTGTTTATGTTTTTGCTTTATTTATTGCTTCCTGTACAACTTTGTTTATTGCATTTACTTTATCGCTTTCATTTATTGCTTTCTGCATTTCATTTATTATTATCATATCATTGTGATGGATTTCTGGTTTGCTTTGGTGGGTGGGGTATTCCAGTGAGAAAGGCTCAATACAAAGGCCTGAGTGACACATAGGATTAGAGTGGTTTTGTATTCTTTCCCATTCCATTTTGGTCTGGTGCGGGAATATGAAAACACGTTTCAGACATGGGTTTCCTTTTGAGAACTTTGTGCTACGGATCTCCTGTGGTGCTAGGGCTATCTGGGAAGCCTGCTAAGTCTGGATGACCTTTTTAGATGACCTTCAGCATCTGAGGTGAATTAGAGGAGGATCCTTTATGATTAAGGTAAACACTGTACCTCCGGGTTAAAAGTGTTTACACTTCTCATAATAGATCGGGAATCTGAGGATATTTGTTCTAGAACAATACCTGTGAGTGGGTTGGGTTGTTTACAGGTTTGCAGGAACCCTTGACCTCATCATACCTTGCTACTGGAATTTGTTTTTAAGGTTGTACCATTTTGGACTAGTTCTTTGAAACCCTGGACTTTTGACTCTTTATTTGAGTCCCCCACCTGGTTACTGGTTCTCAGACTTCCATCCGAAACTTTTAACACTCATGGATCCTACCAAAGGAAACTAATTATCCAGCACATGATCACAAACCCTTGCATATCATTAGCATACATCATATTGCATCATTTAACATTTGTCTATTTGTTTTACAGGGTATCCATCTTCTCTTGGTTTGGTTTTGACCGTTCTTCTGCTCAGATATCTTCTCCAACACTCCTTCAGCTATCTTCTCCAGTTATCTCCTTCGATACACATCTTCAACATGGATTCAACTAGGAAAAGAAACATCACCTACCACTTCTTTGAGTATCCTCTAGCAGGCATCAGGTAGATACAAGCCCTTATCACCCCTGATCATGTTCCCTTATTCAGAGAGTATTATGGTGGAATCCTAGACATGATCATGGACTTGGACACATTGCAGAGGAGCATGATTCACACCTGTCTTCAGTTTTATGACCCTCATCTACGTTACTTCACTTTCCTAGATTTTCAGATAGGTCCTTTGCTGGAAGAATACTCTATGCTATTGGGTGTCCCTATCAGAAGAGGAATTCCTTTCAACCCTGAAATGACTCCTCCAACAAATGAAGACATAGCTAAAGCATTACATCTGGAAGCAACTATCATTGATGAGCACATGACTTCCAAGGCAGGAATCCTAGGCCTTCATCTGGATTTCTTGATTACTCAGGCTACAAAGCATGCTGCAGTAAGGAATTAGGAAATTGTGTGTGCCCTCCTGGCTCTCAGCATTTATGGTATCATTTCGTTTGCAGACGAGCCTAAGTTTGTAAGCAAGAATGCCATTCACATCTTCATGCTAAAGAACCCGGTTCCCACCTTGTAAGAAAGAAAAACCAAAATACCCTTTTGCACTCTCAATACAAAATACTCGTCCGTATCCTACTCACAATTCTTTGATATTCGTCCGTATCTTATGCATCTCCCCAACAGATCAACATTCGTTCGTGTTTCTTGTTCAAAACAATTGATGCTCGTCCGTATCATCACTCCTTAAACACACGTCGTTGTTTGTTTCTATCGATACTCGTCCGTATCGTGGTCCTAAGGATACTCGTCCGTATCTTTAATCTATACACACTGTCGAAACACTTATACCATTTTGTTTTTAGGGTTTAAACACTCTTCCGTGTTTATCTCTCCCCAGAAGTCGCCAACAAAACAAATTTCTATCTGACATTCGTCTTATATCGTGATATCATTTTAGGTGATCGTCCTTCACATTTTGATGACCGTACCTCATCATGTTACCCGATGGCCGTCCCCATCATTGATCTTTTTATCCGACATTCGTCCTATGTCGAGATAATCTCTAACAGAGCAGCCGTCCCCTACTAGGTGATCGTCCTTCACCTCTTGATGACCGTCCCTCATCATTTATTTGATGACCGTCCCTCATCATGTTATCCGATGGCCGTCCCTCATCATTTATTTGATGACCGTCCCTCATCATGTTATCCGATGGCCGTCCCCATCGTTTGATTTTTTTTATCCAACATTCGTCCTATGTCACGATAATTCTCAGCAGCCGTCCCCTGCTAGGTGATCGTCCTTCACCTTTTGATGACCGTACCTCATCATTCATCCGATGGCCGTCCCCATCATCGATCCTTCGATCCGAAGTTCATCCTATGTCGTGATCTTTTTTAGCAGTCTTCCCCTGCTAGGTGATCTTCCTTCACCTTTTGATGACTGTCCCTCATCATTGATTTATCTACTCTTCACCCGATGGCCGTCCCCATCGCGGTTTCTTTATTCTTCAACCTGACGGTCGTCCCTGTTAGTGCTTTTAAATCCCCAGTAAAGTCACCTTTCTTTACCCGACAGCCGTCCCCGTCGCGGATTCTTTATTCCCTAGTGTCGTACCTCGAAAAATACGACCTCACGCGATCCGAAAGGATGGGAGCCGCGCGCTGGACAGACTGAAGAGTCGCCACCTAATTCTATTTATTCCCTAAGAGGGAAAGGGAAGATATAGATACAACCCGGGAAGAGAAGGATGAGGACAAAGGTCAACGGAACCATTGCCTGGGTTCGGGAGTCGGTTATGCAGGGGGAAGGTATTAGCACCCCCTACATCCATCGTACTCGATGGGAACCATCTAAATTATCACGCTCGAAAGTAAGTCTATGCTTAACGAGTTACTTTCTAAGGGGAAATGAGTTGAAATTATAAGTTAGATTGATCCTAGGTGCTCGGCAATGATTGAGATCCTTGTGCCTACGTACTCCCGCGTGGAATGGGAAAGTCAGAGCCTCGTAGTTTGGCCTACTACGGGTGATGGTTGTTTGATTTTATTACCTTTCTTCGATGAAAGGGTTTAGGAGTTGATTTGTACAAAAGACTATGGATAGTTTATTTTGTCCAACAAGACGAGCGTCTTGCGTCGAGATAATCGGAGCGAGTAACGAGAGCTCGTTATCCTCCTTTCTACCGCTTAAGGCTCGTGGCGTACAATTCTTCCCGTATTATTAATGTGTTTTATTATCCTACGACCGCTTGATGTTGGATCAAGGGTTTGGATCTAAGAAGAAATGTTTTGGTTTTTTGAAGTTAGAGGGTGAATGCAAATGGAGGTTTATTTTGTGGTTTGTTAGCGAGGCACAATGCGCTCGGCTCGCAAGGTGGAGTGGATTCTAATAAACGATAACTGAAAAATAAAGTGCGAGTGTGCAAGTGCAATCGCTTGGCATTGGACCAAGGATTCACGGACTAAACTAAATCGATAAAAACGGAAAATAAAAATGCGTACAAAATAATGGGAGAGGGATACATGTAAGTTACACGGGATTGCGAAAAATAAAGGGTCTAGTTGTAATTCGCCCAAGAGAAAGCGTGTGTGCAGTGTTTTTGAACTGTTCGAAGGCTTTCACCCTTTTTATTCGGAAACAACTATTCGAAGGCGTTGGACCTTTTCGGACGCGTCGAGATGTGGTTCGTTTACTTCCTTAGAGCCGGTTAAAATTTGGAACCGTTCTATGAGGAGTCGAATCGTTTATTTAAAATACTATAAAATGAATAAACTAAATTAAATAGAATTATAGAAATAATAAATAATAAATAATAAATAATAAATAATAAATAATAAATAAAATGAAATATATATATTTAATAATAATATAATAATTAAGTTTAATGGGGAAAAATAATAATAAATGATAAACAAAAAATAAATCTACCTACTATGGCCTCATATTGGTCAATTTTAACCGATTTAATGAAACCGGGCTAAAATTGACCGTTTAACATATCATTGGCCCTAATAAAGTATAAATCGAGAAATCGATAAATGATAAAGAAATAGAAAAATGGCCTCAAATTGGTTTAGACAATGTTGACAAAGTCAAATGTCAATAACCATCTATTCTTATCATAGGCCCTAAAATAAAGAAATGACACCTAAACCAAATAATTCAGTAAAATATCTTTTTAAACATTTGCTAAATAAAACCAAAAAAAACAAGATAATGGATAAAAAAACAGTAATCGTAATAGAGAAACAATAATTGAAATTAAAATAAGAAAACAAAATGAAATAATAATAGAGAATAAAGTAAAAAAGGAAAAGAAAAAGGAAAGGATGTAGCTCCTGGAAATGTGGTGTCCGGTGAGTAAAAACATGGGCTCAGCCCAACATAAATCATAACCAAGAAACTATAAAAATAAATAAATAAAAATAAAAATAAAATAAATAAAATAAAAAAAGGCAGAGAAAGGGTGCTGTGAGGAATCAGCTTGTTCATGGGCTAGGCCCCAAATCAAATGACATAAAACCAAAAAAACAAGACCAAATACTTAGCAGAGAAAAAGAACAACAACATTAATTTTCAAAATCAACGAAAAAACGCCTCACCCTCTGAATCTTGATGTCTCGCTCGCGACCCTCTCTCCCTCTGAACTCAAATTCGGATTTCGGTTTTCGCTCTCGGTAACTCTCGCGCGTTCTCAGTTCTGCTTTGGTTTACGGTTTGTTTTGTGGTTGTAAGCGGCGAATATGGTTTCACTCAGCTTGTGGTTTCGAATGGGTTCTCACTGTGCGCGATGGGCTTTGGGTTAACGGTGGCTTGCGACGGTCGAGGGTTACGGCTCGGTTTGTTGCGGTTCGATTGGGTTAGGGCGGCATCTGAGTCACATTGCGGTGGTTTGCGTTTGTGATTTGCGTTTTTGAGTTTCGTGGCTTTTTGGTGTTCTGGGCTTGTGAAGGGGATGGATTTGCGAGTTAGAAGAGGAAATGGTTTGTTCACGGTTTGATGAGGTGTTATTTACGGGATTTGAGCAGTTTAAATCTCAGATTTTGTTTTGAATCGGTTCAGGTTCGTTTGGTTTTGAATGATCTGAAGGTTTGCTCGTGGTGGGTTGAAATGGTGAAGGAACAGGTCGGCGGCGGTGAAGGGTTTATGTGGTGGTGAAAGGCTATGTTGAAGGTTGTTTTTTGAGGTCGAGAGGTTTAGCGTGATTCAGCTTATTGATGATGCTGTTTCTTAAAAAAAAATTAGATTTTTCTGGTTTTTTTTAGTAATTTGTGCAGAGGATGTCCGGTTTCCAAACTTCTCTTCCGTTATAAAGAAAAAAAAAGTGAGGGATAAAAGAGAGATTTTATGTGAGTGCTTGAAAGAAAAAGTTTGTTATGAGAGCTGTCATTTGTACAAAAAACGGATGAGGTTGTGTATAGTGCGTGAGATGCAGATTTGTTGTTGCTGGTGTGAGTGAGTGGGGGGTCAATTGTTTTTGTTGTATTGGTATTATCTGAGGAAAAAACTGAATAATGCACATGTCTCCTCTTGGATGAGTTTTTTTTGTTTATAATGGAAATGAGAAGAGAAAAATAGGTAACAAAACTATAATGACAGTAATATAATAGTTATAATAAAAATAATAAAATGGTAATATAATGTTTTAATAAAAATAATAATAATAGTAAAAAAAAGAAATAGTAGAAATTATAAAAACTGATATAATAATAATATAATAAAGTAGTAATAATAAAAAAAAGTATTAATGATAGTAACTAACGATAATACTAAAGATAATAATAATAGTAATATAATAAAAGTATAATAAATAATAATAAAAGTAGCAAATGCAAATAAGACTAATGAAATAATAGATTTTTTTAATTTGAGTAATAATAAAACATAATGTTTGTTTTTATTTTTTTAGAAGAAAGAAAATAATTATTAAATGATAAATGGATGGATTTAAAAAATAGTGGATGATAATAATAAAATAATAATAATGAAACCATGGATGGCGAAAAGAAATGAAATGGATATTTGAAAAAAGAACCTCGATTTTTCGCACAAAAAGAAAATGACATATTTTTTGGAGATTTTCGAATATTTGTTAGAAGAAAATAAAATGATACATATTTTTTTGATTTTTGAAATAACGGTTAGAAAGACAAATAAAAATGGTACAGGTAGGACAAATTTAGGGTATGACAGATGCCCCTATCGAATTGGCTTAAACCGAGTAAGATGAACTGGCTCGCGTTCAATCTTTCAAGGTATAAGATAATTAGGTATTAACAGACTCCAAATTTGTCCGACAAAGAAAGAAATTGTGAAAATAGCAAATGAAATAAACTAGAAATGATGGGTGACACAGCAAGAAACAAATTGACAAAATAAATCACTTATCACCAGAGGATGATAAGTCAAATAACTGAAAATAAAATCACTTATCACCAGAGGATGATAAGGCGAATGACTGAAAATAAAATCACTTATCACCAGAAGATGATAAGGCAAACGACTGAAAATAAACTCCCTTATCACCAGAGGATGATAAGGCAACTGACTGAAAATAAAATCACTTATCAACAGAGCATGATAAGGCAACCTCGACACTCGAACTAGGTCGATATGGATGCCAAAAGACAAAAAAATAAAGAATCACTATCAACAGAGGATGATAGGCGAAAGACAGAAAAACTAAAGAATCACTATCAACAGAGGATGATAGGCGAAAGACAGAAAAAATAAAGGATCATTACCAACAGAGGATGATAGGCGAAAGACAGAAAAAATAAAGGATCACTATCAACAGAGGATGATAGGCGAAAGACTAAAATACAATCACTTATTACCAAAGGATGATAAGGCGAGTGACAGAAAATAATAAAAAAAAAACAAAATCGATCCCCGCCACCAAGGGAAAAATGAGTGACTGAAAAATTAAAATAGTTGAAGAGAAAAGATTCAATGGGGAACGACCACTGAATTTGCTGAGGAGATGCCCGAAATCTTTGATTGATATGATCCTGACTTCCGCTGGGGAAAGGACTGGAAACCTGTGTTGATCCTGGATCCTGAACTATGCAACTATGCTTATTATTCCATAACGATGGAGATACGATGCAAGTGTTTTATGCATTGCTGAAAGTTAAAATGTTGGGAATATGAAAGATTGATTTACTTAGGTATGCAAATGATGCATATGCTGTAAACGATTGATGTAAATGATGCTTATGACGTTGATGATGCATAATGATGCATATGAGCGATTGAAAAATGAAAGGTGTCAGCTTGGTGGACTTTTGGTTTGGTAGTTGCCAATAACAATTGGACTTTGGGTGGGTGGATGGCTTGATTTCCCGACACTCAATCTTCGATGATGTATGGTCAGAAGATAAATATGAATGCTCTAAGTTTTGGTCATCTGCTGATGAGCGGAGCGACTTAATTGACGCATGAGAACTGATTTGCTTTGATTGATTGCCAATATTTAGCAAGGCCTGCCTGTTCAGCTGGGGAATAGAGATAGGAAGATTTGCTCCTTATTTGCTTGCCCCCGTCTGTAGGGTATTTGAAATAAATCTGGTGGAGAAGATTTGACAATGGCCATGGCATGATCTGCCCCTGTATCTGGATTTGGTAGGCGCCTGCCCCTGATTGAGCTGTTTGAAGATAATTTCCCCCTGATTGGAGCTGTTAAGAATGATTTGCCCCAGATTGGGACTTTGAAATAAATTGCCCTTGATCGGGCTGTCGAAGTATTCTTGATTCACGTTGGCACCACTGAAGTTCAAATTTCTCTTTTGATTGCCCCTTGTTGGGATTGCACTGATGTCAAGCACTGTATTGCAATTAAATTATTCATACACAAATGGTAGTGTTAATGCAACGTTCATGTAAGTTTTGAAAAATTGTTTTATTTGAATGTTATTAAAGTGTGACTAATGGACCATTAGTCCAAACGAGGCGCTAATTAAGAAAGTGCGTAAAAAGGTGCAGCAAGAATAATGTGCAAACGAGATTGAAGATTAGCAAATATATGGGAGTCAGTTTACGCAACCTTGTTGGTAGCATGCTTTCAGAATAAATTGCGCCTCAATTAGGACTTTCGAGGGTTGTAACATGGTCTGGTTAATGGTTCGAGAAACAAAGATATAAGGCTCAAATTTTGATTTGTACCCAACCCTTCTTCGTAATTTTCTCCAGTCCTACGTTCAGTTAATTTCTACACATGCATTTGTTTTGACTTTGCAAGAGTGAATATGAAGCTTTAAAGTTCTTTTGAAAATGGCAGTCATCTTATTTTGTTGTTGGTGACCCTTTGATACTTGATTTGGTGGTCACTGATACTTGTTTTGTTTTTTGCTGAGGATTTGAACTCCTCTTTTGATTTGTTGTTTTTTTCCGTCTAAGTCTCCCTTCGGGTGCTCAACTTAGCGGTTTTCTTTTCTATTTTTTTTGTATTTTGTTGAATATTGTGACTGCCAAGTCATTTGTTGATGGTCCTCCGACGGGATGTCTCATCTTGCGATTTGAAATTGTAGTCAGGTTAACTGAACAACTACCCTGCCCCGGGTTAAACGTAAGGATTTGAATCCGAAAGAAACTCCTACTTCTAGGCTCGAAGAGGTTGACTAGGGATTAACTCCTTATATCACCAGTGTTTGGGGATTTGAACAAATGCCTGTACATCATTGACGAGGTTTTGTCTGAAAGCATACCGCAACAGTTATGGGTATTTCGTTTTCATCATCCTCCCTCAAATATTTGCTAAAGTGACGTGAGGAAATATTTTTGTGATTTTTGCGATAAATGGTAAATGATGAGCGAATGCGAATAAACTGATTCAAAACATGCATAAACATAACATTAACAAAACCAAGTACAGATAACAATGTTCAGAGCAAATAGTACTTAAACAAACATTTCAAAATAACAGGAATGCGGAAATGATAAATGGCGATGGCTGCCTTGATTTGAGGAATTGAACTTCTCTTGATTGAATACTTCAAAGTTGGAGACTACTCAACTTGGTCTTCAATAACCCCTTCAAATGTCTTCACTTGTTGACGTCGTGTGGCGGCATTGGATCGTTCTGGACATTTGCATTTCTTGGAGTGAGAGTGAGATCTTTAGAGTTGATCATATCCTGAACCACGTGTTTAAAGGCATGGCAGTTCTTGATTGTGTGACCTGGAGCGCTTTTGTGATACTTACAGCGGGCATTGGCATCATAGTTCCGGGCATTACCAGTCTGAGGTGGCATATCTCTCAAAGTAAGAGATCCTTTTGCCATCAGCTGATTAAAGATCTCAGAATATGTCATAGGCAGGGGATCAATGTGTCTATCATATCCTCTTTGTTGATATGGTGGACGCTGTTGAGGAGCGCGTTGTTGTTGTTGACCAGGCCGTTGTGGATAAGCCGGTTGCTGGTATGGTCCAGGTGCATATTGCGCAGCAGCGACCATAGGATATGGACGTGGTTGATAAGCCATCTGAGGCAGAAATGGAGCTTGAATAGCTGGCTGGTAAGGCATTGTAGGAACTGGCTGATATGGCATAGGAGCATATTGCGCAGCAGCAACATAGGAGTACTGGTAGTAGGGAATTGGAGTAGGTGCACTCTGTTGAAGATTCCCACTTGCAGAAGAAATGGCATTTGTTTCGCCCTTCTTGTACCCGTTGAAAGGTTTCTTGACATTGGTTTGGTTGCTAGAACCTCCTTGAATCTTTCCACTTTTCAGACCTTCTTCGATTCTTTCTCCGACCATCACCATGTCCGAAAATCCAGAAGATACGCTGCTGATCAGCTTCTTGTAGTATTGCCCATGTAAGGTACCCATGAAGATGTCGATCAGTTCACGGTCAACCAATGGAGGATGCACTCTGGCGGCTAGCTCTCTCCAACGTTGGGCGTACTCCTTAAAGGATTCACTTTCCTTTTGGGTCATACTCTGAAGTTGAGTGCGATTAGGAGCAAGGTCAGTGTTGTACTTGTACTGCTTTTTGAATGCATCAGATAGATCAAACCAAGTACGAACATTGTTGAGTTCGAGCTGCATGTACCATTCTAGAGACGCTCCAGACAGGCTGTCTTGGAAGCAATGGATCATAAGCTTATCATCTTTGGCATGAGCGGTCATTTTCCTGCAGTACATCCTCAAATGAAGCTCAAGACAGCCGAGGCCTTTGTATTTCTCGAATTCTGGCAGTTTGAACTTAGCAGGGATCACAACATCTGGAACTAAGCACATGTCTGAGGCACTCAGAGAAGTTGAGTTGTGTCCTTCCATGATTCAGAGTTTTTCAGCTAATTCACGACACATCTTCATAGCTTCGGACTCTTGAACAGCATGAGGATTGGTGATTGGAACAACAATATGCATCTCATACTCAACTTTATGATCCTCTTCAGCATGAGGAAACTGGACTTGAGTTAGAATAGGTTAAGCTTGAGGAATAGCACCAACAGTGACACCAGAGGTAGGTATTGGTTGGGAAGTGACCTCTTCAACATCAGGAGTGAAGCCTGGAGGCAAACCATAGACCAAAGGATTTGGAACGTGAACTGAAGGCATTGCTCGCGAGGCAGATCCTTGCACTAGAGCATTGTTCATTGCGGCAGCAGCTTCGCAGCGTTCTTCCATCCTAGCCAAAGCTTGTATGGTCTCGTAAATCTGGTCAATCTTGTTCTTGACCGAGTCAATCTCTTCCCTCATAGCAGCTTGCTCCTCTTGAATCACGTCCATCAGTCTTCTAGTGTTGGCTCGAGTTAGGTACGAGCGTCTAGCACGATACGGGCGTCGGGAAACCAGCTTGATTTACTGAAGATGGAGAAACATGAAATGAGTTCTCGAATTTCGGAATGAAATGCAAGAATTGATGCAAATGAAATGATATGCAATGTTAGAATCCAGGATCACAAGATCAGGGTCTCATGAGTCCAATGTATAGATGGAGGATACTCTGATCAGGAACTTACTGGGTAGACTCTAAAGTTTTAAGGACCCCAAAGTTGTCAATTCATACGGCTGTTCATCATACACGCCATAAGCATGACGGTTGACTGACTCCCCCATATGAATCTATTTTGGGTGAGATCTTCATATCGACACCCACGAGAGCAAATTTTCTCGGGAGCCCATACTACGCGATCATCGACACAAGGTTTAAACAAAGCCTCAGAGTTATGGACTTTGTTCAAATGTTTGATGCACATGTCAGCTCTTGACAGTCAATCAACTCCATTGAGAAAGTCTATTCTGAGTGAGGTCTTCGTATCGACAACCCACGAGAGAAAATTTTCTCGGGAGCCAATACTACGCGACCATCAATCGATGTTTTAACCAAAAGGTTCTAGAGGTCCTCAGAGTCAATGACCCTAATAAAAACAACTGAGCACACATGCCAAGAACTTGACGGTTGTCAGTATTCTCATTAGAATCTACTCCAAGTGAGGTTTTCGTATCGACAACCCACGAGAGTGGTTCCCTCGGGAGCCCATACTACACAACCTCGCTAACTTATGCTTGTACTCGTAAGCCCGAGTATAGAGCCTTTCCCTCAAGTTTCTTTTGCGATCAAAGCATCGATCCAAATTATAGTACCAAGGAGCCGCAAGATATATAAGATGGAATGCGATAAAGAAAGCGATAAAAATAAACAAGTAATGCATAAAAGCAAACATCCAAACAAGCGTGGAAACCTAGACTAGGCTTGACTCGCATAGGGGCGAACCAGTCCCCAGCAAAGTCGCCAGCTGTCGTACCTCAAAAAATATGACCTCACGCGATCCGAAAGGACGGGAGCCGCGCGCTGGACAGACTGAAGAGTCGCCACCTAATTCTATTTATTCCCGAAGAGGGAAAGGGAAGATATAGATACAACCCGGGAAGAGAAGGATGAGGATAAAGGTCAACGGAACCATTGCCTAGGTTCGGGAGTCGGTTATGCAGGGGGAAGGTATTAGCACCCCCTACATCCATCGTACTCGATGGGAACCATCTAAATTATCACGCGCGAAAGGATATCTATGCTTAACGAGTTACTTTCTAAGGGGAAATGAGTTGAAATTATAAGTTAGATTGATCCTAGGTGCTCGGCAAGGATTGAGATCCTTGTGCCTACGTACTCCCGCGTGCAATGGGTAAGTTATAGCCTCGTAGTTCGGCCTACTACGGGTGATGGTTGTTTGATTTTATTACCTTTCTTCGATGAAAGGGTTTAGGAGTTGATTTGTACTAAAGACTATGGGTAGTTTATTTCGTCCAACAAGGCGAGCGTCTTGCGTCGAGATAATCGGAGCGAGTAACGAGAGCTCGTTATCCTCCTTTCTACCGCATAAGGCTCGTGGCATACAATTCTTCCCGTATTATTAATGTGTTTTATTATCCTACGACCGCTTGACGTTGGATCAAGGGTTTGGATCTAAGAAGAAATGTTTTGATTTTTTGAAGTTAGAGGGTGAATGCAAATGGAGGTTTATTTTGTGGTTTGTTAGCGAGGCACAATGCGCTCGGCTCGCAAGGTGGAGTGGATCCTAATAAACGATAACTGAAAAATAAAGTGCGAGTGTGCAAGTGCAATCGCTTGGCGTTGGAACAAGGATTCGGGGACTAAACTAAATCGATAAAAATGGAAAATAAAAATGCGTACAAAATAATGGGAGAGGGATACATGTAAGTTACACGGGATTGCGAAAAATAAAGGGTCTCGTTGTAATTCGCCCAAGAGAAAGCGTGTGTGCAATGTTTTTGAACTGTTCGAAGGCGTTCGGCCTTTTTATTCGGAAACAACTATTCAAAGGCGTTGGACCTTTTCGGACGCGTCGAGATGTGGTTTGTTTACTTCCTTAGAGCCGGTTAAAATTTGGAACCGTTCTATGAGGAGTCGAATCGTTTATTTAAAATACTATAAAATGAATAAACTAAATTAAATAGAATTATAGAAATAATAAATAATAAATAATAAATAAAATGAAATATATATTTAATAATAATATAATAATTAAGTTTAATGGGCAAAAATAATAATAAATGATAAACAAAAAATAAATCTACCTACTATGGCCTCATATTGATCAATTTTAACCGATTTAATGAAATCGGGCTAAAATTGACCGTTTAACATATCATTGGCCCTAATAAAGTATAAATCGAGAAATCGAGAAATGATAAAGAAATAGAAAAATGGCCTCAAATTGGTTTAGACAATGTTGACAAAGTCAAATGTCAATAACCATCTATTCTTATCATAGGCCCTAAAATAAAGAAATGACACCTAAACCAAATAATTCAGTAAAATATCTTTTTAAACATTTGCTAAATAAAACCAAAAAAAACAAGATATTGGATAAAAAAACAGTAATCGTAATAGAGAAACAATAATTGAAATTAAAATAAGAAAACAAAATGAAATAATAATAGAGAATAAAGTAAAAAAGGAAAAGAAAAAGGAGAGGATGTAGCTCCTGGAAATGTGGTGTCCGGTGAGTAAAAACATGGGCTCAGCCCAACATAAATCATAACCAAGAAACTATAAAAAAAAATAAAAAAAAATAAAAAAAATAAAAAAAGGCAGAGAAAGGGTGCTGTGAGGAATAATCTTGTTCATGGGCTAGGCCCCAAATCAAATGACATAAAACCAAAAAAACAAGACCAAATACTTAGCAGAGAAAAAGAACAACAATATTACTTTTCAAAATCAACGAAAAAACGCCTCACCCTATGAATCTCGCGCTCTCGCTCGCGACCCTCTCTCCCTCTGAACTCAATTTCGGATTTCGGTTTTCGCTCTCGGTAACTCTCGCGCATTCTCAGTTCTGCTTTGGTTTACGGTTTGTTTTGTGGTTGTAAGCGACGAATATGGTTTCACTCAGCTTGTGGTTTCGAATGGGTTCTCACTGTGCGCGATGGGCTTTGGGTTAACGGTGGCTTGCGGCATTCGAGGGTTACGGCTCGGTTTGTTGCGGTTCGATTGGGTTAGGGCGGCATCTGAGTCACAGTGCGGTGGTTTGCGTTTGTGATTTGCATTTTTGAGTTTGGTGGCTTTTTGGTGTTCTGGGCTTGTGAAAGGGATGGATTTGCGAGTTAGAAGCGGAAATGGTTTGTTCACGATTTGATGAGGTGTTGTTTACAGGATTTGAGCTGTTTAAATCTCAGATTTTGTTTTGAATCGGTTCAGGTTCGTTTGGTTTTGAATGATCTGAAGGTTTGCTCGTGGTGGGTTGAAATGGTGAAGGAACAGGTCGGCGGCGGTGAAGGGTTTATGTGGTGGTGAAAGGCTATGTTAAAGGTTGTTTTTTGAGGTCGAGAGGTTTAGCGTGATTCAGCTTATTGATGATGTTGTTTCTTTAAAAAAATAGATTTTTCTGTTTTTTTTTAGTAATTTGTGCAGAGGATGTCCGGTTTCCAAACTTCTCTTCCGTTATAAAGAAAAAAAAGTGAGGGATAAAAGAGAGATTTTATGTGAGTGCTTGAAAGAAAGAGTTTGTTATGAGAGCTGTCATTTGTACAAAAAACGGATGAGGTTGTGTATAGTGCGTGAGATGCGGATTTGTTGTTGCTGGTGTGAGTGAGTGGAGGGTCAATTATTTTTGTTGTATTGGTATTATCTGAGGAAAAAACTGAATAATGCACATGTCTCCTCTTGGATGAGTTTTTTTTGTTTATAATGGAAATGAGAAGACAAAAATAGGTAACAAAACTATAATGACAATAATATAATAGTTATAATAAAAATAATAAAATGGTAATAGAATGTTCTAATAAAAATAATAATAATAGTAATTGAAATAATAAAGAATAATAGTAAAAAAAAGAAATAGTAGAAATTATAAAAACTGATATAATAATAATATAATAAAGTAGTAATAATAAAAAAAAGTATTAATGATAGTAACTAACGATAATACTAAAGATAATAATAATAGTAATATAATAAAAGTATAATAAATAATAATAAAAGTAGAAAATGGAAATAAGACTAATGAAATAATAGATTTTTTTAATTTGAGTAATAATAAAACAAAATGTTTGTTTTTTTTAGAAGAAAGAAAATAATGATTAAATGATAAATGGATGGATTTAAAAAATAGTGGATGATAATAATAAAATAATAATAATGAAACCATGGATGGCGAAAAGAAATGAAATGGATATTTGAAAAAAGAACCTCGATTTTTCGCACAAAAAGAAAATGTCATATTTTTTTGAGATTTTCAAATATTTGTTAGAAGAAAATAAAATGATAAATATTTTTTTGATTTTTGAAATAATGGTTAGACAGACAAATAAAAATGGTACAGGTAGGACAAATTTAGGGTATGACACCCAGCATGATGGTCGTCCCCGTCAATGCGTTTCTCACCGTTTTTATCCCCAACAGTCGTCCTCTGCTCGATGGTCGACCTCCGTCGCTAGCATTTGATATTCAGTCTATGTTGTCTATTACAATTTATATCCATTTTCTTCTTTTCCCCAGTGAGCGCAAATTTTGGATTGTCTTCGTATTCAACCACAAGTTATCTTGTTCGTCTGTTAAGCCTGGCGCTTACATTCTACACAACTAACTCATGCTTGAATAGGGGCGACTGTAAACACCCCAAATTTTCCCTCTCTCTTTTATCATTTCGACTTATGATTATCATCATTGCATAGCCTATCAACACATTCCACAATGCATAAACACCCTTTAAACATTTCATCTGCATAGCTGCATCTAGGGTTTGTGATCAAATGAATCCTAGAAGTGGTGTGAGCTATCTCGGTGTCCATGAAGCATGCCAAGAGGGTCCATAAGTGTTCTATGATCATCTTATGCCCCCATGGGTCCATTGAAGTCAAGAAATGTCCAAACACTACAGAGGTATGAAAGCTAAGCTGAGGCTCCTACACAGATGACCTAAAATTAGGGTTTTGGTTTCAGAGGCCTTGCACCCAAATTTTTTGGTCATTCTTGTTGATATTGGTCTATATATTATATAAGGAGAATGTGTATCAAATTTCATGGAAAAATTCAATGTGGAAGTCATCTGATCAAGCGGTAACTTCCTGAGCAAGAAAAGTTAGATTCTGGGCATCTGAGGCCCCCAACAAGGGTACCAAAGGGTCATCATCATCATTTTGAAGTCATATGGTCTTTATTTTATCATTGGAATGCTTGGAAGTTCACAAAGTTGAAGAAAAATGAATAAAGCCTAAACTTGCCAAAAATGGAAATGACTTGTAATATAAACTTTCTATTTTGGGAAAGATCTTCAACTTCCTCTTTCTTGATCAAAAAGGTTTCAAATGAAATTTCTTCAAACATGAAAGTTGTAGATTGGATCCTCCCATTTTAAAAAAGTACAAGAACTCATTCTAATTCATCCTAGAACTCAAGTTATGGCCTTGCAAAGTTGGCAAAAATCTTGTAAATTTCATGTTCATGTCAAAGAGGGATTTATGCAATTTTGAGTTTCAAGCTTCTAAGTGACCTCTAATGTGCTCAATTATGTCACAACATGTCAATACAACTTAAAAACATCAGAATTGGCCCAAGAATTCAAGGATTTAATGGCTTGATTCACAAGAAATTTCAAAATGGCCAAAATGCATAAACCTTGTAAACTCTTGATCCAAGCCATCCAGCTGCATAACAATGATCCTATGGCTCTCCTTGAAGCTAGCTGAAGCAGTTCAAGTACAGAAACCAGCTCTGCCATGGCCTATACCTCAAGTACACCAATCTTGACTTTTTGGCCAATGGAGCCATACCATTCCCACAGTGCATATCTAATCTTCTGACTCATTCCAATAGTTTAGAGATTGCCTCAAGATCATAAGAAAAACATGCCATGAGCTCAGAACACACAACATCAGTTTTCACAAAATTTTCCAAAAACTTCTCTTCTTCGATTCTCTCAAACAATCCATCAAACTTCAAATTTTTTTCATCATTCATTTAGAAATCATCCATAGAATACAAAGCAACCATTACCATGGCCTGAAACCTCATAAACCAAAGCCTCCATTTCTGCCATATCAGAAACGAGCCACTCAAAATAGCCACTTTTAAAGCATTCTAAGCATCCCAATAGTTTCAGGAGGATCAAAGGAGTTCACTTGCACAAGTGGGAGGTTCTGGAAGCTCACATTTGAAGGTTTCCAGCTCAGGTATACTCAAGAACATTTTTTCTCAAAGCTTTGATTTCTTGTTATAAAATGAAACTGCATGCTCTAAGGATCTCAATGATGCTTTTAGAATTGAAAATGGTGAAGAAATGAACATTTTATGACCTTCTAAAAATTTGCCCGTGTTCATGTTTTGATTCGATTCAGCTTGTTCATGAATGATAAATGTTGTTTGATGTTTGATTTGAGTTGCTAGAAGTATGAGGATCATTTCTGGGCAGGTTAGAGGTTTTAATTTTGCCTAGAGAAGATTTTAGGGTTTTGGATGGCCGGAGAAGATGACCGGAGCAATTTTCTGGTCATCTGAATGTAATTAGGGTTAGGGTTCCCCAGATTGATTCTCATCCATTAGATCTTGATTAGGTTAGGCAATGAGTGGTCCAGACGCGTCATTAGTTTCTAATCCTGATTAATTAATTATAAAACAAATTAATTAGTCAGTTTAAATACCAACCATTGGATAACACACGTTTTTCCAGTTTGAATCTAGGCCTTAGGATAAGCCTACCCCAAGTCAAGGTGAATTCTAATCCTGGCCACTGATGTCTCTCTCACGCAACCACAACCATCAGATCTACATACTTATCCTTTTCCTTTAATTTTATTTTCTTTTATTTTCATTTTCTTTTGTTTTATTTATTAAAAATACCAAAAATGATTTTAAAAATCTGAAAACATTTCTCAACACTTTTATTAATTTTCAGAACCCAAAAATATTTTTATTTTTATTTTTTCCATTAAGAATGAATTTTTAAATAATTTAATTGTATATTTTAATTAATTAAGTCCATTTAATTAATTAAAAATACTTTAAAGTTTTTAAAAATCACGAAAAAATTCAGAGAGGTTTCTTAAACATTTAGAAACATTTACAAACTCACCCCATAAATTTCTTTTTGGTTTAGATTAAACTTTGCCAATTTTCTTTGAATTAGGGTTTCTAAAATTCCTATTTTTCAACTCTAACTTTAAAAATTCATAACTTTCAAACCAAGATGAGTTTGCATTTGATTCTCTTTGAAATCTTTCACATTTGACCTCTAGTTTCTAAATATATTTTTGTCACATTTTTATCTTGCATTTTCAAATTAATGTGCATTTTTCCTTTGAGAAGTATCCAAAACCCTAGCAAATTTTAGGATAACCATTACTTGAACTTGGTAAACATTTAGACCTCCCCCTTTGGATGGTGATTTAATGAGTTCTTAGGGTTCCCTTGGATGCATTTTCAATTTTTTATCACTTGATTTGCTTATGCCTTTGAATTTGTACATATCTTGAGTTCAAACTAATCATTTCAGGTGCATTTGGTAAGTTAATCAGGATGTGGATGTGCATCCACATCCAACCTCTATTTATCTCTTTATTTTTATGCATTTTGTTTGTGTTTGAAGTGAATCTCATTCACTTATGTTATCTCTTGTTCTTAGGTTACTTAACTTCTTCATAAAGTAAGTAACCCAATCCTTCTCTCTCTCTCTCTCTCTCTCTCTCTCTCTCTCTCTCTCTCTCTCTTCATCTGCTTCTCTTCCTTTGGTGGCCAACTTGAAGACTTCTCTTGATGCCTCACAAACCATAGGGACATCCAAGCATGATAACTTTAGGGTTGTAAATAGTCCCCCCTAGTTTTTACCTTTTAAGTCTCCTTGAGTATCTCTCTCTCTCATCTCATAATCAAGGCTAAACAGTTAAAGTTTTGGGACTCTGAATTAGGGTTATGCCTGTATCCTTATCTTAGGATGGAGTATATAACTTTGATCCTTAGTGCTAAAATTTTAAGTTGTCTTCACCTCCTAATCAAAAACACCTAATAATCATTAAAGACTTAAGCTTGTAACTTGGGCCTTATATTAGGGTTACATCTCTGCCTGGTGGTTCAAAGGGACTAACCCTAGTGTTCAATGGGCAAGTCCTCCTCATGCTAAAGTTTTGCAAACATAAAAAACACTTCTTCATCCAACCTTTAATTAAAATTCACTTAATAAAGGTTTTTTATATAATGAATTTAATCCCTAACCATGGATTAAGTTGAGGTATCTTCCTCAGCTTAAGTGTTCTCATCTATCATCCTTCTCTTAGGATGGTGTAATGAGTTCACTAATCTTTGATTGGAGATTAAACTCATTACTTAACACTAAACAAAAACCTAAAAACACCTAATAATTATCAAAGTAGGTTAATGATCTTAATCCTATATCATCATGGTAATTAAGTTGGGATCTTCATCTCATGCTTAAGTAGGCTCATTATCCCTAATCAGGGAGGATATAATGAGTTTACTAACCTTTGATTTAGGCTTAAGCTCATTTCCCTATGCAAAAAACCAAAAACTAATAACAAAACTGAAAACACAAAAACAAACAATAAACGTCTCCTCCGGGATTCTTTTCTCATCACACTTACTCTAAAAGCGAGAACTTGCTTCTTCCGTCTAATGCAAGACAATTGTAATACCTCAAAATTTTCCCTCTCATTTCCATGCCATTTAGCATATCCTTTCATACATTGCATTGCATTTAGATTACAATTGCATCATAAACATACATGAACATACATCTCCATTTGAGCTTTCATAGGTTGCGACTGACCATTATTTCTTCATGCGGCACGTGCACAAGAATCTCAGAAGAAGCCAAAAGTTCTCGGTTGATTAAGAGGAGTTCAAGCAGAATATCAGTTTTATGGTGCAGTTTGCAAAAGTTGTAACTTATGCTCGGAAATTCATTTTGGCTTGAAACTAAATATTTTAGACTGTTCCAGTATTCTCTACAACTTTTGTGTTCGGCTCGGAGGCCAATTCATCAAGGAAAATGGCGGGAATTATTTGTTTCTGAAATTTCGGTTTCGCCGATTAACTGTGCTAGCGGTATTCAAGAGTTTGTAACTTCTGATTGGGTCAACATGTCTGAGAGATTCATATGGCAAAATTTCTGTCTTGTTATCCTTTCCAACTTTTTGTTTTTGGCCGAGAACTAATTCTTTGAAGAAGATCTCCGAATGTGCGAGTTTTTAGAGTCGACATAGTGAAAAACAGTGTTGAGCCGGTGAGTTTCGAATACTAAAAAATTCATAACTCTTGGCTCGTTCATCAGATTGATGTCGTTATGGTGCCTAAAATTCCGTTTAGATGTTATCTTCATTATGTGAATTTAGTTTGGGTTAGGTCCAAGCGGAAGGATCTCGAAAATGCGAATTACCAGTAAGGTTCTTTGATGCAGTGCACTGTCTGTCAGATTTTGTAAAATTCGTAACTCGGTCAATTTTCATCGGATTGAACTCGTTCTTGAAGCGTTGTTTCAAAAATTTTATCCTCTTCAAGTTCAAAGACAAACGCGAGTTCAAACAGTGCTCCAAAGATTGTCGTTTTGGTTTATTTCACAAAACTGAAGTGCTGAACCGAAGAAAAAGGCTGAAAGTGGTTTCACGAGAAAATTCATATCTCCCTCGTTGTTTGTCCGGTTGAGCTTACAATTTAACAACAGGTCACTGACTCATAGATCTACAACTTTGCTGAAAAAGTCGAGTCGAGATTATGTTCTAAAGAGGTTAACCTCGTCACATTTTCGAGTAGCGGACACCAAATAAGCCGAAAAAACAACTTATTCAGTGACGTCTTGCAGCTTAAACGTATCGACCGCACTCGATTTTGATCGTATGATGTCTGTTCTTTTTGCGTTGCAACTGTGATTCAGAGGCAGACGATGTTGTGGAAGGCTCAGAGTCAAAATTTCTTGCCGAAGATATTGTTATTTTCATTTAAGCCGAAATTCTACCTTTTGCCTTTCATTTTACACTCCACTATATATTCTTTTAACCCACAATTTGTCTCAAGCTTCCGGTAGCCAAGCTGCCACGAACCACCACCTCCTGTCAACTTCACCACCGTGCGACCACCATCTTCCGCCGCCGGCAGCCACGTGGCCTCTCCTCCTCTCCTCCATTCATGATCGCGTCTCACTTTCTCCGGATTCACAATTTCTTCATCGATTCTTCATTCGGTAAGCTTCTTAAACTTTAATTCATGAATAATTGTTGAATTGTTTCTTGAATTGAATTTTGAAGTTGAATTAATTTTGTGGAGATTATGTGTATTGATTCATGATTTGATTATGGATTGATTCTTGATAAATTTATCCTAATAATTTTTGTGGTGCATAATTGAAAAAGATTGGTATAGTTGACATAGAATAATCGGTGAATGTTAGGTGTTTGACAAAATTCCTAAGCGAGCTAATTATTATGACTTGATATTAATTGAAGTGCTTGACTTTTGAATTCATGCTTGTTTCAATGTGTAAATTCGGAATAGGATAGGTTGAAGCTTAATTGTTGATGTTGTTCATGTGTCGCGTGTCGAAAAATGCGTTTTGGTCATAACTTCCTAACTGTAGCGCGTTTTTGCGAATGTGAATAGTGTAATTTGACTTTGTTGATTATTCCTGAGCCATTGGTGAACTTTTTAGTCGATTTCGAACAACTTTTTTCCGGCTATTTTGATACTGCCAACCGATGAAATTGGCCAAAAAGTCACACTTCCGAGCATAATTTTCAAAAACCGATTGCATATTTGAATCCGTTGGCATGTTTGCAAGTTACCATGCGATTTTCGTTCAGTTCCGATTCGGTGATTTTCATTTTTTCGTTTTAAGGCTTTTTAAGTTCAGTTTGTTGCGATTTTGATGCATTGATCTTGTTTTGACTTGTACTTATGTTTGTTGATCATTTTCCATTCATTGCATGTAAATTTGTTCGATTCCGGTTTGAGTTTACATGTTGTTTATGTTAGAGCATAAGTGATGTCCCGTTTTGAAACATAAATTTCAATGCATGTCCGTGACTCGTATATTCATCTTTTTACTTGATTTTGAGTTGTGAGGCATAGGTGCAACTTCCAGTTGCATCTCATTTTGGTTTCTAATGTGTTTTTTGAATTCATGCAAGGTTCTCGCAAAGATCTTAACGACGGTCGTTTGGTTGGTATTCCACTTTATTTGTGGGATACCTTTCGATTCAAATGATATTTTGTGTCGTTGTTTTTGTTTCGATTATGGGGGATCTTCACAAAGCAATTATGGAAGATGAGCATTTATTTTGCTCATGGAAGATTACAAGACCTTTCTTGGAGTTTTTTTCGGATTTCTCTTATATGAAGAATCGATACATCGATCAAGTGAGTAATTTCGACTTTTCACTTTAACACACTATTTTAGTAGTTTGTGGCTTAGAATCATATAACTTAAGGTGCATATTGAGCCCTCCCACCCGAGGCACTGGATTTATTTATGATTTTTGATTATATGTGTCGATTTCGGATCTTAGGGATTAGGTTACGGATTGTAGAATTCACTTCCTCTCGCTTTCCCTTAAAACACCGTTTTTTCCCGTTTCGTCACAATTATTAAAAATAGTTTTAGGTGGGATAAAATTATGAAAATATTCATGAGTGATCCTTATCCTCTTAATTAATTTTTCATAATTTTTTATTCCAGGTTTGATTGGTTTTAGTAATTACTTTGGATTTTTCATTCCAAGCTGTCCCAAAAGGAATGATATTGACATAAGGGACCAAAAACAATTTTTTCCAATAGGTGTGAGACCTATTTTTTGTGTGTGATTAACCACTGGAATTTTTGACATTTTGATTCTCCTTAGGCATTTTTTTTCATAATTTTTCGTGCCCTTTTTGATCCACTTTGTGGAATTGTTTTTCGGCGATCATGTCTTGCTATCTTGATCATTAAGTAATTGTTTTGACACTTTGGTGCATAATTTTGTAAAATCCTTTTAGACAATGTTATATACTGACTTCAATATTCCAGGTATTTAATTTCATAATTTTTAAATCCTTTTTTTTCCTTCTATTTTTCCATGTCACTTAGATTATAGGTCACTTTTTGAACCATGTTTCATTTGGTTTGTTTTGGTGTTTCAAAGTGCATACTTATGTGAACTAATTTTGCCTTAAACTCATTTCTCTTCTCCTCTAATTGTTAACATGAATTATGTGGAAATTATAAATGGATATTCATGCAATCTAATGGCATCTCATAACTTGTATGCTATTGACTCATAATCACTTCATTCACATTTACATGTCATTCATTCTTAACTTGCATTCTTTGTGATCATATGTGATGTTTGCTACACTTCTTCCCACATCTTCTTCTCCTTGATACACATGTTTAAGTCAAGTCATATGCAATAACTACTGACTTTGATACTCATTTCATGTATTAATTCATGTTTATAAGCCATATGCATTCATATTTCATCCATGAACCCTAACTTGCATTTAGGTGAACTTAGGTGAACTTTTTGTACATAGTTTGACATAGTTTGATCTTGTGAGGTATCCTAGAATACTTAGGGACCTATACCATGTAGCTACTGAATTTATAAGTCATGTAACCTTTAGGTACATTCACCTTTAGACTTAGGTCTTACTTTGAACCCTAGTTCCATTCTAGGACGTTTATGGTACTTAATCGCTTTTATGCTTTGATTTTACTTTCAATATGCATTGTCATGCTAACTTTTGTTTTGTAGGGGGGAAGATTGAGGTAAGCCTCACTTCATTCCTATCTCTTATGCATTATAATTGCATTTGTTTCACATATTATGCTTGTGCTTGTATAGGCTTCCCCAATTTTAGAACCAACTTAACTTCCTTAGGAAGTAAGTCGAGTTCTAATTCTCTTTTCTTCTTTTCCTTTTCTTCCTTAGGATTAGAAAACTTCACAAACCAGTAGGATCACCTTTGGCATATAATAAATAACTTAGGGTTGTGTCTTAGTCCCCCTTAGTTTGTCCTTTTTCCACTTGAGTCTTTCTTTCTCATCTCATGAAGAAAATAATAAAATACCTAATCAAGGTTGAACATTCTTATACACCATGAGACTTTGTTGCAGAGTACTTATACGCGTCCTGTTTCGGGGCGAGGTGTAAGTCTTTACCATGATGGATAGGTCTTAGTATGGGAATGTTCACAAACAAATTCAAAACATTTCACATAAAATACAAAAACAAATAATAAGCGACTATCCTGCGGGAACTTCTCTTTCTTATCTCATTCATTATGAACGCGAACTCGCGACGACTTGTCTCGCATGCAAGACGGTAAACGCAGTCGTACTAGATGAGCCTGCAACACCTGGGCATATACATACGCAATTCCAGCATAAAAAACACAAACAAATAGTTCCCCCCTTAGTTAGGCGAACTACGTCGACTCTGATCCTCATTTTCCCGATGAGGTACGTAGGCAGCGGGGTAGGGCCCGTTCGAGCACATTCTTTATTTTCCCTACATTTCCCCCATTATTTTCTTTCCATTCTCCCTTTCCAGTTTCCTTTACAGTTCCATTCCAGTAGCAGTTCTTTTGTTCACCAGCACTTTATTTCTCACAATTTGAATCAAAACTAACAAGCGTGGATCCCGTCGGGTACGTCGGACGATATGGGGTGCTAATACCTTCCCAGGTCGTAACCGACTCCCGAACCCAAATCTTTGGTTTGCAGGGCCTTGTCCTTTCCTTCTTCCTTAGGTTTGTGCAGCATTACCTTTCCCATTCTTTCGGGATAAAAATGCCTGGTTGGCGACTCTACCTTTTCCGCGCCACTTTCGCGTTTGTACTAGGATGAAAATCCCGGGAGCGACAGCTGGCGACTCTACTAGGGATCGAACCCAGAATCTCTGGTTTCCCTCATAGATCAATCCTAGAACATGTTTGGTTTTGTTTCTTTGGGTGTTTATCTATTTGTTGTTGTGTGCTTTAGTTTAGCTTTACTGTTTTCATTTACAGTTTTACTTTACAGCTTTACTTTACAAAATTTATTTACTACTTTCAGTATTTATTTTCCATGCATCATATTATATTGGACTGTCTGGCTGTGCTGGTTTTCATTTTTTCTGTGGGATGGGAGTTACTGTGAGATAAGCCAAATACCCGGCTTGAGTGCACCGTAGGATTAGAATGGACATACATTGTACTTCCATGGTATTTCACCATGATGAGTGGCGATGTGCTCAGCACCCAGACTACGACCATCTTGGAAATATCTTGTGTGGGGATTTCCTCCACTTCGGGATAGGACCTTGATAGTTATGTGCATCTGGAGACCGATCATTGAGAACCTTTGTGGAAACATCCCTCTCCAGTGATGACAGTGGCAGACTACATTTGTTGGCAAACCCACTCGCATCCGAGGGCCTACTGGGAACTCGCATAGGATGGCCTTGTTCTCTCATAGGAATCTGGTTAAAGCAAACTGTTTGTATGACGATAGTATTGTACCCTTCGGGATGAATGTACTATTGTTTCTCGATTCAGTGCTTGAAGCTAGGGACTTATGAGGGATTCTTGTTTCCTTGGACTCAAGTGAGACCTCCCTGGGTAGTTCATAATTCCAAACCTATTACCATATTTGGTCATGAGCCATTTCTCGGAAATGGTGAATGTATTATTGCTATTCGCAATCAAAGATTCACAAGAGTCAGTCCAGGAAAAAGTTAGGGATAAGCAAAATAATGCAAAAGGGAAAGACAAAAAAGGATTACACAAGAAAGATCCTTAAATAAGAACAAAGTCGTATGATACAGACACAAAAGACAATAGGGGTGGCTGACTCCCAACAACAACCTAATTGGTGCTTAAACCATTAGTGTAATTGGTTCCTCAACCATCACAAAACCCTTTTTGAGAGGTGAGCTCTTGTGAAAGCTAGCTGAACATAGGAATGGAGAACATCACAAAGATGGGTGGGCACAAATAAACTTCGAGCCTATATCCTTTATTTCTATAACCGTGAACCAGGCCACGATACAACCCTCAAAAGTCCTAACTGAAACAGGGTTATTTCGAGAGTGTACTACCATAAGATCGCGTTCCTGACTCCTATGAGTTGTGCTAAAAGATATGGGTTGGTGTTGCATATGCATGCTTTCTTTTATCAAAAATCAATGTCGTATTTTAACCAGTGATTCACTCACAAAGGTTGGCGACATCTTTTTACAGTAAAACTTCAAGATTAGAATGTGTTTTGAATTAGAATTTTCATTCTCAAAATAAACATTTTCTGCTTGCATACATCTGTTTGGCATCATAAAGTTCACATATGGAACCTCAGTCCAGAAGCTTAATCTTGCCAAAGTTGAGAAGTCTGAAACTTCCAAAGGACAATCATATCGAGGTGAATTTTTCAAGAAACTCCATTGAGTGGGAACTTTCCCAACAATCGTAGTAAGAGCCAATTAATATGGGGAAATCATGTCGAGCAATCTCTTCAAAATTCAGCCAAGCTGGGGCAATCACTTCGAGATTCAAATCTCCCAAAGAGCCATCAGTCTGAGGCATGCATTCAAATTTCAGCTAAACTGGGACAGTTACTTCGAGACCCAATCTCTCAAAGAACAATTGATATGGGCATTTTGTCGCTCCCGATAAATGAAGCAGGGTCAAATAAGGGTACAGACGCGAACGGTCGGCGAAGGGAACAGTGAGAACACACAGCCGTGAACTCACTGGAGATGAATAGAGTCTCCAGCTAGGCATTTTTATCCCGGAGGAAAGGCAATGCTGCATAGACCTAGAAAGAAATGGATAAGACGGTTGCGAACCAGAGAGACTGAGAAAGGGGGTTGGTTACAACCTGGGAAGGTATTAGCACCCAGATTGTCCGTCGTACTCGACGGGATCCACGCTTAAAAGATTTGTGTTTTAAAGGGGTAGTGTCAGTGCAATTTGTGTGTAAAGAGCTGGAAAAGGATGTACAGGTGTCAGTGTAAAAGAAGTGTAAAGTGTATAAGAGAAGTGTCAGTGTAAGAAAGGAGTGAAATGCTCAAGATCATGAGGCTAAAAGAATGAAGCTGAAAGGAGGGGGAATATACAAAGACTTTTGTTCGATAACTGTTAAGTTATGCCTACGTATCCTCTCGTGCAATGAGGAAGTCAGAACACCGTAGTTCGACCCAAGGAGACTGAAAGATGAATTGACTTGTGAACTGCTTACTTGCCTATGCTCAAGTGTATGACCTGTCTGGCTCAGGTGCAAACTGTCTTGCATTAGACGGAAGAAGCAAGTTCTCGTTTATGAGTGAATGAGATGAGAAAAGAATCCCGGAGGAGACGATTATTGTTTGTTTTTGAGTTTTCAGTCTTTTATTTTTTTTGGATTTGTCATAAGTTAATGAGCTTAAGCCTAAACCAATGGGTTAGTAAACTCATCACATCTTCCCTCTGATTAGGGGTAATGAGAATACCTTAAGTGTGAAGTCAGCATCTCACACTTAAACACCTTTGGTGTAGGATTAAGATCATTAACCTACTTGTGATTATTTAGATGTTTTTTGTTGTTTTTGTTTAGTGTTGAGTAATGAGATTAAGCCATAATCAAGGATTAAACAGACTCATTACACCATCCTAAGAGAAGGATAATAGATGAGAATGTTTAAGCTGAGGAAAACTCCTCAACTTAATCCATGATTAGGGATTAAACTCATGACAAAACAAGCCTTTTGATTAAGTGGATTTTAGATTAATGATATGATGATGAAGTGATTTTTATGATTTGTAAGACAACTTGAGGGGGACTTGTCCATTAACACTAGGGTTAGTCCTTCTTAACCAATTAAGGAAGAATTAGAACCCTAATGCAAGGCCCAAGTTACAAGTGTAATGTCTTGATACTTATTAAGTGAATTGATTAAGAGATTTAAACACATTAAGGGTTTAACACTTAGGATTAAAGTTATACACTCCATCCTAAGAGAAGGATGCAGGCATAAGCTTAATCACAAAGCCTTAAAGCCTTTAGGGTTTAATCCCTGATTATGAGATGAGAAGAGAAGACACAAAAGAGACACAAAGGTAAAACTAAGAGGGGAGACTAATCAAAACCCTAATCATTGTCATGCATGGTTGACCCTAAAGTTTGTGAGGTTTTCAAGAAGAAGTCTTCAGAGGAACCACCAGGAAGCAGATGAAAGGAGCAGAGAGAAGCAAAGTGACTTGCTTCCTTCAAGAAGTCAAGTCACTTGAAGAAAGAAAGTGGGAGGAACAAGAATGAGCAAGCTCAATCTCAAGCACAAACAAAAATGCAGCAATGGATGCTAGAGAGATGAAAAGAAAAGTCATGAGAAGTGAAGGCAAATTCACTTCTCAACCTCACTTACCACCTGAAATGTTAGAAAAGAAATGCAATGCAATGCCAAATGAGATGAAATGACATGATGAAAAACAAAACCAGAAGCATGTTGATGATGATAATGATATTATGAGATGCTACAAGCATGAGGCAAGGCATGGAGATGTTCATACAAGATCATGGATGCAAATGATACAAGTTAAGGAGCATGAACTTACATGAAAGGTTATGAAACATACATGGCAAACAACATGGCCAATGCAAGATGCAATGATCAAACATGCTTTCTATATGTATTAAGATGTCAAATGAATCAAATGGATGATTGAAATGTCATGGCAAGTCATGTTATGCAAGAGAATGCAAGAAGGATGCAAATGGAAGCTCAAATTAGGGTTTATGAATCAAACAACAAACAAAAACCAAAAACAGAAGCAAACCCTAAGATAAAAAATGGAAAATGCCACCCAAAGAAACCCTAAACCTATACTAAACCAATGCCCAAAGGGGAGATCTCAACTCTTAACCAATCTCAAGTTATGATTTTTATAAGTTATTAGGGTTTTTAGGGGTCCTAAACAAAAGAAATGCCAAACAAATGAAAAATGAAAGATCAAATCAAGGCCATTTTATCTCAAAAACTAAATGCTAAACACAATGCAATTCAAAAAGAATCAATGTCCAACTCTTCATAGATAGGCAGAAATGATTTTTTGAACTTATGATCAAAATAATGCACAAAAATGATTTTTATTCAATGAAAAATTCTCAAAATGCATCAAGATCAAAAAAGAAATTTGGTTTGAAGGTTGGACAATGTTTCTAAATGTCTTAGAACATTTCATGAATTTTTTGGTGATTTTTAGATACCTAAAAGTATTTTTAATAAATTAATTTCCATTAATCAATTAAAAATAATCTTTTAAATATTTAAAAATACTTTTTTAATGATAAAAATAAAAATAAAAATATTTTTGTGTCATAAAAATTAATAAAACTTATGGGAAGAAGTTTCATAATTTTTAAGACATTTTTGCTATTTTAAATTAATTATGCAAAACAAATGAAAAGAAAATGAAAATAAATGAATTTAAAATGAATTAATGAGAAGTAATCAGATCCAACGTGCCAGATTCAAAGTTACACGCGCGGGAATTGACTTGGCGCCAGATCCCACGGCCAGAATTCAAATTTCGCTAATCAATGCTTAAACCCTAACCCTGCCGTTAATCACTTTCAGATGACCGGAACAGTGTTCCGGTCATCTTCTCCGTTCACCTCAAAATGCAATCTCTCTCCCCAGGCCATTTTAGAAGCTCTAACTCTCCAGAAATCATCTACTAACTATCCTAAGCACGAATCCAGCATCAAATCATGTTTAAACTCACACACAAACAAGAATCGAAGCAAAGAAATTTCTAGGTCAAACTTTCAGAACACCATAACATACTCATTTCTTGCTCATTTCAAAAAGTAAATAGATCCCAATGATCAGTGCAACATACAAAACAAGATTCTAACAAGAAAATGGAGTTCTGGAAAAAAAGTTCATGGAGTCACCTGAGATGGAGCTTTTGATTCAAGGGCTTTCTGGATGGTTCTTTGGCTCAAACAGGTCCCAATGATCCCCCTTTGAAGCTTTGCACACTTGGTTGGAGTTTAAACAGCCTCTTGAGTGAGTTTGCAGAAGCTCTGACCAAGGGAATGTGAAAATCGTATTTGAGTTATGGAGGGTTTCAGGCCAAAGTAGTGGGTGGTTTCTGGTCAGGGGAGCAAGGTGAGTTGATGTGTGGAATTTGTTTGAGTGTTTATGGCTTGTAGAAGCAGATTCGAAAGCTTTTGCTTGGTGGAGTGAAAATGGTGAAATGGAGTTATGGCTTGTTCCAGGCCTGGTTCTTTGTTGGTTTAGGCTTAGTGGAACATGGTGAGGTGATTTGTGAAAATGGTTTGGATGTTTGAAGTTTGTGGAGGCAGATTCGAAAGGTTTTGCACAAGGGGGTGTTTTTGTGAATGTGGTTATGTGAAGTGTTTCAGCCTTGCTTGGTTTATGAAATGGCTTGCAAATGGATAGTATATTTTAATCCTATAGGTCAGATGATTTGACATGGCCTATAGTGATTGGTAAGTTTGCTTTTGCTCAAAGTCCACCTTTTGTGTAAGAGAAGTATGGTGTGGTTCTAGGCTAGTACAAGGCATGGGGCTGCGCAACAAGGGTGAGGGGAAAGGCTAGCCAAAGTCAGCATCCAAGGTTGCAAGTTGTAGGAAGTGTGATCATGAGTTTTGCAAGTTGTTGCTTTATGGTTCACATGTGATTTCCTTATCCCACAAGCCAAAATACATGAGCATTCTTGGTCAAATTCTGATTTTTATGACTTATAGAATGTTTGTGTCATGGTTTGAAATGAACTAGAGGTTACAAAAGGCATTGGTTCATGGTTTTGCAAAATTCTCATTTGAGGCATGTCTTGAAAATCAATGATTTTAGCCAACTTTGTCACACCATAACTTTTGATCCAAGAAGAGTTTGGCCATGTTCTTGTACTTTTTGAAAAGGGAAAAATGTGATCTACAACTTTCATGACCAAAGTTTTTCCATTTGAAGCATTTTTGGATCAAGAATCAAGGCATGAAAAATGACCTAAAATGAAGCATTCTTGAAAAGTCAACTATGCCCAAAAAGTCAACATTTGCAAAAACTCCAAATTCTTGATTTTTGTGGACTTCAACCTTCTTCCATGATCAAATAAAGATCATATACACTCAAAATGATGAAGATCACCCATTGGTTGGGTCATTGGGGGCCTCAGATGCCCTGGTTTTACACTGACTTGTCCAGAAAGTCAACCCTTGATCAGATGACTTCCCCATGGAATTTCTTCATGAAAATTGATATGCATACTCCTTATACCATATAGAGACCAATGGAAACAAGAATGACCAAAAAGATTGGGGTTATGGCCTCTGAAACCAAAACCCTAATTTTAGGTCAACTGTGCAGTCAAACCTGGCTCTGCACCCATTCAAACCCTAGTTCTTGTGATTCTTTTGAAATCTTGACCTTGAGAGGATGTAATATGATAGATGAACACACATGGATCCCTTTGAAGTGATTGGTGGCCTTTGGAGTGGCTCAAGAAGCTCTTGGATTGCTCAGATCACCAACCCTAGGTGCAGATGACTTTGAACCAATGCAGTGAACCAAAAATGTAATATGAGATGGTATGATTGTGTTTATGCATATGAGAAGATCACAAACCATGGTGTGAATGGGTGAGGGCAAATTTGGGGTGTTTACAGCTGCCCCTATTCAAACATGAGTTAGCTGTGCAGGATGTAAGCGACAGCTTAACAGGCAAGCGAGATAACTTGTGGTTGAATACCAAAGACAGTCCAAAATTTGCACTCACAGAATGAAGAAGAAAAGGGATATAGATTGTAAAAGGAAAATAAAGTATGTTGTAAAGTGTAGGCAACGGAGGACGACCGTCGAGCAGAGGACGACTGCTGGGTAAAGAGCAATGACGGGGACGGCCGACATGCTGGGCAAAGTGCGTGAAGTAAAGCGATGACGGGGACGGCCGACATGCTAGGGATAAAAGGTAAAGCCAAGACGAGGACGGCCGACTAGCTGGGAAAAAATAAGATATTATGATGGGGACAGCCATCAAGTTCATAAAGCAAAGTAACCGACGATGGGGACGGCCATCGGGCTAAAAAGAAAAAAGGACCACGACAGGGACGGCCATCGGGTTAAAGAATAAATGAAATAAACAGGTGATGGGGTACGGACACCAAAGGTGAAGGACGATCACCTAGCAGGGGACGGCTGCTCTGCTGGGAATAAAAGAAATATGATGGGGACGGCCATCAAAGGTGGAGGACGACCACCTGGCAGGGTACGGCTGCCGAAAATATCGCGACATAGGACGAATGTCAGATAAAAGGTCAACGATGGGGACGGCCATCGGACGAGCATGATGGAGGACGACCATCAAGAGGTGGAGGACGACCACCTAGCAGGGTACGGCTGCTCTCAGGGTCTATCATGACATAGGACGAATGCCAGATGACCAAAATCAACAATAGGGACGGCCATTGGATAAAATGATGAGGGACGATCATCAAAGAGGTGGAGGACGACCACCTAGCAGGGGACGGCTGCTAAAATCAACGATGGGGACGGCCATCGGATAAGCATGATGGAGGACGACCATCAAGAGGTGGTGGACGACCACCTAGCAGGGTACGGCTGCTCTCAGGTTTATCACGACACAGGACGAGTGTCAGATAAAAAGGAAAATTTGTTTGCGATCTACTGGGGAATAGTAAACACGGACGAGTGTTCTCATCCAAGAAACAAAGGGTATGAGTGTTTAGATGTTGGTGTATAGATTAAAGATGCGGACGAGCATCCTTAAGACTATGATACGGACGAGTATCAGGTAGAAACAAATACTGACACGCGTTCAGAGATGATGATACAGACGAGTATCAACTGGTTAATAAGGAACACGGACGAGCGTTGAATCTGAGAGGAATCTTCTGGGGAATATTAGACACGGACGAGCATCTATATTCAAGAAGACATGAGTGTTTGACACAGTGTATGGATTAAAGATGTGGACGAGCATCCTCAAGACTATGATACGGACGAGTATCATGTAGAAACAAACACTAGACGCAATGTTCTGAGATGATGGTACGAACGAGTACCAACTGGTTAACAAAGAACAAGGACTATTGTTGAATCTGTGGGGATATAAAAGGTATATACAAGATACGGACGAGTATCTGAGTAGTATGAGTAGTGTATAGATGAGTGTTTACTGTTGGGGAGAGTGACACAGACGAGTGTCGAAAGAAGAAAAGTATAGTATGAACAAGTATATGGGTTGTAAAAGTATAAGCGACTGCGCTGGGGAAATGACACGGACGGGTGTCAGGAAAGTGTATATAGGTATATGTGAGTGCAAAGAGGATGTCTTTGGCTTTCTGCTGGGGTATGACACGGACAGGTGTCAGGACGTATCCGTAATACGGGTGATATTGTCGTAAAGAGTGTTCAGGCGACTTTACTAGGGAGTGATGATACGGACGGGTGTCAAAAGGAAATATATACTGGTGTTTGTGATTTGTGAGGCAACTGCCTTTGCTGGGTCTCCGGTGGGGATTTCTGTACAATGACGATGAACGGTTATCATTCACAAGTGTTTATTCAGAACATGGCTCGTGATTATGCTATGCGTTTGATTTTTGCCGTAATGCTCCGTATTAGACGGAATGCTACGCTCCGAGGGGATAATATGATGCAAATGCTATGATTATGCAAAGAGGCACAGATCTGGGGTTCGGATCCCGTTGCTGCGGAGGTCTCTGGCCGATCCGCTTGAAATGGACATCCCAACTGGGGATGAGATCATTGGTAGACCTAATAAGATGATATTTGCTTGGGGATGAGGGTCACTGATAGACCTATCTTTATAAATGAGAGACCCAGCTGGGGTTTGTAGAAGCTTTCTTCACTCTGTTGTGATCTTCTATGCGCTGCTCTTCTGGATAGAGGCTGGAACTCTGTGGGGAGATGATTCCCTGACTCTGTACTCGGCTGAGGGCGAGACGGCAACTCGGCTGGGGAGAAAGAGGGATCCTCGACTCAGTCGGGGATGTAGGTGCCTTCTAGGATGTTTAACGACTCTGATGGAGATAAGTAATAGCTGGAAACTCCGCTGGGGATGTCATGAGAGGCAACTCAGCTGGGGAGAATGCACTTCGGGTGCTAAAATTGAGTGTTGATTTGCCAGCTTGCTGGGATGAAGCCTACATGCCCCAAGCTGCATTCTGGATACCTGCAATCCTGAAAAAAAAAGAGAAACGCACAAGATAATCCCGAGGTATCCCTTACTGGATTCCGTCATAGGAGTTAGGCACTTCTGAGAGTAAGCATATCTCCTGCAAGCATGTTTTTGTTTGAAGATAAACATCTGTATTTTATGCAATCAGTTTCCTTTAGACATCAGACATTTTTGCAAATAAAATGTACAAAACGAGACATGACTGAAAATATGGTTTTATTAACTCATATGCCCTGAATTGGCGAGATACAGTCAAAGAAACAAATCTCCTAAAATAAGGAGATTGTTACAAATTGAGAAACAAAGTGCTGGCGATGTTGACGACGCTTTAAGGAGCTTCCTCTTCTGCTATGACTCGTATGACAATGACGCTCTTCTCGTCTTGCTTTCTGAAAAAGGTTGATTCTGATTGAAGCTTGATTCTGTTGAAGCTTTCCAAGTTGCAAGTGATACAAACGAATTCAGAATGCAGTTGTTCGCTTATTCCCTTATTTTGCATGGATCGCCCTTTCGGGTTTTCGATCCATCGGGATACCCATTTTTGCCTGAGCTGTCCAATGCGGCTTTTCAACTCAGCGGGTGTACATTCTTTTGTTTATTTTCCCTTATTTTTGCTCGAGTCTTTTATTCTGTTTTTGACTCGCCGGGATGCCCTATTTTTGCCTAGACTTACATTCTGTTTTTATGTCCAGCGGGTCATTTTTATGCGAAGTATTTTTTAACTGCATCTGAATTCACAGGGGACGGGAAATCTTCACCATCCATGGTGCTGAGCATCAGTGCTCCACCAGAGAAAACTTTCTTTACCACGAATGGTCCTTCATAATTTGGAGTCCACTTGCCCCTGTGGTCTGTATGAGGAGGGAGGATTCTTTTCAGCACAAGATCTCCCACTTGGTACTCTCGGTGCCTGACTTTCTGATCGAAGGCCTTCTTCATTCTTTTCTGATACAACTGCCCATGACAGATTGCAGCCAACCTTTTCTCTTCGATCAGACTTAGTTGCTCGTATCGGGCCCTAACCCATTCTGCTTCGTTCAGCTTAACATCCATCAATACCCGCAGAGAGGGTAGTTCAACTTCAACCGGTAGGACTGCTTCCATACCATACACAAGTTGATACGGTGTTGCCCCAGTGGATGTCCTGATTGACGTGCGGTACCCATGCAAGGCGAACGGTAGCATTTCATGCCAGTCTTTGTAGGTGACTACCATCTTCTGCACAATCTTCTTAATATTCTTGTTTGCCGCCTCAACAGCGCCATTCATCTTTGGCCTGTAAGGAGAAGAATTGTGATGTTGAATTTTGAAGTCCCGGCACAGTTCTGCCATCATTTTATTGTTTAGATTGGAACCATTATCAGTAATGATTCGCTCGGGCACTCCATATCGACAGATGATATCTCTCTTCAGAAATCTGGCTACCACTTGTCTTGTGACGTTTGCATATGAGGCTGCTTCAACCCACTTGGTGAAATAGTCAATGGCGACCAAGATGAATCTGTGGCCATTTGAAGCGGTCGGCTCAATCTTGCCAATCATATCAATGCCCCACATGGCAAAGGGCCAGGGTGAAGACATTATGTTCAAAGGATTGGGAGGCACATGCACTTTATCTGCGTAGATCTGGCATTTGTGGCATTTTCTGGCGTAGGCACAACAGTCTGCATCCATTGTGATCCAATAATAGCCTGATCTTAACAACTTCTTAGCCATTGCATGTCCCCCAACATGGGTACCAAAGGAGCCTTCGTGCACTTCATGCATCAATAAATCTGCTTCTGTCTTGTCGACGCATCTGAGGAGTACCATATCAAAGTTCCTTTTGTATAAAGACCCATCAGTGTTCAGAAAGAAACTACCAGCAAGCCTTCTCAAAGTCTTCTTATCCTTGGAAGATGCCCCAGGTGGGTATGTTTGATCCTCCAAGAAGCATTTAATGTCGTGGAACCAAGGCTTATCATCTTTGACCACTTCCGCTGCAAATACATATGCTGGTCTATCAAGTCTTGACACTGAAATTTGAGGTACAAAGTTAGCAGCTTGAACTTTGATCATGGACGAAATGGTAGCCAAGGCATCTGCAAACTGATTCTCGTCCCGAGGGATATACTCAAGCTTGACTGTTGTGAAGAAAGTCAATAACCTCCTTGTATAATCCCTGTAAGGTATCAAATGATCTTGGTGGGTGTACCATTTTCCGTTGGTTTGATTGACTACCAAAGCTGAATCTCCGAATACGGTCAATGTCTTGATCCTGAGGTCAATGGCTTCCTCAAGACCCATAATGCAAGCTTCGTATTCAGCTTCGTTGTTAGTGCAGTTAAAAGTGAGTTTTGCCGAGAAAGGCATGTGAACTCCTTTAGGTGTAATGAGTACTGCACCAACACCACGACCATTCATGTTAACGGCCCCATCAAACATCATAGTCCATTCTTCTTCCAGGTTAGGCCCTTCAGTGTGAACAGGCTCTTCATGATATTTTGCTTTTATGAACATGATGTCTTCATCAGGGAAATCAAATCTCATAGGCTGGTAGTCATCAATGGGTTGCTCAGCAAGATATTCAGATAGTACACTGCCCTTGATGGCTTTCTGAGAAGTGTACTGGATGTCGTATTCTGTGAGAATCATCTGCCATCTTGCAACCCGTCCGGTTAGTGCTGGCTTCTCAAATATGTACTTGACTGGGTCCATCTTTGAGATCAACAAAGTAGTGTGGGTCAACATATACTGCCTCAGTCGGCGAGCAGCCCACGCTAAAGCACATCAAGTTTTCTCGAGCAGTGAATAACGTTGTTCACAGTCGGTAAACTTTTTGCTTAGGTAGTATATTGCATACTCTTTTCGACCAGAGTCGTCATGCTGGCCCAGCACACACCCCATTGACTCTTCTAATACTGTCAAGTACATTATCAGAGGTCTTCCTTCAACTGGTGGCATAAGGATTGGAGGTTCTTGCAGATATTCCTTGATCTTGTCAAAAGCCTTCTGGCAGTCTTCGTTCCACCTGACCGTCTGTTCCTTTCTTAACAATTTGAACAAGGGTTCACAAGTCGCTGTAAGGTGAGATATGAACCTTGAGATGTAGTTCAACCGACCTAAGAACCCTCGAACTTCCTTCTCAGTTTTCGGTGCAGGCATCTCTTGAATAGCTTTGACTTTATCAGGGTCCACTTCAATCCCTTTCTCGCTTACAATAAAGCCCAGCAGCTTACCAGATCTTACCCCAAATGTGCATTTGTTGGGGTTCAACTTCAGTTGGTACTTCCTCAGACGCCTGAACAATTTGAGCAGATTTACCAGATGGTCTTCTTCAGTGAGGGACTTGGCAATCATATCATCCACATAGCATTCTATTTCTTTATGAATCATATCATGGAATAATGTTACCATAGCCCGTTGATATGTTGCGCCGGCGTTCTTAAGCCCAAATGGCATCACCTTGTAACAGAACGTGCCCCAGGGTGTGATGAATGTTGTCTTCTCCATGTCTTCAGGTGACATCTTAATCTGATTATATCCTGAAAATCCGTCCATGAAGGAGAATACCGAGAACTGAGCCGTGTTATCCACCAATACATCAATGTGAGGTAATGGGAAGTCATCTTTCGGGCTGGCTCTGTTCAGATCCCGGTAGTCAACACACATTCTTACTTTTCCGTCTTTCTTAGGCACAGGTACTATGTTAGCAACCCATGGCGGATAGCTAGTTACAGCGAGGAACCCGGCGTCCCACTGCTTTTGTACCTCTTCCTTGATTTTCATAGCCATGTCTGGGCGAGTACGGCGCAGTTTCTGTTTGACCGGTGGGCATTCTTCTCTCAAAGGCAGCTTGTGCACGACAATATCGGTATCCAACCCCGGGATATCTTGGTACGACCAAGCAAACACATCTACATACTCTTGAAGCAAGTCAATCAGTTGTCTCTTCACTGAGTCTTGCAAGCAGGCCCCGATCCTAACCTCTTTCACGTCTTCATCTGTACCAAGATTGATCACTTCAACCTCCTCCTGGTGAGGAGTAATAATCTTTTCCTCTTGTCTCAACAACCTGGCTAGCTCTTCAGGAAGCTCATATTCTTCTTCAACCCCTTCATCAGCTTGATTGATTGGATTGTCAAAGTCATACGAAGTCATAGCCGTGCTGTTGTCGGTGCTGTCTGGAAGGCACTCTCTGCAAGGGTTAAGTTTGTTCATTTTAGTGACTTGATTTTAATCTTTATTTAGAAAAGTGAAATGAAGTTGTCATTTTGAAAACACCGCCATTTATTTTTTGTACAAAAAGAAAAATAGAAAAACAGTGAACGGAAAAGAAAAAAAACTCGTTTGCAAAAAGATGTCTGACATTTCATTAATTGATCTTGTTTGCACAAAAAGTACAGATGGCCCGATTACAAAATGAGTCTTGTCATCTTGGGCAAGATGCAAGACTTTGATGCATGCTTATAAAAATACAGGAAATAATAATTACTCTGCATGAGTAACTCTTATAATTTCCCGGGAAGACCAGTTCGAGACACTGCTCCCCGGGATCTTTGGACGAATCCAGCTTTCCAGGTTGCGCTCCTCTTCCAGCTCGTCTTCCAGACAGTTGATAGCATCAGGGGTAAGCATCCCCCCACTCACAAAGTTGGGCTCTTTCACAGCCGCTGTTTGATCTTGTTGAGTTGGTCTGTAACCCAACCCAAATCTGTCTTCTTTCTTCTCCACCGGTAGCAGTTTGCCCCAGCCTCGGGCATTTCCTTCCTCAACAACCTTCCGGGCTTGTTGGTATGATGTCATTGGAGTACCAGATACAACAGATGTCTCATTGATATTCAAAGCTTCAAACCCCTGGCTCATTGTTTCATGGATCTCCCCATCCATCTCAATGTATTTATAGGTTGCCAGGTGGCTGACGAAAATGTCCTCCTCTCCGCAGATTGTAACGATTTGACCCTCCCACTCATATTTTAACTTCTGGTGAAGGGTAGAGGTCACGGCGCCAGCAGCGTGAATCCATGGCCTACCCAACAAACAGCTGTAGGCAGGCTGAATGTCCATCACATAGAAGATAGTTGTGAAAGTCTGCGGGCCAATCGTTACGGGCAGCTCAATCTCTCCCAGAACCGATCTCTTTGAGCCATCAAAAGCTCTTACCACCAGGTTGCTGGGTCTCAATGCCAATCCGTCATACTCTAGCTTCACCAAAGCCTTTTTAGGTAGGACATTAAGGGATGACCCCGTGTCTACCAGCACATGGGAAAGGACAGCACCTTTGCATTCCATGGTTATGTGCAAGGCTTTGTTATGGTTGCGGCCTTCCGTTGTCAAATCAGTATTGGTGAACCCTAGTCCGTGACTAGCATTAACATTCCCCACCACAGCTTCCAGCTGATTGACAGTGATCTCTTCAGGCACGTAAGCTGCGTGCAAGACTTTGAGTAGTGCATCCCGATGGGCTTCGGAGCACATAAGCAATGATAGGATTGAGATCTTGGAAGGCGTCTGATGAAGCTGATCCACTATTTTATAATCACTCTTTTTGATGATTCGCATGAACTCATCAACCTCTTGATCGAATGGTGTTTTCAAAGCTTCCTTAACAGTTTGATCTTCCTGCACAGGGCCCTTCCCTTTTGCCTTGGCAGCAGCTTCTGCTTCGGCTGTGGGTCTCTGAATTTGTGGAGCGAAAAGACGTCCGCTTCGAGTGAAGCCTCCGCCTCCGCCCACATTATCAATTTGTAGTGCAGGGGTTGATGATTCAAAAGTGATTCTTTGTCCTTCACAGTACAAGTCAGAGCCGTAATGCCAGGGGATGGCATTACTGCTTTCATAAGGTACGGGTCCAGGCACCGTGATGGTGACCGGACTGATTGCAGCTGTTGAAGGAACGATGATAGTCTGTGGATCGTAATAAATTGTTACTGGTGCTCTGATGGGAGCAGCACCTTCTGAATTGTAGACGGAGTTGTTTTCAGGATCGTAAAAGATTGTGACAGTTGAAACGTCTTCATGATCTGTTGCTGGTGTTGTAGGAGACAATGGTGGAAGAATGGATGTTGTTGTTGTAGGAGGTTTAAAATGGAGTGAAGCTGAAGTTGTAGAAGGAACATTCATTGATATCTGATCAGTTGAAACGACAGATGAAGTACTCGCTGATGAAACCGAAGAATTGTCAGGAACAATAGTTGTTGCAGTTGTAGGAGGTTCTGAAACCGTTGCTGATGAGATTGGTGGATTTGTTGGAAATGATGTGGTGATCTGAAGTTGGCCACTCTGAATAAGGCCATCTATGCCATTCCGCAAATTATCGCACCCATTTACCGAGATATTGCAGTAAGCACAGCCTAACTCACACCCCGGGAACATTTGACATTCCAAGAGCTGAGCTTTGATTTCTACCAACGGTGTCCTGATCTGTCCCACACTGGTTATTAAATAAGACGGCTTGTCTTCTTCAATAGCGTTAATTCTAGGACCACCGTGGTTCGGCATTGGGTTTTTATTGACATTGGGTGGAGGTGCGAAATTCAGAGCTTTCGAGTCTACCAGGTCTTGTACCTTCATATGCAGGGCTCTGCACTTTTCTGTACTGTGGTCAGGTGCGTTCGAATGAAAAGCACACCTAGCATTGGAGTCATAGTTCCTGGGTAGACTGTTGGGATCCGGAGGTGCCAACGTCCTTAGCTCAACTAGGTTGAGTTTCAGGAGTTGTGGCAGCAGGGTAGCATATGGCATAGGGATTGGATCAATCACCCTATTAGCTTGAGATGGCCTCTGCTGAAATGGCCTTTGTTGACTGTGGTTGTTGGTGTTGCTGTTGTTGTAATTCCTTGGAGGATACTGATTCTGCTGATGGTACTGAGGTTGTTGCTGATAGTTTTGCTGCGAAGGTTGATAGACTGGTAGAGGATGAGCCGGAGCAGGAATGGTGACTGCTGCTATTGACCTTTGAACATATTGGGGCCTGCCCCTGTTGGTGTGGATGGCATTGGTCTCGCCAGTTCTTCTCGGGCCTGCAAAAGGCTTTCTTGTACTATTGGACGAGCTCGCACCGTTGTCTGAGATCTTACCCATCTTCAATAGGCTTTCGATTCTCTCCCCAGCTATGACAACATCTGCGAAGCTAGTGGAAGAGAAAGCAGCCAGCCTGTCAATATAAGTTCCCTGAAGGGTGTTCATAAACATATCTGCCATTTCCCTTTCAGACATAGGTGGCTGAACAGCAGCAGCCAATTGCCTCCATCTCTGGGCATATTCTCGGAAACTTTCCCTTGACGACTGTGACATTCCCATTAGGAGAGTCCTGTTGGGTGCCATATCTAAGTTGTACTGATACTTTCTGATGAAGGCCTCTGCCAGGTCCTTCCAGCATCTGATAGTTGCCCTTGTCAAGTGAGAGTACCATTCTCTTGATGCCCCAGTTAAGCTATCCTCGAAATAGAACATCCAGAGCTTCTCATCCATTGTATAGGCCTTCAGCCTTCCCAGAAATGACTGTAAATGAGTCCGGGGGCATGAAGTCCCGTTGTATTTTTCAAAGCAAGGAGGCTTGAACTTATGAGGGATCCTGACCCCGTCTACCAAGCCCATGTCCATGACATCGAAGCCCAAAGAGTTTTGAGATTCTAAGGACCTCAATTTCTCAGCTATCTCATCCAATCTTCTATCATAAGCTTCTTCACCAGCGCCCATCACTGTGAATTGGTCCTCTTGGGGGTCTTCTTGAAGTACCCTGGCTGCAGTGGCAGTCCCTTGAACATTTGCAGGAATATTGACCTCAGGATGGAGATGTGATCCAAATACCGGAGGGTTGACGTGAGGCTGTACCCTTTCATTGTTACTGGTACCGGCAGTCCCTATATGTGGATCTTCTTGATTCTGCCTTTCCACCATGGCCCTCAATCTTTCCTGGCTCTGAGCCATGTTGTTCATAACTTCCATAAACTGAGTCATTTGATTCCTCATCTCTAGCCTTTCATTTGCCATTTGATTTCTGACCTCAGTAAGGTCCTGCTGCATCTGATCCATTTGAATGCCCGGAAGGTTGTTTCGGGTTGGATAACGGTGCGGACGGTTGAGGGGAAATACCCGGCGCCTAGCAATAGTTCCTGAGGCATCACAACAGAGGTTAGCAACAACAAAACAAAAACCTACAAAACAAACAAAGGGTTAGCATGCAATGCAGTTATGCTTATTTGTTCTCAAGGTATCCGGTTTGGCCTTCAGTTTTGACCCTTCCAGACCCTTGAAGATGCTGTTGTTGTTGCTTGAAGAAAACTCAGATGAAGCAAACTAACACAAATATATTACAGAAGGTGAAATAATACAACTTGTTCATTTTACAACACAAGCCCTCTAAGGGGTCAAAATACATTACAAGAAAATAAAAGTACACGGAAAGAAAGCAACAACAAACAAATGGTCAAACACCAAGACCAAACTCATCCTCACGAACTTCCTTGAGAAGTGCTTCGGTCACAGGATCAGCCGGACGCTCCGTGAGATTCCTGATGAGGAGATTCCGGGTCGTAACAGCTGCTGTTAGCTTCTTGTGCTGAGTTTGGTCCTTTGACCTCTTCACCCCTGCTTTGACCTTCAGCTCTGATATCTCCCTCTGGGCTGCTGCCAGGGCTTCTTGTTGTTCTTTTGCATTAGCTTCCAGTTGCTCCATCTTGTCTTGAACTCTCTTGTCCTCTAGAGTATGAGCCTCGGTGATCCTGACCCACCGGGCTTGACTCTCCTTCAAATACAAGTCTGTCCTTGCTCTCTGGAACTGGGCTTCCTTGCAAGCATTCTTCAGAATTTGTTCTCCAGCCTTTGACTTTTTAATGTAATCCCCAGATTTCTCAATCTTAGTCAGGTGATCTGCTCTCATTTTCTCCAACCTTTCAATCTCCCTCATACCTTCACTCCTCTCCCGGAGGGTCTTCTGCAAAGCCTGGGTTAGCTTCTCATTCCTTTCCTTCAAGCTCTCAAACTCTTCCAAACTGATAGTGGCAGGGGGTGGTGCTGAAGATGACTCAGGCATGTCTTCTATGGTAAAGGGCATCCCAGAGAAATGGGCCCTGGCACGGGACCATTCATAATATTGTGCTGATGCCACATTGTTGCACTTCCCTAGGATGGTCACTCCCTTGGTTTGAACATTATCCCAGGTCCAGGCCGCTTGCCTAACAACAGCCAGATTAGTCTTGTTCTCGCAATAGAGAGTCTCAACCAAGTCCTGTGCCCTAGGAGTGTGGACCAGTGCATAGCCCAGTTGCCTTTTGAACAACAGAGGATTGTAATTGATACTACCCTTAACTCCTATTAGGGGCACATTGGGAAAATGCCCACAGCTGGTGATGACATCCCTGCCCTTGGTGCTCTGAGTGCACCATCTGATGTCAGCTGAAGTTAGAACAGTGAGTCTCTTAGCCCAGTTGCTCTGCTGATGAGGGTTCAGAAATGCATCTGTCCTGGGTAGATGCCTGAGAAGCCAAGTGTGGAACAATGGAGCACAACACCTCACTAATCTCCCCCTCTGCTTTTCATTCCTCTGATGCACTGAGTAGTAGAGGTCCCCCAATAAAGTGGGCACTGGGTTCTTCAAGATGAACAGATGGATTGAATTCTTGCTAATGAATCGAGGCTCATCTGCAAACAACACAATTCCATATATGCTCAAAGCCAACAAGGCACAAACAGCCTTCCACTCTCCTAAAGAAGCTTTCAGGGTAGCTTGAGAAATCAGGAAATCCAGATGGAAGCCAGGGATTCCAGCTTTAGAAGTCATATGCTGCTCAATCAGGATAGGTTCCAGATGCAAAGCTTTTGCTACTTCTCCATTTCTAGGAAAGACCATCTCAGGGTTGAAAGGGATTCCACCCCTGATAGGCAAACCAACTAATGATGAGTATTCTTCTAATAGAGGGCCCAACTGAAAGTCTTGGAAAGTGAAACATCTCAGTGGGGGATCATAAAACTGAATGCAGGTGTGGATCAGGCTTCTCTGTGATGGGTCCAGATCCATAACCATATCAAGTATATCTCCATAACTTTCCCTGAACAAAGGTATGTGATCTGGAGTGATCAAGGTCTGAATCCTCCTGATATCTGATAGCTCTGGCTGGAAGAAGTGATAGGTGATGTTGCTCTTTTTAGGAGCCATGATGCTGAGACTGAGTAGAGATAGGTGCTGATGATAATACTGAAGAAGTGGGCCACTGACTGGCTGGTGCAGGTGATAACTGAAGCAGATAGCTGATGAAGATAGGTCAGTACTGAAGATGGGGTCAAAACCAAAACCAAATGAAGATGGATACCCTGAAACACAAATAAGCAAATGTCAATATGATGCAATGATTATGTATGCAAATGATATGCAAGGGTCTGTGACTGAGCTGGGTCTGATCAAAATGCCCTGATATAGGTCCAAGTGTGTTCAAGAATTCCAGTTGGAGGTCTATAAATCCAGTAACCAAGGTGGGGGGACTCAAATAAAGAGCCACATGTCCAGGGTTTTAGAATCACAAGAACTGTCCCAAATTGGAGTATTCTTAAACAATCAAAGTAACAAGGTATTCTGAGGTCAAGGTACCTGCAAACCTGTAAACAGCCCAACCCCCTCACAGGTGGTGTTCTAAAACAAGGATCCTCAGACTTGGATCAGTTATGAGAAGTGTAAACACTTCTAACCCGGAGGTACAGTGTTTACAATAACCATAAAAGTTCCTCCTCTAATTCACCTCAGTTTCTGAAGGTCAATACTAAAAGGTCATCCAGACTTAGCAGGCTTCCCAGATAGCCCTAGCACTGCAGGAAATCTGCAACACAGAGTTCTCAAGAAGAAACCCATATCTGAACCGTGTTTCATATTCCCGCACCAGACCGAAATGGAATGGGAAAGAATATGATTCACTCTAGCCTAAGTGTCACTCAGGTACCAGGTATAGGACCTTAACTCTCAATGGAACACCCACCCACCAAAGCAGACAACAGATCCAGCCAGCAGTATGACAGTATGATGTATATAAAGCTATAAAGAAAACAACTGTACATAAAGCAATGCATAAAATATACAAACACAAATAGCACATAACACCCCAGTAAACACAAATCAAACAAGCGCTAGGAGGAACCCACAAAAAGAACCAGAAGCCCTGGTTGCAGTATAAGGGTCCCCAGCAGAGTCGCCAAGCTGTCGCTCCCGATAAATGAAGCAGGGTCAAATAAGGGTACAGACGCGAACGGTCGGCGAAGGGAACAGTGAGAACACATAGCCGTGAACTCACTGGAGATGAATAGAGTCGCCAGCTAGGCATTTTTATCCCGGAGGAAAGGCAATGCTGCATAGACCTAGAAAGAAATGGATAAGACGGTTGCGAACCAGAGAGACTGAGAAAGGGGGTTGGTTACAACCTGGGAAGGTATTAGCACCCAGATTGTCCGTCGTACTCGACGGGATCCACGCTTAAAAGATTTGTGTTTTAAAGGGGTAGTGTCAGTGCAATTTGTGTGTAAAGAGCTGGAAAAGGATGTACAGGTGTCAGTGTAAAAGAAGTGTAAAGTGTATAAGAGAAGTGTCAGTGTAAGAAAGGAGTGAAATGCTCAAGATCATGAGGCTAAAAGAATGAAGCTGAAAGGAGGGGGAATATACAGAGACTTTTGTTCGATAACTGTTAAGTTATGCCTACGTATCCTCTCGTGCAATGAGGAAGTCAGAACACCGTAGTTCGACCCAAGGAGACTGAAAGATGAATTGACTTGTGAACTGCTTACTTGCCTATGCTCAAGTGTATGACCTGTCTGGCTCAGGTGCAAACTGTCTTGCATTAGACGGAAGAAGCAAGTTCTCGTTTATGAGTGAATGAGATGAGAAAAGAATCCCGGAGGAGACGATTATTGTTTGTTTTTGAGTTTTCAGTCTTTTATTTTTTTTGGATTTGTCATAAGTTAATGAGCTTAAGCCTAAACCAATGGGTTAGTAAACTCATCACATCTTCCCTCTGATTAGGGGTAATGAGAATACCTTAAGTGTGAAGTCAGCATCTCACACTTAAACACCTTTGGTGTAGGATTAAGATCATTAACCTACTTGTGATTATTTAGATGTTTTTTGTTGTTTTTGTTTAGTGTTGAGTAATGAGATTAAGCCATAATCAAGGATTAAACAGACTCATTACACCATCCTAAGAGAAGGATAATAGATGAGAATGTTTAAGCTGAGGAAAACTCCTCAACTTAATCCATGATTAGGGATTAAACTCATGACAAAACAAGCCTTTTGATTAAGTGGATTTTAGATTAATGATATGATGATGAAGTGATTTTTATGATTTGTAAGACAACTTGAGGGGGACTTGTCCATTAACACTAGGGTTAGTCCTTCTTAACCAATTAAGGAAGAATTAGAACCCTAATGCAAGGCCCAAGTTACAAGTGTAATGTCTTGATACTTATTAAGTGAATTGATTAAGAGATTTAAACACATTAAGGGTTTAACACTTAGGATTAAAGTTATACACTCCATCCTAAGAGAAGGATGCAGGCATAAGCTTAATCACAAAGCCTTAAAGCCTTTAGGGTTTAATCCCTGATTATGAGATGAGAAGAGAAGACACAAAAGAGACACAAAGGTAAAACTAAGAGGGGAGACTAATCAAAACCCTAATCATTGTCATGCATGGTTGACCCTAAAGTTTGTGAGGTTTTCAAGAAGAAGTCTTCAGAGGAACCACCAGGAAGCAGATGAAAGGAGCAGAGAGAAGCAAAGTGACTTGCTTCCTTCAAGAAGTCAAGTCACTTGAAGAAAGAAAGTGGGAGGAACAAGAATGAGCAAGCTCAATCTCAAGCACAAACAAAAATGCAGCAATGGATGCTAGAGAGATGAAAAGAAAAGTCATGAGAAGTGAAGGCAAATTCACTTCTCAACCTCACTTACCACCTGAAATGTTAGAAAAGAAATGCAATGCAATGCCAAATGAGATGAAATGACATGATGAAAAACAAAACCAGAAGCATGTTGATGATGATAATGATATTATGAGATGCTACAAGCATGAGGCAAGGCATGGAGATGTTCATACAAGATCATGGATGCAAATGATACAAGTTAAGGAGCATGAACTTACATGAAAGGTTATGAAACATACATGGCAAACAACATGGCCAATGCAAGATGCAATGATCAAACATGCTTTCTATATGTATTAAGATGTCAAATGAATCAAATGGATGATTGAAATGTCATGGCAAGTCATGTTATGCAAGAGAATGCAAGAAGGATGCAAATGGAAGCTCAAATTAGGGTTTATGAATCAAACAACAAACAAAAACCAAAAACAGAAGCAAACCCTAAGATAAAAAATGGAAAATGCCACCCAAAGAAACCCTAAACCTATACTAAACCAATGCCCAAAGGGGAGATCTCAACTCTTAACCAATCTCAAGTTATGATTTTTATAAGTTATTAGGGTTTTTAGGGGTCCTAAACAAAAGAAATGCCAAAAAAATGAAAAATGAAAGATCAAATCAAGGCCATTTTATCTCAAAAACTAAATGCTAAACACAATGCAATTCAAAAAGAATCAATGTCCAACTCTTCATAGATAGGCAGAAATGATTTTTTGAACTTATGATCAAAATAATGCACAAAAATGATTTTTATTCAATGAAAAATTCTCAAAATGCATCAAGATCAAAAAAGAAATTTGGTTTGAAGGTTGGACAATGTTTCTAAATGTCTTAGAACATTTCATGAATTTTTTGGTGATTTTTAGATACCTAAAAGTATTTTTAATAAATTAATTTCCATTAATCAATTAAAAATAATCTTTTAAATATTTAAAAATACTTTTTTAATGATAAAAATAAAAATAAAAATATTTTTGTGTCATAAAAATTAATAAAACTTATGGGAAGAAGTTTCATAATTTTTAAGACATTTTTGCTATTTTAAATTAATTATGCAAAACAAATGAAAAGAAAATGAAAATAAATGAATTTAAAATGAATTAATGAGAAGTAATCAGATCCAACGTGCCAGATTCAAAGTTACACGCGCGGGAATTGACTTGGCGCCAGATCCCACGGCCAGAATTCAAATTTCGCTAATCAATGCTTAAACCCTAACCCTGCCGTTAATCACTTTCAGATGACCGGAACAGTGTTCCGGTCATCTTCTCCGTTCACCTCAAAATGCAATCTCTCTCCCCAGGCCATTTTAGAAGCTCTAACTCTCCAGAAATCATCTACTAACTATCCTAAGCACGAATCCAGCATCAAATCATGTTTAAACTCACACACAAACAAGAATCGAAGCAAAGAAATTTCTAGGTCAAACTTTCAGAACACCATAACATACTCATTTCTTGCTCATTTCAAAAAGTAAATAGATCCCAATGATCAGTGCAACATACAAAACAAGATTCTAACAAGAAAATGGAGTTTTGGAAAAAAAGTTCATGGAGTCACCTGAGATGGAGCTTTTGATTCAAGGGCTTTCTGGATGGTTCTTTGGCTCAAACAGGTCCCAATGATCCCCCTTTGAAGCTTTGCACACTTGGTTGGAGTTTAAACAGCCTCTTGAGTGAGTTTGCAGAAGCTCTGACCAAGGGAATGTGAAAATCGTATTTGAGTTATGGAGGGTTTCAGGCCAAAGTAGTGGGTGGTTTCTGGTCAGGGGAGCAAGGTGAGTTGATGTGTGGAATTTGTTTGAGTGTTTATGGCTTGTAGAAGCAGATTCGAAAGCTTTTGCTTGGTGGAGTGAAAATGGTGAAATGGAGTTATGGCTTGTTCCAGGCCTGGTTCTTTGTTGGTTTAGGCTTAGTGGAACATGGTGAGGTGATTTGTGAAAATGGTTTGGATGTTTGAAGTTTGTGGAGGCAGATTCGAAAGGTTTTGCACAAGGGGGTGTTTTTGTGAATGTGGTTATGTGAAGTGTTTCAGCCTTGCTTGGTTTATGAAATGGCTTGCAAATGGATAGTATATTTTAATCCTATAGGTCAGATGATTTGACATGGCCTATAGTGATTGGTAAGTTTGCTTTTGCTCAAAGTCTACCTTTTGTGTAAGAGAAGTATGGTGTGGTTCTAGGCTAGTACAAGGCATGGGGCTGCGCAGCAAGGGTGAGGGGAAAGGCTAGCCAAAGTCAGCATCCAAGGTTGCAAGTTGTAGGAAGTGTGATCATGAGTTTTGCAAGTTGTTGCTTTATGGTTCACATGTGATTTCCTTATCCCACAAGCCAAAATACATGAGCATTCTTGGTCAAATTCTGATTTTTATGACTTATAGAATGTTTGTGTCATGGTTTGAAATGAACTAGAGGTTACAAAAGGCATTGGTTCATGGTTTTGCAAAATTCTCATTTGAGGCATGTCTTGAAAATCAATGATTTTAGCCAACTTTGTCACACCATAACTTTTGATCCAAGAAGAGTTTGGCCATGTTCTTGTACTTTTTGAAAAGGGAAAAATGTGATATACAACTTTCATGACCAAAGTTTTTCCATTTGAAGCATTTTTGGATCAAGAATCAAGGCTTGAAAAATGACCTAAAATGAAGCATTCTTGAAAAGTCAACTATGCCCAAAAAGTCAACATTTGCAAAAACTCCAAATTCTTGATTTTTGTGGACTTCAACCTTCTTCCATGATCAAATAAAGATCATATACACTCAAAATGATGAAGATCACCCATTGGTTGGGTCATTGGGGGCCTCAGATGCCCTGGTTTTACACTGACTTGTCCAGAAAGTCAACCCTTGATCAGATGACTTCCCCATGGAATTTCTTCATGAAAATTGATATGCATACTCCTTATACCATATAGAGACCAATGGAAACAAGAATGACCAAAAAGATTGGGGTTATGGCCTCTGAAACCAAAACCCTAATTTTAGGTCAACTGTGCAGTCAAACCTGGCTCTGCACCCATTCAAACCCTAGTTCTTGTGATTCTTTTGAAATCTTGACCTTGAGAGGATGTAATATGATAGATGAACACACATGGATCCCTTTGAAGTGATTGGTGGCCTTTGGAGTGGCTCAAGAAGCTCTTGGATTGCTCAGATCACCAACCCTAGGTGCAGATGACTTTGAACCAATGCAGTGAACCAAAAATGTAATATGAGATGGTATGATTGTGTTTATGCATATGAGAAGATCACAAACCATGGTGTGAATGGGTGAGGGCAAATTTGGGGTGTTTACACATTTTCTTCAAAACATAGTCAGTCATAGGTGATCACTTCAAGGCTCGTACTGGGGCAGGCCACCCCAAAAGCACTGGAAGTTACTTTCTCTCGAAGACGGTTAATTAGAGGCACCTATCCAGAGTTCAAAATACTGGAGCAAATATATCACAGTGATATGAGGTTTTTAATGAATCCTCGCGAAGCAAATTCTTTCACAGACCATGCAGTCTGAGGCTGTTATTTTGAGATCCAACTAATCTCTCCAAGATTTTGAAGACACTGAGGCATTTCGTATGTCATGTTTTCTGTAAAATCCTCTTGAGACATTATCTTTTGATAGATCCTAGTAAGAGGTGAGTTGAAAATTGCAAAGAACCGTTGTTCACTCATGATTAGTTGGCAATCTATCAACCCAAAGTCTAGGAGCAAAGCCATTGTCAGCACAATACTTCAAGAGTTGTTTCATCTGCGGACTTCATCGATCATAACTCCTTAGCAAGTCTCATTAGACAATCCCTGCTCCAGTAGTGTAGAAAATGGAAGGATACTTCTTGAGCAGAAGGGTATCACCGTCTCTCATCCCCAGCGAGGGGCAACTTAAACTCTTATCTTCAGCATGAAGCTTTACCATTGACATCCTCCATCATCCCCAGTAGAGTTGGAAGTTGAAATCTCCCCCAGCAAGGCAGCAGAAGGTTGGTGTCCTCCCCAAGCAGAGACTTCCCTTCAACACATGGGCAATTCCCAGCAGTACAAGGAGTGTCTTTCCTCCCCAGCAAGTTGCTTCCTCATCAGTGTCATACTTCTAGTTCCCAGCCGAGTCAGAAGATTTTCACTTCCTCACCAGAGTGCAAGAAGGGTCCATCTCCAGCAGGGTCTTGGCTCTCCAATCTCAAAGTCCAATTTATTTTTGGCAATGGCGGCAGCTCAGAGCCAGTGTATCATTAACAACATTCTCCGCAGAGTTGTTTTCTCCTTACAGGAATTCATCAAATCAATTCAATGGTTATTTCTCCCCAGTCAAGCCATCTGGGATACCTGCTATCTCTTCATCGGGAGACCCCTTGGCATTTTCATTTTCATTTAGTAATCATCATTACATTTGCATCCTCAAAAGCGTAACATTTCCATCATTATGGAGTATTACGCCATAGAAAAATTCAAACATATGCATACGAAGCACAAGCCAGTTGTGGTACCTTGCACAAATGCCCGAAACGTTACATCTCCAATCAGACTGAAGTATTCCCCACAGAATGCAACTTCATTTCCCAGTGTGGTTATTTCTACCAAGTCTTGTTTGTTATCCCTAGTTAAGTCTTGTTTCAGTACACCAATCTCATTTTTTCGCGTCTCTGTTTAAGTACAATGGTCGCGTCTCGGGCTCTCGTTTAAGTACAACGATCCCGTTCCTTTCGAGTCTCCATTTAAGTACAATAGTCTCATCTTTGGGTCTTGTTTCAGCACAATAGTGTTATTTTTTTTGTGTCCCCGTTTCAGTACATCGGTTTTATGTTGGGTTATCATTTAAGTACACTGATCTCGTTCTTTTTGGTCTCGTCTCAGTATGATGGTTTCATTTTCTTGGTTATGGATCGGTTGATACCATTTCCTAGTTAGATCGGTTGATCTTATTTGAGTTATAAATCGGTTGATATTACTTCTCTTCGAGCCGTAAATCAGATGATATTACGTTCTCGTTTTTTCCGGGTTATGGATCGGTTGATACCATTTCCTAGTTAGATCGGTTGATCTTATTTGAGTTGTAAATTGGTTGATATTACTTCTCCTTGAGCCGTAAAATCGAATGATATTACGTTCTCATTTTCTTGGTTATGGATCGGTCGATACCATGTCCTGGTTGGATTGGTTGATCTTGTCTGAGTTTTAAATCGGTTGATATTACTTCTCTTCGAGCCGTAAATCAGATGATATTACGTTCTCGTTTTTCGGGTTATGGATCGGTTGATACCATTTCCCGGTTAGATCGGTTGATCTTATTTGAGTTGTGAATCGGTTGATATCACTTCTCTTCGAGATGTAAATAAGATGATACTACATTCTCGCTGTCCTGGTTATGGATCAGTTGATACCATCTCCATGATAGATCGGTTGATCTTATTTGAGTCGTAAATCGGTTGATGTTGCTTCTCTCTTTTTGCTCTTACAAGTCGATGTTTGTCATCACCTATTGAATTCCGTGGCTAGATTCGCTCAGCAGTCGCGTCGTTTTTAAGCCCTGTTTCGCCAATTGGCACTTTCTCTGTGGCTTGATTCGCCCAGTAGTCACATTGTCGAGTTCCATTCCGCTAATGATCTTGTTTTCAAGCCCTGTTTCGCCAACAGGAACTTTCTTTGTGGCTTGATTTGCTCAGCAATCACATTGTCAAGTTCCATTCCGCTAATGGTCTCGTTTTTAAGCCCTGTTTCGCCAACAGACACTTTCTTTGTGGCTTGATTCGCTCAGAAGTCACATTGTCGAGTTCCATTTCGCTAATGGTCTCGTTTTTAAGCCCTGTTTCGCCAACAAGCATCCTCTATGTGGCTTGATTCACTCAGTAGTCACATTGCAGGTTATCGTTATGTACAATGATCCTATTCCACATTGTTCTACTCCCGCTACCTATTCAGAGCTCAAAACAAAAATATAATAATAAAGGCTAAAAATTTTCCTCATCCATAAAAAGTTTAAATTTCCAGATTTTGTTCGAGTATTCAATCACTCCTTTGTGTTTTTGGTTATCGACTGAGGCTGGTATACCATTGTGTCTCCATTCGAGGATGGTTTCGTGTTAGATCTGAGGATCTTTTATGAGTTGTAATTCGAGGATGATATTCTCTTCTTCAAGTCCTTCTGAGGTTGGTCTTGTTGTTGTGGCTATCATTCAAGGATGATAGACCATTTTGAGCTTATTGATTGAGGTTAGTTTGTCTCTTTTGCAAAGTCCGTCTGAGGTCAGTCTTTGTGTTTCTGGTTATCGACTGAGGCCGATATACCATTGCGTCTCCATTCGAGGATGGTTTCGTGTTAGATCCGAGGATCTTTTGAGAATTGTCATTCGAGGATGGCATTATTTTCTTCAAGTCCTTCTGAGCTTGGTCTTGTTGTCGTGGCTATCATTCAAGGATGATAGACCATTTCGGAGCTTATTGATTGAGGTCGGTTTTTCTCTTTTGCAAAGTCTGTTTGAGGTCAGTCTTTGTGTTTCTAGTTATCGACTGAGGTCGGTATACCATTGCGTCTCCATTCAAGGATGGTTTCGTGTTAGATCCGAGGATCTTTTGTGAGTTATCATTTGAGGATGGCATTCTCTTCTTCAAGTCCTTCTGAGGTTGGTCTTGTTGTTGTGGCTATCATTCGAGGATGGTAGACCATTTTGAGCTTATTGGTTGAGGTCAGTTTGTCTCTTTTTCAAAGTCTGTCTGAGGTCATTCTTTGTGTTTCTGGTTATCGACTGAGGCCGATATACCATTGCGTTTCCATTCGAGGATGGTTTCGTGTTAGATCCGAAGATCATATTTTGAGTTTTCATCCAAGAATGACATTCTTCCCAATATATTTTATTTCCCACAGAGCATAAATTTTCAGGTTTATTCTAGTATTCAATCACTTCATACCTTGAATGTCTAAAAGTCGTTTCTATTATTCATTCAGGTTTGCAGATGATTGAATAGGGGCAGCTGTAATACCTCAGAATTTGCCCTCACATTTCCATGCCATTTAGCATATCCTTTCATACATTGCATTGAATTTAGATCACAATTGCATCATAAACATACATGAACATACATCTCCATTTGAGCTTTCATAGGTTGCGATTGACCATTATTTCTTCATGCGGCACATGCACAAGAATCTCAGAAGAAGCCAAAAGTTCTCGGTTGATTCAGAGGAGTTTAAGCAGAATATCAGTTTTATGGTACAGTTTGCAAAAGTTGTAACTTATGCTCAGAAACTCATTTTGGCTTGAAACTATATATTTTAAACTGTTCCGGTATTCTCTACAGGAGGCTAATTCATCAAGGAAAATGGATGTCTCTTCGCTTCACAATTTCCCAGAGTTAATGCTGAAGCAGAAGATGCTGCCAAAGCAAAAGGCAAAAGTGTGGTTCCAGAAGAACCTACTACAAAAGAAACTCAGAAGACACCCTTTGATCAGGATGTAGACGAGTTTATGAGGATTATCAAGAGAAGTGACTACAAGGTTGTGGATCAACTCCACCAAACACCCTCTAAGATCTCTATACTATCTCTTCTCATGTGTTCCGAGGCTCACCGGAATGCACTACTCAAGGTCTTGCACGCAGCTTATGTGCCTGAAGAGATCACGGTCAATCAGTTAGAAAAGGTGGTCGCAAATGTCAATACTAGTCATGGACTAGGTTTCACCAATGCTGACTTGACTACGGAAGGGCGTAATCATAACAAAGCTTTGCATATCACTTTGGAATGTAAAGGTGCTTTACTTTCTCATGTTCTTGTTGATACCGGATCATCACTCAATGTGCTACCAAAGAAGGCTTTAGTTAAGTTGGAGTATGATGGTCTTGCACTCCGTCCAAGTAACCTAGTTGTCAGAGCTTTCGATGGCACTAAGAGATCGGTTCTCGGAGAAATTGAGCTGCCTGTGATAATTGGCCCACAAGTTTTCAAAACTACCTTCTACGTGATGGACATATAGCCCGCCTACAACTGTTTGTTGGGTCGACCTTGGATTCATGCCGCTGGTGCAGTAACGTCAACCCTTTACCAGAAGTTAAAATATGAGTGGGAAGGCCAAATTATCACCATCTGTGGAGAGGAAGACATCTTCGTCAGTCACCTGGCTACATACAAGTATATAGAGATGGATGGAGAGATCCATGAAACAATGAGTTAGGGTTTCGAAGCTTTGAACATCAACGAAGCTACAACTGAGGTGTTTTCTGCATCCCAAGAGGAGAGGATGGTCACCTCAATTTCTTCCTACAAACAGGCTTGGAAGGTTGTGGAAGAAGGGAATGCCCAAGGCTGGGGCAAGCTGCTGAAGATTCAGATGAAAGAAGACAAATTCGGTTTGGGTTACAGACCATCCCGACAAGTTCCAGAGGAGGCTGCTGAAGCTCCCAAGTTCATAAGTGGGGGACTACTGATCCCGGATGTTGTTAACACTTTGGAAGACGAGGCTGAGAGCGACTACAACCTGGAAAGCTGGATCTGTCCAAGAGTCCCAGGCCAACAAATCCTCAACTGGTCTTCCCAGGAAATTATAAGGGTTACTTCCGCAGAGTAATTATTATTTCCTATTTTAAGCATGCATCAAAGTCCTGCATCTTGCCCAAGATGTCGGGACTCATTTTGTAATAGGGCCATATGTATTTTGTGCAAATTGAATATTAATGAACAATGGACATCTTTTTACAAACAATCCTTTTTGTTCACTGTCTTTTCATTTTTGTTATTTTCGCACAAAACAATACATGACAATGTTTTTCTCAATAATAATTTCACTCACTTTTTCTAAATAAGATAAAATAAATCACTAAAATGAACCAAATCTCAACCCTTGCATAGATAGCCCTCCAGATTGCACCGATAACGACACTACTATGACCTTGTGTGACTTCGACAATCTGATTAATCAAGCAAAAAAAGAGGTTGAAGAAGACTACGATTTACCTGAAGAGCTAGACAGGTTATTGAAACAAGAGGAAAAGGTGATTGCTCCTCATCAGGAGGAGGTTGAGACTATTAATCTTGGTACTGAGGAAGATGTGAAAGAGGTAAAGATTGGGGCCAGTCTGCAAGCTCCAGTAAAAGAACAACTTATCAGTATGTGTAAACACCCCAAATTTTCCCTCACTTTTTTCACACCATGACTTGTGATATTTCATGTTTGCATTAGCATAAGCATACAATCTCATATTGCATTTTTGCTTCACTGCATAAGTTCAAGTTCATCTGCATCTAGGGTTTGTGATCTGAGCAATCCAAGATTCCATCTGAGCCATCCCAAAGGCCTCAAAGTGTTCCAATAGGGTCCATGTGTGTTCTACCATCATATTTTGTCCCTCAAAGTTCATGAAAGTCAAGAAATCACAATAACTGGCAAAGCATGGAAGCAAAGCTAGGGTTTTCACTACACAGATGACCAAAATTAGGGTTTTGGTTTCAGAGGCCTTAACTCCAAATTTTTGGGTCATTCTTGTTTCTAATGTTCTTAAGATGTTATAAGGATCATGTGTACCAAGTTTTATGAAGAAATTCATTGTGGAAGCCATCTGTTCACTGGGTAACTTCTTGAGCAAGTTAAGTCAAAATCAGGGCATCTGAGGCCCCCAACAATGGAACCAAAGGGGCATTTTCATCAAATTGAAGTTCTATGATCTTTATTTGATCTTAGAAGAGGTTGTAAGTTCATAAGATTGAAGGATTTTGAGCAATTTACAAAGTTGCCAAAAATGGAAATGACTTGTAATGGAAGCTTTCCATTTTGGGAAAGTTTTTCAATCTCCTCTTTCTTGATCAAAAATGCTTCAAATGAAAAATTCTTGGTCATGAAAGTTGTAGATTAGGTCTTTTCCTTTTCAAAAAGTATAAGAAGATGTTCTGATTAATTATAGAACTCAAGTTATGATCCTTCAAAGTTGGAAAAAATCCTATAATTTTCAAGAATGCACCAAAGAGGGATTTTTGCAAAACCACTTGCCAAGGCTTCTAATGACTTCAAATGTGTACAAATACTTCATGTCATGATAAAACAACTTCAAAGCATCAAAATTAGCCCAAGAATTGGATAATTTCATGCCTTGAATCACAAGAAACACCAAAGAGGGAAAATATGCAAAACTCATACAAACCCTAGCTCCATGTATTCCAGCTCATCAAATCTGATCCATAAGCTTTCCTTGATCTCAGATGAGGCCAGACATGCCCAAATCCAGCCCTGGCCCGTGCCCATGCCTCAAGTACAACCAATGTTGACTTTTTGCAAAATCACCCATACCAATCACACTATGCCACACCAACTCCTCTGACCAATCACAGTTGCATATACAAACATTATGGACCACAAAGAACACAACACACAAGCCTGAAACTCTCCATAGCTCAGATTACACAAAATCCTCTCAAAACTTCATCTCTTCGAATCTCCCAACTCAGCCATCAAAACTTCAAAATTCTTTCACCAATCATCTCCACACAACCCCAGGATCATTTCCCACCCCTCACATTGGCCTGAAACCATCTCAAACAAAAACACGATTTCAACCTCCTCTGAACTGAAACCTCAAAAACATCTTACATAAACTCTTTCCAAGCATTCCAGAAGCATAAGGGGATCAAGTGGAGTGGATTAGCACCAAAGAAGGGCCCATAAAGTTCCAGCTTCAAGAACTTCAACTCAGGTAGCCATCAAGAACTTTTTTTTTCCAGAAATGCATTTCTAAGTTCTTAAATGAATCCTTGTGATGTGCTGATGATCATGATGTAGTTATTTTTCAAAATGGTTGAATATTGAGCATGTATGAAGTCTCTGAAACGTTTTGACCTAAGAATGTTTTGTTTCGATATGGCCTTTTGATGCATGATAAATGAGTTTTGGTTGGGGATTTAGGTTCAGTGATGTATGGGGATCATTTATGGGCAGAAAAATTAGGTTTTAGATTCTTGAGTAGAGAGATAGCATTTTGGCTCGCCGGAGAAGATGACTGAAGCACTGTTCCGGTCATCTGAAAGTGCTTAGGGTTTAATCAGTGTAATTAGTGAAGTTTGAATGTGAGCCCTCAGATCCTGCTTCCCGCACGTGTTTCAATGGCTCAGATCATTTCATTAGCCCTAATCCTAATTAATTAAATCTAAATAAAATTAATTAGTCAGTTTAAGTCCCAGCCGTTGGATAACGCGCTAGTCAACTCCCTTTTCTCCAGTTTAAATCTCAACCCTCAGATCTGATTACTTTCCCTTAATTTTATTTTTATTTCATTTTCTATTTTATTTCATATATTTATTAAAAATAGCAAAAATCATTTAAAAATTTTGAAATTTTTTGTCAAGACTTTTATTAATTTTGAGAGACCAAAAATATTTTTAGTTTTATTTTTTGCATTAAAAAAGTATTTTTAAATCATTTAAATGTTTTATTTAATTAATTAATTCATTTTAATTAATTAAAAATACATTTAAGTATTTAAAAATCACCAAAAAAACCAGAGAGCATCCTTAGACATTTAGAAGCATTTACAAACTCACCTTACAATTTTCTTTTTGGTTTTGATCATACTTTGAGATTTTTCAATGAATTAGGGTTCTTAAAAAGTTCATTTTTCTAACCCTAACTTCAAAAATTCATAACCCTAGAATCAAGTTGAGTTTGTGAATGGTTCTTTTTTCATTGTTCTATGAATGTCTTATAGCATCCAAAAACATTTTTGTTTCATTTTTATCTTGCATTTACAAGTTGTTTGGCATTTTACATTGAAGATCACCCAAAAACCCTAAGTAACTTAGAAAATTCATAACTCCTTCTAGGTTTAGCTTCTGACCTCCCCCTTTGGATGGTAACCTAGTATAGGTGTAGGGTTCCTTTTAGTGCATTTTCAATTTTTTATCTTGTACATTGCATCTATTTTGGTCATATGCATCTCATACATTCATAAAACCCTAATTTCTCATGTTCATATGCATTCACCTTTGCATAAACATCAATACATGAACTTGTCATGACATCTCAAGCATTTGTATGCCATCTTAGACATCCTAGGACATGTTAGAATCATGCTTGATCATTTATTCATTCATTTGGTATGCTTTGCATTCATAACATTTCATGAACATCCATGTGTTTCCATGCTTCTAACTTGCTCCCTTTGCATCCCATCTCTCATATAAGCATACATATGCATCATGTGTGACTTTTCAGCATCTCATGAATCATTTGCCTTATATATGCACTTCTGACTTTGATCATAGCACCTTTTTTTGATGCATTTACATTTCATTTCTTTCTTTACATGTTCAACTAACATTTCAGGGGCTTATGGTAAGTTGTTTAAGGTGTGGATGTGCATCCACATCTAACTTCTCTTTCTCTCTTATTCTTGTGCACTATACTTGTGTTTGAAGTGAATTCCATTCACTTGTGCCCTTCCCCCTCTTTTCTTTCTATTGGGGATTACTTATCTTCTTAAATGAAGTAAGTAACCTTCCATTCTTCTCTTTCTCTTTTCATCTGCTTCTCCCTTGGTGTCCATCTTGAAGACTTCTCTTGAGCCTCACAAACCATAGGATAACCAAGCATGATAACTTTAGGGTTATATATAGTCCTCCTTTAGTCTTTTGCCTTTGAGTTTTCTTTGAGTCTCTCTTCTCACCTCTTAATCAGAGACTAAACTCTTAAAGTTTTAGGACTTTGGAATTAAGGTTATGCCTGTATCCTTCTTTTAGGATGGAGTGTATAACTTTAATCCTAAGTGTTAAACCTTTAATTTGTTTAAACCTCTTAATCAAATCATCTTAATAATCACTAAGACTTCATCTTGTAACTTTGGCCTTACATTAGGGTTCTAATTCTTCCTTTATGGTTAAGAAAGACTAACCCTAGTGTTTAATGGACAAGTCCCCCTCAAGTTGTCTTACAAACCATAAAACTCATTTCTTAATCTCACCCTTAATTAAAATCCATTTAATAAAGGCTTTGTTATATAATGAATTTAATCCCTAACCATGGATTAAGTTGAGGTATCTTCCTCAGCTTAGGTGTTCTCATCTATTATCCTTCAATTAAAATGGTGTAATGAGCCCACTAATTTGTGATTAGAGATTAAACTCATTACTTAACACTAAACGAAAACCCAAAACACCTAAATAATCACAAGTAGGTTAATGATCTTAATCCTACATCATCATGGTAATTAAGTTGAGATGCTTATCTCATACTTAAGTATTATCATTATCCCTGATCAGGGAGGATATAATGAGTTTACAAGCCTTTGATTTAGGCTTAAGCTCATTAACTTATGACAAACACCAAAAATAATAAAAAACTGAAAACGAAAAAACAAACAATAATCGTCTCCTTCGGGATTCTTTTCTCATCATCTTCATTCACAAATGAGATCTTGCTTCTTCCGTCTAATGCAAGACAGTTAGCACTTGAGCCAGACGAGTCATACACTTGAGCATAGACAAGTAAGCAGTTCACAATCAAATCTTTTTTCAGTCTCTTTGAGTCAAACTACGGTGTTCTGACTTCCTCATTGCACGCGAGGATACGTAGGCATAACTTAACTGTTATCGAACAAAAGTCCCTTTGTCATCCCCCACTTTCAGCATTCTCTTTTAAGCCTCAGTCCTGAGCATTCACCCTTTTGCACTGACACTTGTATATTCTTTTCCAGCTTTTGCACACAGACAACACATACACTACCCCTTTAAACACAATCTTTTAAGCGTGGATCCCGTCGAGTACGACAGACAATCTGGGTGCTAATACCTTCCCAGGTTGTAACCAACCCCTGATAACACTAAATTTCACCGTATTTGTGACTCCGATTTCGCATGCATTCTAGGTCTTTATTGCTATTTTGTTATGTTATTACTATGTTTTCCTTTGTTTTCAGGTATTTATCCATTTAAGAGTCACATGCGAAGAAACGAAGCAATCAGGATGAAAAAACGAGAGAAATAGAGTAATTTGCACACAATACGTTGTCCGACGATTTTGACCATAACTTTTGATCCGTAAATACGAAGGACGCCCCGTTCGAAGAACTGGAAAGCTAATGCAGAGAGTTACACCATGGGAAATGGACCTAGCACTCATGGCAGGCGCCATGGGCACATGGATGGCGCCATCTTCACAAAAACGGTTTCGGTCAAAAACGGTTAGAGAAAACCACCCACGATCCCCACTTTCTCCACTCTTTTACACTCATGGCGGGCGCCATGAGCTTGTGGAGGGCGCTACAAGGCTAAAACTTTTCCCTCCACTTTTTAGTGGAGGGGGCATCCTTGTCTTTTCCCATTTAATGTTTGCCTATAAATAGGACTTCAAAATTTCGTTTTTAATCATCCAAACTTAGAATCTCTTAGGCATATATCAGTTTTAAAGTAGTAATCACTTCATATTGGGGTGTTACTACAATCGAGTGATCGAGTCTGTATACGTCTGTGTGATCGAGTTTTGGAGCACTCTTGGAGGAAGTTAATCCTGCCTCCATTTTAATTCCAGTTCGTATTTTATTTTTCCGCATTGCTTTACTTTTATTTATTTTCCGCATTGCTTTACTTTTATTTACTTCCCGCACTCGCTTTACTTTATTTATTTCTCGCACTCGCTTTAAATACCTTTATTTCCTGCACTCGCACTACTTTTATTTATTTCCCGCACTCGCACTACTTTCCGCACTCGCACTACTTTTATTTACTTTCCGCACTCGCACTAAATACTTTTATGAAAAATAATAAAAAGAACTTTTACTTTACTATGTCTAACTAAATCCATAAAGGTTAAAATGTAAGGATCGTAATTGAACCAGTAATCCGTACAATTGTTTGTAGAAACACTTAAGGGCTATTTTAACTTTCAATATAAGTTTAATTGTTTTTAACTATTTCAAAAACAGCCAAAAGCGCTTTGTCTAGTTCATTAGGAGTTTTTAGATTAAAAAGAAAAGGGATTTTAAAACGATTTTCGGACGCGTTAAGAAGTTTAGAGTCTGGTTCGTGAGAACCTCCTTTTGATAAGAAATCCAGGTTAAAGTACTTTTCAACTTAGTTAAGATACTATATTTCTTAAAAATAGGTTTACTACTCTAACGCAGTACGCACCTTTTTATCCGTGACAATAGGAGGGGTTGATTAGAGAGTACAACTCGGTTCTGAATACGCGAAAGCGACAGTTCCTGTTAAATTAGTTCTTTTCAAAGTAGAAAACATTGCCCATAAGTAGTTCTATTAACAAGTATCGGGTTATCTATTAATTACGTGAATTACATTCGAGCCTGTCTTTATTAATTGTTTAAAATTATTATTTTATTTACCATTGCGCACTCTTTAAAACCATTATATTCAATTGCCTTAGATACACACCATAACAATAGGTACGATAGATTGACACTTGGTCTCTATGGATTCGACAATATTTTATATTACTCTGACGTGTTCGTACACTTGCGAAAAACACACATCAAGTTTTTGGCGCCGATGCCGGGGACCAATTTCGTCAAATTTCATACCCTGTAGTTATACCGTTTAGACTAAGGTTGTTACCCACATGTCAATGCGAAAGACTCATAGTGCCGGAAGCATAGTAGACCCTCTAGCTGAACCTGAACATTACGCTTGCGCACGTTTGTTTTTCCATAGGAATAGGAGAGCTATGGCCGAAGATCAAAACTGAAGACCTCTTAAGGACTTCGCCCAATGATCCGCGTGTCACGCACGGATCAAAAACGAGTAATTTTGAAAACGTAGTATAGCGACAATGACTCGAATCATCTCATAAGGATTCTTGATCTTATTAACTAACAATAGTAACGATTTATGGGGTGTTTTCGATTTTGATTCAAAACGGAAGAAAAAGCAATTAAAATAAAAAGTGATTATCGAATAAGGTAAAACGGCTAATCCTACTGATTTGGGTTCCGACTTATCATCGGTTATTATAATTTCAACCTCCTAAGCGGATTATCTATTCCTATTTGATTATAAAACTCATTGACAAGCGCAACTGGTTTTATTTGATGTATGTTCCTATTATCTGAATTAAGCAAACAGATTTAAGCTCTCATGAATTAAGCAAACACGATTTGATTAAACACGATAACGAATTAGGAAAACGCTAACGTGACTACGGTCAAGGATCATACAATAATCAAATTAAATCAACACTAATATATGATAATCGAATTAAGCAAATAATGATCACATAACAACATGGAAAGGAATAGAATTTGGATTAAAAATTATAATAACCTCAAAGTATGATGGAACCTATAATCGGCAGAATTTTGCCTTGGGATTAGTTATCCATTAATCGTAAAGCAAAACAAAATTTGTTAAAAAAAAGTGTGTAAAAGAGCATTTGCGGCTTCTAGGTTAAATAGAAAAACCTAAAAAACCCGTTTACAACTCAACTGGGTCAAATACATTACCCAGGCCCAATTCTAAATGACCTGAAACTAAATAAAACTAATGCAACAACTTCAAACGAAATTCTGGAAAATATGACTCCGAATCTGACTTTGACTCCAACATGAAAGTTGTAGCTCTCTCTCTTAGCTTTCCGTCGACTGGTAGAACGCCTCAATCAGATTCCTGGAACTCCGGTTATGATCATTTCCGTAAAAGCTGTTAAAGCTGAAAATTAAGTACGAAAATTAAATTAAGCCAAAAATAAAATAAATTAGAAAAACAAATTAAAATATAAAAATAAACAAATAAAACCAAAGAAATACTTAAGTGCAAACATGGTAGAATGTGCATTAAAATGCACTGATCAAATTCCCCCACACTTGAACTTTTGCACTCCGAGCAAAAATAAACTCAAGACTTAAGAAACACAACATCATTCAGATACTCATTTTAGACTACAAACTCTTCTTCGATTAAGATAACATCGATAGGTACTAATCTTACACACTAAGGATATCGTAAGAACACAAATCCACAATTGTGCGGTCATAAGCCTCCATCATATACAAACCATTTTGAATCATGTTATTATGCCTAAGCCTAACTTACTCATCCTCCCTTTTGCTCTCTTTCATTCTAGTGCAATCACATTAAGCCCGTTATCTATTCATACACATGGTAAATACGTTTGTTAGTGACTATGATCCATATCTTGACAATATTTTAAAGTTACTTTAGTAACAACAATTTTTTTTCTTAAGGTTTCACATCCGTTAGGCTAAATGACCGGGTGAGGGTCACCTAACTTATAAGGCGAATTCCTATTCAGATTTCTTTTTAAGCGCAAGATCATTCACTTATTTGCATCAACTTAATTACTTAGTGTATGATTTTTAGATGGTGCTGACTGCTATATAAACTACTTAAGAGCTATTAAAGGATGAGAACTCAAGGCTATAGCATAACAAATATTCAAAAAAAAAATTCCATATTCAGGAGATTTAAGGTGTTAAAAAGATACCGATCTTGTGAACTTTTCCCAAGTCTCCACAACTAACCTCAAAACAATCTATAGCCTAAAACTTTCGGAAAAAAACAAACAAAAACAAAACAAAAATAAAGAAAATAAATTATTCCCTCCCCCACACTTAAAACAAGCATTGTCCTCAATGAAAGGACATAAATATAAAATAAGAGGGAGAGAAAGGAAAGAACACACCCGAGTAGTCAAGGTGGATATGTGATCACATAAGCCGCATTTCCTAAAGAGAGCTCTTCTACAGTCTCTTCTTCCAAAGTGAGGATCTCATAGAGTAGCTTTAGTTAGTATCCATTAATATTGAAGTTTTTATTAGTGTCTTTGCCTTTTATTCCAGGATCAAAGAAGAATCTTTGATAAGTAAAAGTGTTGAATGTGAACATGATAGTGATCTCCTTTTCAACAACTTTAAGAATCAAAGGATTAAGGGGATTTCTCGCTACTTTTGTTTCATCTTCAATTGAGATCCTATGCATACTCATGGATGGGCTAATATCACAAGTATCAACCAAATTCCATCCAATTCCCTTCTTATGTTCCTGTAATGATTTCTCTTCCTGCACAAATTCAAATAAATTATTAGGAAGTGGCTTCAGCTCTAAATAGGGTGATTTCTCGATGGATGGTTTGTTCCGGGAAGCCGGGGTGGCGAGAGCTTCATTGACATGAACAAATTTATTTGCAACCTCATTTGCAGTAAGAATATCAACTTGCAAGGCAACCTCAATTTCAGCACAAACAGGGCAAATTTTAGTGTCAGTACAAACATCACAAGAGTAAACATCATTAAAATCAGACAATGATGGAAAATCAGCTGCAAACAAATTAATATAAGTATCATCAACAGTTTTAGAAGGCAACTCTATTTGAAAAATAGAATGTTCTTCCGAATGTTGTTGGTTTGATCCTTGAGCTTGCTGCATAACATTCACCGAAGTGGTAAGTTGATCAAGTTGTATTTGTAAAGCCTGAAGACTATAATCTGTTTGTTGCTGAAACTGGAGACTATTTGCAGCAATTTGCTTGACAAGGTCCTATAGTGAAGGTTCAGAAGGTGCAAAGCACACAACCTGAAATTCATTCATATGCTTATGTGGATCCTCACCTGCAAAACCATTAAAACTTGGCAACAAATGTGTTAAACCAAATTTCAATTTGAAAGGTGTATCAACAACATGATATTCAATACATAAAGCATTATAATTCACAAGTTCAACCAGTTCTCTCAGAGTTCTTTGATCAGCCATGATATGATTATGAATTTCAACACAGTATCAAATAAAATCAATATAGATTTAAAAAGAATGGAAAAAAAGAAAAGCGATTAAAATAAAATCTAAAAAATATAAAAATAACGCTAAAAATATAATTAAATCAAATAAAGCTCGCACAAAAAATTTCAGATTTTTTTGAAAATATGAAAAGAGAAAATAAATCAAATAAAATAGAAAAACGCAAAATTTGCGATTTTGAGGGTCGAAATCTTTTAGAATTCTATTCTAAAGGAGTATTGTTCTTCGATTTATTTCTGATTTTCTGGAAATAATTCAGAGCAAATCGAAACAGTAGCTTCCAACTTACCTGAAAGACTGGAAAACTTATCACTATAATGGAATTGGTATTGCAACCCTGAAAATCAACAAACACAACAAAAAAAAGAAAAGAAAAAAAAACTAGCAAGAAAACTATACCTATGACTATAAAATCAGTTAATAACAACAAGAATCCCCGGCAACGGCGCCAATTTGATCCGCGTGTCGTGCACGGATCAAAAATGAGTAATTTTGAAAACGTAGTATAGCGACAATGACTCGAATCGTCTCACAAGGATTCTTGATCTTATTAACTAACAATAGTAACGATTTATGGGGTGTTTTCGATTTTGATTCAAAATGGAAGAAAAAGCAATTAAAATAAAAAGTGATTATCAAACAAGGTAAAACGGCTAATCCTACTGATTTGGGTTCCGACTTATCATCGGTTATTATAATTTCAACCTCCTAAGCGGATTATCTATTCCTATTTGATTATAAAACTCATTGACAAGCGCAACTGGTTTTATTTGATGTATGTTCCTATTATCTGAATTAAGCAAAGAGATTTAAGCTCTCATGAATTAAGCAAACACGATTTGATCAAACACGATAACGAATTAAGAAAACGCTAACGTGACTACGGTCAAGGATCATACAACAATCAAATTAAATCAACACTAATATATGATAATCGAATTAAGCAAACAATGATCACATAACAACATTGAAAGGAATAGAATTTGGATTGAAAATTATAATAACCTCAAAGTATGATGGAACCTATAATCGGCAGAATTTTGCCTTGGGATTAGTTATCCATGAATCGTAAAGCAAAACAAAATTTGTTAAAAAAAAGTGTGTAAAAGAGCAGTTGCGGCTGCTAGGTTAAATAGAAAAACCTAAAAAACCCGTTTACAACCTAACTGGGTCAAATACATTACCCAGGCCCAATTCTAAATGACCCGAAACTAAATAAAACTAATGCAACAGCTTCAAACGAAATTCTGGAAAATATGACTCTGAATCTGACTTTGACTCCAACATGAAAGTTGTAGCTCTCTCTCTTAGCATTCCGTCGACTGGTAGAACGCCTCAATCAGATTCCTGGAACTCCGGTTATGATCATTTCTGTAAAAGCTGTTAAAGCTGAAAATTAAGTACGAAAATTAAATTAAGCCAAAAATAAAGTAAATTAGAAAAACAAATTAAAATATAAAAATAAACAAAGAAAACCAAAGAAATACTTAAGTGCAAACATGGTAGAATATGCATTAAACTGCACTGATCATCCAACCATCAAACGAGGAACCTAGTTCCAGTATAGTAAACCCCAGTATCCCAACCAATAATTTTGAACTTAAACCATCCCTGCTGCAATTAGTGCAACAGAGACAATTCGTAGGTCTTACTACTGAGAACCCAAACCAACATTTAAAAAAGTTTCTCCAGTTAGCAGACACCTTTAAAACCAATGGAGCTCCTCCTGAGGCGATACGCTTAAGATTATTTCCTTTTTCCCTCAGAGATAAAGCTCTATCATGGTTAGATTCCCTTCCACCCAATTCCATAACAACTTGGGAAGACCTTAGAAAAGTATTCCTTGCTAGATATTTTCCCCCGAGTAAGACCGCTCTTCTTCGAAACCTAATAACCAGATTTACCCAACACCAAGAAGAGTCGTTGTTCGAAGCCTAGGAGAGATATAAAGAGCTATTAAGAGCATGCCCACATAATGGCTTAAAGAATTGGCTGATCATTCAAACCTTCTATAATGGACTTCATTATAACACTAAGATGACCATCGACGCTGCCGCTGGTGGCGCACTGATAAACAAACCTTACCCTGAAGCTAGTGCCCTTATCGAAGATATGGCCCAAAAGCATCAATCATGGGGAGTAGAACGAGCGACCGTGGAAAAGAAGGAAGCCCAAGGAGGAATACATGAGCTAAGCTCTATGGACATGATGCAAGATAAAATGGACGCGTTGGCCCTTAGAGTCAAACATATGTGTACAACCCCGAATATTATAGCTGCAGTTTCGCCGAATTGTGAGATATGTGGGACGCAAGGACACCAATCCGCCGAATGCAATATGTTAAATGAGACCAACCCTGATCAAGTAAACTACACCCAAGGGAACCCATTTTCAAACACATATAACCCTGGATGGAGGAATCACCCAAACTTCTCCTATAAAAATAATAACCCTATCCAAAATACCGCACCTCCGAGACAACAAGGTTACCAAGCCCCGAGAACAAATCAACCTATGCAACCTGTACCACCAAGTCCGAGCCTTGAGAAAATTATGGAAAATTTTATCACCGCTCAAACACAACAAAACAAAGAGTTCATGAACCAAAACGTCCATGTTAACAAACTAATTACCCAGTTAGGAACCAAGGTTGACCAAATTATTACTCATAATAAGATGCTTGAAACCAAGATCTCTCAGGTAGCTTTAAACCAAGCCCCTCAGACTACACCTGGAGGACAGTTCCCTGGACAACCTCTACAAAACCCGAAAGGGCAAGCAAATGCCATTACTCTACGAAGTGGAACCGCTTATAAGGAACCTTCTAACCCTAGATTGAGTGATCCCGAAACTTCTGAGAGAGATGAGGAGAAGGAATCAGAGGAATCTGAAAACCCGGAAAGTCAAGAAAAAGGAGAAGAACCTAAAAACAAAACCTATGTACCACCACCGCCATACAAACCACCAATACCATACCCTCAAATACTAAAGAAAACCCAAATTGATAATCAGTATCAAAAATTCGTTAAGGTTATAGAAAAACTTCACGTAGAAATCCCCTTTACAGAAGCCATCACCCAAATACCTTCTTACGCTAAGTTTCTCAAAGATATACTTACAAATAAACGTAGACTTGAAGATCCGAAACCCGTGGAATGTAATTCTATTTCTGAAAATAGGTTAGCAAAGAAAGATAAAGATCCCAGAAATTTTTCCATTCCTTGTATTTTGGGGAATCATGTCATCGAAAAAACTTTTCTAGACTTAGGAGCTAGTCTGAGCTTAATGCCTTTAGCGGTTTATGAGAGATTAAACTTAGGAGAATTACAACCTACTAAGATGTCACTTCAATTGGCCGATAGATCCGTTAAATACCCTATAGGCATACTTGAAGACGTCCCTGTTAGGATAAGTCAGCTGTTTATACCTACTGATTTTGTTGTCATGGACATTAAAGAAGATGACGACATACCAATCCTCATAGGTAGACCGTTCTTATCGACTGTTGGAGCCGTAATAGATGTTAAAAAAGGGAAACTAACCTTTGAGGTAGGTGACGAGACGATAGAATTTATACTCTCGAAATTCCTTATGGCACCTGTAATAGGAGATGCTTGTTATGCCTTAGATATCATTGATGAATGCATTAGGGAATTAGAACAAGAGGAAGAAATTGAATCTATAAAAATGCCATCAACCCTTATTTGGGAAGATGACGGTTATAAAAGACCTTACATTGATGATAACCTTCACGAATGTTTATCTCTTACCCCAGATCCTATGCCTTGCCCTATGAAACCAACCGTAAAACTTAAGGAACTGCCTAAGAACCTGAGATATGAATTTCTTGATGAAGAAATGAACCGTCCAGTTATACTCAGTGCTACCTTAAACCAAGAGGAAACCAACCAATTGTTAGATGTTTTACGAAGGTACCCTTCAGCCTTAGGATATAAGATCTCAGATCTAAAAGGAATAAGCCCATCCGTATGCATACATCAGATTTTGCTTGAAGAAGATTCAAAACCCTCCAGAGAACACCAACGAAGAATAAATCCTATGATGAGTGAAGTAGTTAAGACTGAAGTTCTTAAGTTACTAGAGGCAGGTATAATATATCAGATCTCGGACAGTAAATGGGTAAGTCCTGTGCATGTAGTACCTAAAAAGGGAGGCATCACAGTCGTGCAAAACGAGAAGGGTGAACCTGTAGCAAAAAGAACTGATGGAGGTTGGCGTATGTGTATAGACTATAGAAAATTAAATAAAGCAACTAGGAAGGACCATTTCCCATTACCATTCATAGACCAAATGTTGGAGCGCCTAGACAGACACTCTTACTTTTGTTACCTAGATGGATATTCAGGATTCTTCCAAATACCTATTCACCCCGAAGATCATGAAAAAACTACCTTTACATGCCCTGTTGGAACTTTTGCCTACAAAAGAATGCCTTTTGGACTCTGTAATGCCCCTGCCACTTTCCAACGCTGCATGATGTCTATCTTTGCAGACTATTTAGATGGAATCATGGAAGTATTTATGGATGATTTCTTAGTTTGTGGATCCGATTTCAAAAATTGTCTTATCAACCTTGAGAAAATCCTGGAAAGATGTGTGGAGGTAAACCTTGTGCTAAATTAGGAAAAGTGTCATTTCATGGTCACCGAAGGGATTGTTTTAGGACATATAGTTTCTGAAAAAGGTATAGAGGTAGACAAAGCTAAAATAGAAGTCATAGAGAATCTAAAACCGCCGAAGACTATCAGGGAGATAAGAAGTTTTCTTGGACATGCCGGATTTTACCGACGTTTTATCAAGGACTTCTCCAAAATAACAAAGCCCTTAACTGGTCTTTTAATGAAAGATGTTAAATTCATCTTCGATGAAAAATGTACTGAAGCATTTAATCTACTGAAGCAAGCTCTGATTTCAGCACCTATAATGAAACCCCCTGATTGGTCAGAACTGTTTGAGATAATGTGGGACGCTAGTGACTATGTTGTAGGAGCCGTTCTAGGTCAGAGAAAAGATAAAAAGTTACACGTAATTTATTATGCCAGTAGAACCCTAGACGCTGCACATCTCAACTATGCAACAACCGAAAATGAGCTCCTAGCTGTAGTTTTCGCCATAGACAAATTTAGATCTTATCTAGTAGGAGCCAAAATTATAGTTTACACCGACCATGCTGCCATTCGTTACTTACTAAGTAAAAAGGATGCCAAACCTAGGTTACTTCGATGGATTCTATTACTGCAAGAGTTTGATTTAGATATCCGTGATAAGAAAGGCACAAATAATGTAGTAGCTGATCACCTTTCTAGGCTAGAATACCTGAAACCTGACTCAGTGCCCATAAATGATGATTTTGCCTATGATAGACTGATAGCCCAACTAGAAACTATTGAAGATGATAACCCAGACCCACGTGAGCATTCTCATAAATCCTTAGCTATAAGTAATGTACCTTGGTATGTAGACTTTGTTAATTACCTAGCCGCTGGCATCATACCCCCTGATCTAAACTACCACCGGAAGAAGAAGTTCTATAGGGATGTGAGAAACTTCTATTGGGACGAACCATTTCTTTTCAAGAGAGGTAAAGATGGCATTTTCCGTCGTTGTGTTCCAGAAGAAGAGGTACATAATATAATTGAGCATTGTCACTCTGCACCCTATGGTGGACATGCAAGCACATCTAAGACCTACGCCAAGATTCTTCAAGCTAGCCTATTCTGGCCTACTATGTGGCGTGATGTCCATGCTTTCATTGTCAAATGTGATAGATGCCAACGTACAGGGAATATTTCAAGACGTAATGAAATGCCTCTAAGAAATATCCAAGAAGTAGAACTCTTCGACGTATGGGGTATAGACTTTATGGGACCGTTCCCACCATCTTTAGGAAATCAGTACATCTTAGTAGTTGTTGACTACGTGTCTAAATGGATAGAAGCTATCGCCGCACCCACGAATGACACCAGAGTAGTCATCAAATTATTCAAAAACTATATATTTCCCAGGTTTGGAACCCCCGTTTAGTCATAAGTGATGGAGGATCACACTTCATATCGAGAATATTTGATAAACTTTTAAGCAAGTATGGAGTTAAGCATAGAGTAGCAACACCGTACCACCCACAGACTAATGGACAAGTGGAAGTATCTAATAGGGAGATCAAACAAATTCTTGAGAAGACTGTCTCTATATCTAGAAAAGATTGGTCGCAGAAACTTCAAGAAGCATTATGGGCCTATAGAACCGCTTTCAAAACCCCTATAGGTACAACCCCTTATCAACTGGTCTATGGAAAATCATGTCACTTACCTTTTGAGTTGGAGCATAAGGCCTATTGGGCCATCAAAACTTTGAATTTGGATTACTTAACTGCTGGTGAAAAACGTATCCTTGATATCCACAAATTAGAAGAGCTCAGACAATCCGCCTACAAAAATGCCATCATATACAAAGAAAGAACAAAAGCTTGGCATGACAAAAGAATCATAAGAAAAGACTTCAAAATAGGCGATCCTGTTCTCCTGTTAGATTCTAGGTTATGACTTTTTCCTGGGAAGCTTCGTTCGAGATGGACTGGCCCTTTCGAAGTATCTAAGATTCTAAGATCTGGTGCTATTGAAATCAAGAACCAAACATGTAAGTCGTTCATCGTCAATGGGCAGAGGTTGAAGCCCTACGAAGGAGGTGACATCCCAACAACATACACCTGCCATACTCTGAGTGATCCACCATATCCTTCCAATGATGTATAAAATTCGGTCGTCGAGCTAATGACGTTAAACAAGTGCTGCATGGGAGGCAACCCATGGTTTTCTTATTTACGAAATTTTTATTTATTTGTTTTCCTTTATTTTAATTTGTTTACTTTATTATTATGTCAGGACTAACGATTGAATGTTTTATGTGATTTCAGGACTTGTTTGCTAACCTTGTGCAGAATGCAGAACCCCGATGACATGCACGTGGCCTTTAGAGACGACGCACAAAGAGAGCGTTACTATGTTCACATGAGACGCCCTATGGCACCTACGAGGTACCCAGACCAAGATTACATGGATGCCTTGGGGATAGAGCCAAGCGTCAGATTCTTATGCCACCAACTCTAGTGGGACCAGTTCGACGACATGAACAACACTTACAGGAACTTGACTCTAGAGTTCCTCAGCTCGTTTGATTATGATCCTTGGGCTGGACCTAATGGACATGTTGTTTTCAGGTTATTTGGGACTGATTACTCTTTCTCTCACAAGGAGTTTGGTGATTTACTAGGTTTTCAAACTACTCCTGATGCTATTCCAGAGACACCGATGGGGTATTTCATGAGCAGAGAAGTGGAGAAGTTTTGGAGTAACATCTCAGGTGGAGGGAGCCAAGATCCTTCCACTCAGTTTTCTCAGGTAATCCACATTCCTACGTTAAGGTACTTCCAGATGATTCTAGCACACTCTTTCCTCGGTTTGTCAGATACAGAGACTCTGCTGAGTGAGGAGGAGATTTTCCTACTGTTTTGTGCGACTCAGTCACGCCCAGTTGCTTGTGGCAACTTTCTGTTGAAGAGCCTTTCCGGTGTCGCCATGTCATTTATAGGCATTATACATGTCGGTGGGATTGTTACACAGATTGCTACTGCATTGGGTTTGTCTCGCAAATTATTGCACATCAGGACCTTCTGCTGCTCCACCACCTTGGATGTTGACTTTTGTCTTGACGGAGGATTGATGAGGAGGGCCTCTTTTGAGCCCAACATGTTTAGATTAGTGATCTACGGCGAAGTGATACATTACTTTACATTACCTGATTCGCTGATGACCAGTGTCCATGACCCTGCTAATTGGAGTTATGCTTTAGAGGGTTATGGAGATACTGTCGAAGAGCCAAAATCACCTCCCTCCGCTGAATACACTCCTACACCTCTTTCTCCCCGAATCACTGTTATGTCTAACAATATGTCTTTGCAGCCGCCTGATCTACAGACCCAGATTTACAAGCTCCGCAAGGAGACTGCCCTGCTTAAGCAGGAAGTAGCAGACTTGGCATTACAGATCGAGATATCTGATCTCACTCATGCCTCAAAGGCCGATGCTCTATATCAGGAGATTGGAGAGCTTCGGATGGAGATAGCTGAGATTCGTGGATCGAACCAGGCAGAGAAGCCTACCACATGATCGTTTTACACTGACATTATTACTCTAGTATTTAATATTTAATGCCTTATTTTATTTCTCGCATCTCCAGACATATTTTATACTATTGCATATGCTACATTTTCCATGTACTTTGATTTTTATCTTATATATTATTTCGTGCACTAATACTCGTTTTTTTTCTTTTCTTTCATTTTATTTTATTTTATGTCTAACAATGGAAAAAAAGAAAAATATTTTTTATTTTTGCCTTCATAAAAAGTATGCAAGCTTTGTGCCTTAGAAGGAAGAAGAAAACGCTATCCGGACCCCCAGAAGACAAAAGGTACGCGAAGCCCACATGGGGTAGCTATCTCATATGTTGCTTTACCTTGTAGTAGACATACCGATGTACGTAATGAAAGGAACTGGACCTATGATCTGAATGCTCCACCTGTTTTGGGTCCACTTCCTCCTAATATTCCTGATGGGGAGGCACATAACACTGATGAAGAATATGAACGGAGAGAACATTCTCCCGTACCTCACGTGTCCCCCCATCATTCTTCACAATCACACACCGCACCATCTTCCTCTAACCCTGTTGTAGGTGCTACTCCTGGATTCTATATCACTGAGGAGATTTGGTGTGATATGACGGCTAGAGAGGAAAGGCGAGACGGCCTACTCTCTACTATTTCACAACAACTGACGGACAACATGAGCTACATGGAACAATCGCGATCGGTATCGGATCTTACCTACAGGAACGTTTGCTGCACCTTGACCGACATCACATCAGAGCAGGCCCGTCAGCGAGAAGTCAAACGCCGACACCACCAGCTTATGGAGGCCACTCAGGGTTCCATCCTAGGTAACCTTCAAGAGGTCCGGAGTGCCCAGACTGCCTTATCAGCACGACTTAACCAGAGGGACCAGCAGCGCAATAGATCTCGTCGTTCCATACCATCACAGTAGGACGGCGAGGGCACCAGTGCTCCTCCGCAGTAGTTTTCCAGGTTACTCTCCTTATCTTATTTCGAAACATTGGGGACAATGTTCGATTTAAGTGTGGGAGGGGATTTTATTGCTTTCTGTTATTTCCCTTCTTAGTTATTTATTTGCTTTCAGTTATTTTCCCTTTCAGTTAGTTATTTAGTTTAAGTTTTCTTAGATAATGCATGAGTCTGACGAGTCACCAGTATAGTGTATCTTTAGTACACCCTCATTTTTCCCATTTCCTTAGCCTTACAAATTTTTTTTTAAAAGAAAACAATGTTGTTTCACATGTTTTTTGGGCTTTGAGACATGTTTGGATTAGGATGTGGTGTCTTAGGTAAACTTTTTGAAACATCAGTATCATTTTAGCACCATAGACCTCTTGAATATAGGAATCACTCCTAAACCCCGCACACCATGGCCTTTATTATCATTCAAAAAATTGTCCTAAGTAGTTTATTCTAGTAGTCAGCTCCGGCCTAAGCATGCTCTACGTAGGGGGCCGATAAACATAAGTGAATGATCCAGTGCTAATAAAAAAGAAAAAGGTAAACTCTGGGATAGGTGACCCTCACAAAGTCATTTAAACTGAAAAAAGAGAAGAAAATTTTTTTTGCCACAAAAAGAAAAAAATTGCAGTCACCTATTATTAGTTGGTTCAGGGGTATCTGGCACTGAACTTGGTAGGGCGGCTTATGATCCGATCCCCCGCAGCTACATTTAGGTCAAATAAAACGGGTTTACACATGCTTATGTGCCAAAAACCCTATGTTTTGGATCATAATCACTAACCGGTCACTCTACTATGAAGCATGTACGGATAACGGGCTTAATGTGATTGCACCTGAATGAAAAGGACCCAAAAAAGAGATGAGAAGATAGGCCTAGGTATTGTGGGATGACATGGGGTGGTTAATATAGGATTGAAGTTTATGTCTGTGTTAATATGATACCCTCGGTTCACTTAGTTAGTACCTGTCACTGCATCCTGACTTGAACTTAGAAGCCCTTTTAGCCCAAATCACGTGTTGACACCAGTTTTCTTCATTTTGAGCTTTAAATGTTTGCTTGAGGACTGTAAACACCCCGAATTTGCCCTCACCCATTCACACCATGGCTTGTGATCATTTTATATGCATAAACACAATCATATCATCTCATACCACATTTTGATTCATTGTTTTGGTTCAAAGTCATCTGCACTTAGGGTTTGTGATCTGAGCAATCCAAGAGCCTCTTGAGCCACTCCAAGGGCCACCAATCAATTTAAAGGGATCCATGTGTGTTCAAGTATCATATTATATCCTCTCAAAGTCAAGAATGCCAAAGAATCACAAGAACTAGGGTTTGTATGGAAGCAGAGTCAGGCTAGACTGCACAGTTGACCTAAAATTAGGGTTTTGGTTTCAGAGGCCATAACTCCAAATTTTTTGGTCATTCTTGTTTCTATTGGTCTCTATATGGTATAGGGAGTATGCATATCAATTTTCATGAAGAAATTCCATGGGGAAGTCATCTGATCAAGAGTTGACTTTCCAGACAAGTCAGTGCAAAATCAGGGCATCTGAGGCCCCCAATGACCCAACCAAGGGGTGATCTCCATCATTTTTAGTGTATATGATCTTTATTTGATCATGGAAGAAGGTTGAAGTTCACAAAATTCAAGAATGTGGAGTTTTTGCAAATGTTGACTTTTTGGGCATAGTTGACTTTTCAAGAATGTTTCATTTTAGGTCATTTTTCAAGCCTTGATTCTTGATCCAAAAATGCTTCAAATGGAAAAACTTTGGTCATGAAAGTTGTAGAATACATCTTTCCCTTTTCAAAAAGTACAAGAACATGATCAAATTCTTCTTGGATCAAAAGTTATGGTGTGACAAAGTTGGCTAAAATCATTGATTTTCAAGACATGCCTCAAATGTGAATTTTGCAAAATCATGAACCAAGGCCATTTGTAACTTCTAGTTCACTTCAAACCAATGTACAAACCTCACATAAGCTCTAAAAGTCAGAATTGAACCAAGAATGCTCATGTTTCATGGCTTATGGGATGGGAAAATCACATGTGAACCAAAATGAGCCAACTTGCAAAACTCATGATCACACTTCCTACCACTTGCTACATTGGATGCTGAGTTTTGCTAGCCCTTCCCCTCATCATGCTGCGCAGCCCATGCCTCTTGTACCAAGCTATAGCTCAAGCCATGCCTTCCTTACACAAAGTGGACCTTTTTGCAAAAGTAAACTTACCAATCAATAAAGGCCATGTCAAATCATCTGACCTATAGGATTATTATATACTATCCTTTGGCAAGCCAAACATATGAAGAAGCAAGGATGAAACACTCCCTAACATCACATACACAAAAACACCTCATTTTGCAAAAACTCTTCGAATCTGCCTCCACAAACTTCAAACATCCAAACCATTTTCACCAATCATCTCACCATGTTTCATTGAGTAGAAACCAACAAGATTCAAGCCTGAAACCCTCATGAATTGAGCTTCACCATTTCTCATCCTCAAAACCAGAACTCTTCGAATCCCTTTATCCAGCCATCAAACACATCATTTTCCTTCACCAACAAGTCAAGCACACCTAAAGGAGCAGGAATCCACCATTGGAATGGCCTGAAACCTCCCCGTTCTTGACTGTGCTATCTGCTACACCAGAACTGTTCCTCACAAATCAGCCATCCACAAGAGCTTTGAAGCCTTCCATTAGCATCAGGGGAGACAAAGAAGTCCATTTGCACGCAAAGGAGGCTCTGGAAGCTCAGTTTTGAAGCTTTCCAGCTCAGGTATGAACATGAACACTTTCTCCCAAAGCTTGCATTTTAAGTTATAATATGATTGCTCATGTCTTGCTGATCATGGGGTTGGTTTCAGAATCAAAAATAAGTGAAAAATGAGTTTGTATGATCCCTCTGAAATTTTGCCCGTGGATTTTATTTTCTTCGATTTGCATGATTCTTGGGGTTTAAATGTTGTTTGAGGGTGGATTCATGACCTAGGTTGTTAGAGGATCACTTAGGTGTGTTTAATTTGTGGAATAGGTGCCTGAATCATGTTTTAGGGTTTTTGGGGTGCCGGAGAAGATGACCGGAGCTTCTCTCCGGTCACCTGAGTGTGGTTAGCCCTAATCTCAGGTCATTAAGTGTGTTTGAATATGGGGCGTTGGATTGAGCTGACCTGTTGACTTGCCACGCGAATAGAAGGCCCAGATGCATTCAATTAGCCCTAATCTTTTTATTTAGTTTAATTAAACTCAATTAAATTAATTAAATCAGAGCCAACCAGGACCCTTGGATAGCGCGCGTGGTCAATGACCTTCACCCCAGTTCAAATCTCATCCATCAGATCTGAATACTTTCCTTTTATTTTAATTTATTTTCATTTCTTTTTCATTTAACTTGCATATTTAATTTAAAATAGTAAAAATTGCTTAAAAATTATGAAACTTTTTCTCATGAGTTTTAATAATTTTTATGACACAAAAATATTTTTATTTTTATTTTTAGCATTAAAAAAGTATTTTTAAATATTTAAAAGATTATTTTTAATTGATTAATGAAAATTAATTTATTAAAAATACTTTTAGGTATTTAAAAATCACCAAAAAATTCATGAAATGTTCTAAGACATTTAGAAACATTGTCCAACCTTCAAACCAAATTTCTTTTTTGATCTTGATGCATTTTGAGAATTTTTCATTGAATTAAAATCATTTTTGTGCATTATTTTGATCCTAAGTTCAAAAAATCATTTCTGCCTATCCATGAAGAGTTGAAAATTGATTCTTCTTGCATTGCATTGTGTTTAGCATGTAGTTTTTGAGATAAAATGGTCATGATTTGATATTTCATTTTCATTTTGTTTGACATTTTTCTTGTTTAGGAACCCTAAAAACCCTAAAAACTTGTAAAAATCATATCTTGAAATTGGTTAGGAGTTGAGACCTCTCCTTTGGGCTTTGGTTTAGTATAGGATTAGGGATCCTTTGTGTGGCATTTTCCATTTTTTATCTTAGGGTTTGCTTCTGATTTTGATTTTTGTTTGATGTTTGGTCCATAAACCCTAATTTGGGCTTTCATTTGCATCCCTCTTGCATTCTCTTGCATAACATGACTTGCCATGACATTTAAAGCATCCTTTTGACTCATTTGACATCATAAGACATATAGAAATCATGTTTGATCATTGCATCATGTATTTGCCATGCTGTATGTCATGTGCACTTCATAACTTTTCATGTATGTTCATGTTTCTAAACTTGCTCCATTTGCATCCATAAGTTTGTATGATCATTCTCATGTCTTGATTCATGTTTGCATCATCTCATAGCATCATTATCATCTCATATATGCTTCTAGTTTTGATTTGCATCATGCCATTTCATTCCATTTTGCATTGCATTGCATTTTTCTTCTAACCTTTCAGGTGGTAAGTAACTTTGAGAAGTGAATTTGCCTTCACTTCTCATAACTTTTCTTTTCATCTCTCTTGCATCCATTGCTGCATTTTTGTTTGTGTTTGAGTTTGATCTTGTTCATTCTTCTTCTTCCCACTTTCTTTCTTCAAGTGACTTGACTTCTTGAATGAAGCAAGTCACTTTGCTTCTCTTGATCCTTTCATCTGCTTCCTGGTGGCTCCTTTGAAGATTGTTTTTGTAAACTTCACAAACCTTAGGAACAACCAAGCATGACAATGATTAGGGTTTTGATTAGTATCCCCTCTTAGTTTCACCTTTGTGTCTCCTTTGAGTCTTCTTTTCTCACCTCATAATCAGGGACTAAACCCTAAAGGCTTTAAGGCTTTGTGATTAAGCTTATGCCTGCATCCTTCTCTTAGGATGGAGTGTATAACTTTAATCCTAAGTGTTAAACCCTTAATGTGTTTAAATCTCTTAATTAATTCACTTAATAATCATCAAGACATCACACTTGTAACTTGGGCCTTGCATTAGGGTTCTAATTCTTCCTTACTTGGTTAAGAAGGACTAACCCTAGTGTTAATGGACAAGTCCCCCTCAAGTTGTCTTACAAACCCTAAAAAACACTTCATCATCATATCATTAATTAAAACCCACTTAATCAAAGGCTTGTTTTGTCATGAGTTTAATCCCTAATCATGGATCAAGTTGAGGAGCTTTCCTCAGCTTAAACATTCTCATCTATTATCCTTCTATTAGGATGGTGTAATGAGTCTGTTTAGTCCCTGATTATGGCTTAATCTCATTACTCAACACTAAACAAAAACAACAAAAACATCTAAATAATCACAAGTAGGTTAATGATCTTAATCCTGCATCAAAGGTGATTAAGTGTGAGAATCTGACTTCACATTTAGGGTATTCTCATTACCCCTAATCAGAGGGAAGATGTGATGAGTTTACTAACCCATTGGTTTAGGCTTAAGCTCATTAACTTATGACAAATCTTCAAAAGCAATAAAAGACTGAAAACACAAAAACAAACAATAATCGTCTCCTCCGGGATTCTTTTCTCATCTCATTCACTCACAACCGAGAACTTGCTTCTTCCGTCTAATGCAAGACAGTTTGCATCTGTGCCAGACAGATCATACACTTGAGCATAGGCAAGTAAGCAGTTCACAAGTCAATTCATCTTTCAGTCTCTTTGGGTCGAACTACGGTGTTCTGACTTCCTCATTGCACGAGAGGATACGTAGGCATAACTTAACAGTTATCGAACAAAAGTCTCTGTACATTCCCTCTTTTTCCAGCTTCATTCTTTAGCCTCATGATCTTGAGCATTTTATTCTTGTTCCTGCACTGACACTGTATATATTGCATTTCACTTACACTGACACCTGTACATCTTTTTCCAGCTATTTTATACACAAATTGCACTGACACTACCCCTTTAAAACACAAATCTTTTAAGCGTGGATCTCGTCGAGTACGACGGACAATCTGGGTGCTAATACCTTCCCAGGTTGTAACCAACCCCCTTTCTCAGTCTCTCTGGTTCGCGACCGTCTTATCCACCTCTTTCTAGGTCTATGCAGCATTGCCTTTCCTCCGGGATAAAAATGCCTAGCTGGCGACTCTATTCATTCTCCAGTGAGTTCACGGCTGTGTGTTCTCACTGTTCCCTTCGCCGACCGTTCGCGTCTGTACCATATTTGAGCCAGTCTCATCTTTTGGGAGCGACAGCTTGGCGACTCTGCTGGGGAACCTTATACTGTAACCAGGGCTTCTGGTTCTTTTTGTGGGTTCCTCCTAGCGTTTGATTGATTTGTGTTTATTGGGGTGTTATGTGCTTATTTGTTTTTGTATATGTTTTATTTATTGCTTTATGTACAGTTTGTTTTATTACTTTCTTTACTGCTTTACATATATCATACTGTCATGCTGTCTGGCTGGATCTGGTTTTGCTTTGGTGGGTGGGGTTCTATTGAGAGTTAAGGTCCTATACCTGGGACCTGAGTGACACCTAGGCTAGAGTGAATCATATTCTTTCCCATTCCATCTCGGTCTGGTGCGGGAATATGAAACACGGTTCAGATATGGGTTTCTTCTTGAGAACTCTGTGTTGCAGATTTCCTGCAATGCTAGGGCTATCTGGGAAGCCTGCTAAGTCTGGGTGACCTTTAGTATTGACCTTCAGAAACTGAGGTGAATTAGAGGAGGAACTTTTATGGTTATTGTAAACGCTGCACCTCTGGGTTAGAAGTGTTTACACTTCTCATAACTGATCCAAGTCTGAGGATCCTTGTTCTAGAACACTACCTGTGAGGGGGTTGGGCTGTTTACAGATTTGCAGGTACCTTGACCTCAGAATACCCTGTTACTTTGTTTTGTTAAGAGTACTCCATGTTGGACAGTTCTTGTGATTCTAAAACCCTGGACATGTGGCTCTTTATTTGAGTCCCCCACCTTGGTTACTGGATTTATAGACCTCCATCTGGAATTCTTGAACATACTTGGACCTATATCAGAGCATTTTGATCAGATCCAGCTCAGTCACAAACCCTTGCATATCATTTGCATGCATAAATCATTGCATCATATTGACATTTGCTTATTTGTGTTTCAGGGTATCCATCTTCATTTGGTTTTGGTTTTGACCCCATCTTCAGTATTGACCTATCTCCATCAGCTATCTGCTTCAGCTATCACCTGCACCAGCCAGTCGGTGGCCCATTTCTTCAGTATTATCATCAGCACCTGTCTCTACTCAGTCTCAGCATCATGGCTCCTAAAAAGAGCAACATCACCTATCACTTCTTCCAGCCAGAGTTATCAGACATCAGGAGGATTCAGACCCTGATCACTCCAGATCACATATCCTTGTTCAGGGAAAACTACGGAGATATACTTGATATGGTTATGGACCTGGACCCTTCACAGAGAAGCCTGATCCACACTTGCATTCAGTTTTATGATCCCCCATTGAGGTGTTTCACTTTCCAAGACTTTCAGTTGGGTCCTCTATTAGAAGAATACTCATCATTGGTTGGTATGCCAATCAGGGGTGGAATCCCTTTCAACCCTGAGATGGTCTTTCCTGGTAATGGAGAAGTGGCACAGGCTTTGCATCTGGAACCTGTCCTGATTGAGCAGCATATGACTTCTAAAGCTGGAATCCCTGGCTTCCATCTGGATTTCCTGATCTCTCAAGCTACCCTGAAAGCTTCTTTAGGAGAGTGGAAAGCTGTTTGTGCCTTGTTGGCTTTGAGTATATATGGAATTGTATTGTTTGCGGATGAGCCTCGATTCATTAGCAAGAATGCAATCCATCTTTTCATCCTGAAGAATCCAGCACCCACTTTATTGGGGGATCTCTACTATTCAGTGCATCAGAGGAATGAAAAGCAGAGGGGAAGATTAGTGAGGAGTTGTGCTCCATTGTTCCATACTTGGCTTCTCAGGCATCTACCCAGGACAGATGCATTTTTGAACCCTCATCAGCAGAGTAACTGGGCTAAGAGGCTCACTGCTCTAACTTCAGCCGATATCAGATGGTGCACTCAAAGCACCAAGGGTAGGGATATCATCACCAGCTGTGGGCATTTCCCCAATGTGCCCCTAATAGGAGTTAAGGGTAGTATCAATTACAACCCTCTGCTGTTTAGAAGACAACTGGGCTATGCCCTGGTCCACACTCCTAAGGCACAGGACTTGGTTGAGACTCTCTATTGTGAGAACAAGCTTAATCTGGCTGTTGTTAGGCAGGCTGCCTGGGCCTGGGATAATGTTCAAATCAAGGGAGTGACCATCCTAGGGAAGTGCAACAATGTGGCATCAGCACAATATTATGAATGGTCCCATGCTAGGGCCCAATTCTCTGGGATGCCCTTTACCATAGAAGACATGCCTGAGTCATCTTCAGCACCACCCCCTGCCACTATCAGTTTGGAGGAGTTTGAGGGCTTGAAGGAAAGAAATGAGAAGTTAACCCAGACTTTGCAGAAGACCCTCCGGGGGAGGAGTGAGGGTATGAGGGAGATTGAGAGATTGGAGAAGTTGAGAGTGGAGCATCTGACCAAGATTGAGAAGTCTGGGGATTATATCAAAAAGTCTAAGGCTGGAGAACAAATTCTGAAGAATGCTTGCAAGGAAGCCCAGTTCCAAAGAGCAAGGACAGACTTGTATTTGAAGGAGAGTCAAGCCCGGTGGGTCAGGATCACCGAGGCTCGTACCCTGGAGGACAAGAGAGTTCAAGACAAGATGGAGCAACTGGAAGCTAGTGCAAAAGAACAGCAAGAAGCCCTGGCAGCAGCCCAGAGGGAGATATCAGAGCTGAAGATCAAAGCCGGGGTGAAGAGGTCAAAGGACCAAACTCAGCACAAGAGGCTAACTACAGCTGTTACAACCCGGAATCTCCTCATCAGGAATCTCACGGAGCGTCCGGCTGATCCTATGACCGAAGCACTTCTCAAGGAAGTTCGTGAGGATGAGTTTGGTCTTGGTGTTTGACCATTTGTTTGTTGTTGCTTTCATTCCATGTACTTTTATTTTCCTTTCTTGTGATGTATTTTGACCCCTCAGAGGGTTTGTATTTGTAAACAAACTATGTACCATTTTGTAATATATGTGTTAGTTCCATCTGAGTTTACTTCGAAAGCAGCATCAACAACATCTTCAAGGGTCTGGAAGGGTCAAAACTGAATGCCAAACCGGATACCTTGAAAGCAAATAAGCATACTGCATTGCATGCTAACCCTCTGTTTGTTTTGTAGGTTTTTGTTTTATTGTTGCTAACTCTGTTGTGATATTCAGGAACTATTGCTAGGCGCCGGGTATTTCCCCTCAACCGTCCGCACCGTTATCCAACCCGTAACAATCTTCCGGGCATTCAAATGGATCAGGTACAGCAGGACCTTACTGAGGTCAGAAATCAAATGGCAAACGAAAGATTGGAAATGAGAACGCAGATGACGTAGTTCATGGAAGTGATGAACAACATGGCTCAGAGCCAGGAAAGACTGAGGGCCATGGTGGAAAGGCAAAATCAAGAAGATCCACATATAGGGACTGCCGGCACCAGCAACAATGAAAGAGTCCAACCTCATGTTAACCCCCCTGTGTTTGGCCCACATCTGCATCCTGAGATCAACATTCCTGCAAATGTTCAAGGGACAGCCACTGCAGCCAGGGTACTTCAAGAAGACCCCCAAGAGGATCAATTCACAGTAATGGGTGCTGGGGAAGAAGCTTATGATAGAAGGTTAGATGAGATAGCTGAGAAATTGAGATCCTTAGAGTCTCAAAACTCTTTGGGTTTCGACGTCATGGATATGGGCTTGGTAGACGGGGTCAGAATTCCCCATAAGTTCAAGCCTCCTTGTTTTGAGAAATACAACGGGACTTCATGTCCCCGGACTCATTTACAATCATTCCTGGGGAGGCTGAAGGCCTATACTATGGATGAGAAGCTCTGGATGTTCTATTTCGAAGACAGCTTGACAGGAGCTTCAAGAGAATGGTACTCTCACTTGACAAGGGCGACTATCAGATGCTGGAAGGACCTGGCAGAGGCCTTTATCAGACAGTATCAGTACAACTTAGATATGGCACCCAACAGGACTCTCCTAATGGGAATGTCACAGTCGTCAAGGGAAAGTTTCCGAGAATATGCCCAGAGATGGAGGCAACTGGCTGCTGCTGTTCAACCACCTATGTCTGAAAGGGAGATGGCAGATATGTTTATGAACACCCTTCAGGGGACATATATTGACAGGCTGGCTGCTTTCTCCTCCACTAGCTTCGCAGATGTTGTCATAGCTGGAGAGAGAATTGAAAGCCTGTTAAAAATGGGCAGGATTTCTGACAATGGTGCCAGCTCGTCCAGTAGTACAAGAAAGCCTTTTGCAGGCCCAAGAAGAACTGGCGAGACCAATGCCATCCACACCAACAGGGGCAGACCCCAATATGTTCACAGATCAGTGGCAGCAGTCACCATTCCCGCTCCAGCTCATCCTCAGCCAGCTTATCAACCCCCGCAACAAAGCTATCAACCACAACCACAGTACCATCAACAGAATCAGTATCCTCCGAGAAATTACAACAACAGCAACACCAACAACAATAACCAGCAAAGGCCATTCCAACAGAGGCCTTCTCAAGCCAACAGGGTAATCGATCCGATCCCTATGCCATATGCTACATTGCTGCCACAACTCCTGAAACTCAACCTAGTTGAGCTAAGGACGTTGGCACCTCCAGATCCCAACAGTCTACCCAGGAATTATGATTCCAACGCCAGATGTGCCTTCCATTCAAATGCACCTGGCCACAGTACAGAAAAGTGCAGAGCTCTGCATATGAAGGTACAAGACCTGGTAGACTCAAAAGCTCTGAATTTCGCACCACCACCCAATGTCAATAAGAACCCGATGCCAAACCACGGTGGTCCCAGAATTAACGCTATTGAAGAAGACAAGCCATCTTATTTAATAATCAGTGTGGGTCAGATCCGGACGCCGTTGTTAGAAATCAAGGCTCAACTCCTCGAATGTCAAATGTTCCCGGGGTGTGAGTTGGGTTGTGCTTACTGCAATATTTCGGTAAATGGGTGCGATAACCTGAGAAATGGCATAGACGGTCTTATTCAGAGTGGCCAACTTCAGATCACCACATCATTTCCAACAAATCCAGCAATCTCATCAGCAACAACTCCAGAACCTCCTACAACTGCAACAACCATTGTTCCTGACAATTCTTCGGTTTCATCAACAAGTACTTCATCTGTCATTTCAACTGATCAGATATCAATGAATGTTCCTTCTACAACTCCAGCACCACTCCATTATGAAACTCATACAACAACAACATCCATCCTTCCGCCATTGTCTCCCACAACACCAGCAACAAATCATGAAGATGTCTCTACTGTCACCATATTCTACCATCCTGAAAACAACTCTGCCTACAACTCAGAAGGTGTTGCTCCCATCAGAGCACCAGTTACAATTTATTATGATCCGCAGACTATTACGGTTCCTTCAACAGCTGCAATCGATCCAGTCACCATCACAGTGCCTGGACCAGTACCTTATGAAAGCAGTAATGCTATCCCCTGGCATTACGGCTCTGACCTGTACTGTGAAGGACAGAAGATCACTTTTGAATCATCAACCCCTGCACCACAAATTGACAATGTGGGAGGAGGCGGAGGCTTCACTCGAAGCGGACGTCTTTTCGCCCCACAAACTCAGAGACCCACTGCCGAAGCAGAAGCTGCTGCTAAGGCAAAAGGAAAAAGCTTGGTGCAGGAAGAGCAGACTGTTAAAGAAGCCTTGAAGACACCCTTTGACCAAGAGGTTGATGAGTTCATGCGAATCATCAAGAAGAGTGATTATAAAGTAGTGGATCAGCTTCATCAGACGCCTTCCAAGATCTCAATCCTATCATTGCTTATGTGCTCCGAGGCCCATCGGAATGCACTACTCAAAGTCTTGCACGCAGCTTACGTGCCTGAAGAGATCACTGTCAATCAGCTGGAAGCTGTAGTTGGAAATGTTAATGCTAGTCACGGACTAGGGTTCACCAATACTGATTTGACAACGGAAGGCCGTAACCATAACAAGGCCTTGCACATAACCATGGAATGTAAAGGTGTTGTCCTTTCCCATGTGCTGGTAGACACGGGGTCATCCCTCAATGTCTTACCTAAGAAGGCCCTGGTGAAGCTAGAATATGATGGATTGGCATTGAGACCCAGCAACCTGGTGGTAAGAGCCTTTGATGGTTCAAAGAGATCGGTTCTGGGAGAGATTGAATTGCCCATAACGATTGGCCCGCAGACCTTCAAAACTACCTTCTACGTGATGGATATACAGCCTGCCTACAGCTGTCTATTGGGTAGGCCATGGATTCACGCCGCTGGCTCCGTGACCTCTACCCTTCACCAGAAGTTAAAATACGAGTGGGAGGGTCAAATCGTTACAATCTGTGGAGAGGAGGACATTTTTGTCAGCCACCTGGCTACTTATAAGTACATTGAAATGGATGGGGAGATCCACGAAACAATGAGCCAAGGATTCGAAGCCTTGAATGTGAATGAAACATCTGCTGTGCCTGGTACTTCAATATCATCATACCAACAAGCCCGGAAGGTTGTTGAGGGAGGAAACGCCCAAGGCTGGGGCAAACTGCTATCGGTGGAGAAGAAAGAGGACAGATTTGGGTTGGGTTACAAACCAACTCAACAAGATCAAGCAGCGGCTGCGAAAGAGCCCAATTTTGTGAGTGGGGGGATGCTTACCCCTGATGCTATCAACTGTCTGGAAGACGAGCTGGAAGAAGAACGCAACCTGGAAAGCTGGATTCGTCCAAAGATCCCGGGGAGCAGTATCTCAAACTGGTCTTCCCAGGAAATTATAAGAGTTACTCATGCAGAGTAATTATTATTTCCTGTATTTTTATAGCATGCATCAAAGTCTTGCATCTTGCCCAAGATGACAAGACTCATTTTGTAATCGGGCCATCTGTACTTTTTGTGCAAACAAGATTAATCAATGAAATATCAGACATCTTTTTGCAAATGAGTCTTTTTCTTTTCCGCTCACTGTCTTTTTCATTTTTATTTTTGTACAAAAAAATAAATGGCAGTGTTTTCAAAATGACAACTTTATTTCACTTTTCTAAAACAAGATTAAAATCAAATCACTAAAATGAACAAACTGAACCCTTGCAGAGAGTGTCTTCCAGACAGCACCGACAACAGCACGGCTATGACTTCGTATGACTTTGACAATCCAATCAATCAAGATGATGAAGGGGTTGAAGAAGAATATGAGCTTCCTGAAGAGCTAGCCAGGTTGTTGAGACAAGAGGAAAAGGTTATTACTCCTCACCAGGAGGAAGTTGAAGTGATCAATCTTGGTACAGATGAAGACGTGAAAGAGGTTAAAATCGGGGCCTGCTTACAAGACTCAGTGAAGAGACAATTGATTGACCTGCTTCAAGAGTATGTGGACGTGTTTGCTTGGTCTTACCAAGATATGCCAGGGTTGGATACCGACATTGTCGTGCACAAGCTGCCTTTGAGAGAAGAATGCCCGCCAGTTAAGCAGAAACTGCGCCGTACTCACCCAGACATGGCTATGAAAATCAAGGAGGAGGTACAAAAGCAATGGGACGCCGGGTTCCTTGCCGTGACTAGCTATCCACCGTGGGTTGATAACATAGTACCTGTGCCTAAGAAAGAAGGCAAAGTGAGGATGTGTGTTGACTACCGGGATCTGAACAGAGCCAGCCCAAAGGATGATTTCCCTTTACCTCACATTGATGTATTGGTGGATAATACGGCTCAGTTCTCGGTAATCTCCTTCATGGACGGATTTTCAGGATATAATCAGATCAAGATGTCACCTGAAGACATGGAGAAGACAACATTCATTACACCTTGGGGCACGTTCTGTTACAAAGTGATGCCATTCGGACTGAAGAATGCTGGTGCAACATATCAACGGGCTATGGTAACATTATTCCACGATATGATCCATAAGGAAATCGAGTGTTATGTGGATGACATGATTGCCAAGTCCCTTACAGAGGAAGATCACCTGGTGAATCTACTGAAGTTGTTCAAGCGTCTGAGGAAGTACCAACTAAAGCTGAACCCCAACAAATGCACATTCGGGGTGCGATCTGGTAAGCTGCTGGGTTTTATTGTAAGCGAGAAGGGGATTGAAGTTGACCCTGATAAAGTCAAAGCTATTCAAGAGATGCCTGCACCGAAAACTGAGAAAGAAGTTCGAGGGTTCTTAGGTCGATTGAACTACATTTCGCGGTTCATATCTCACCTTACAGCGACCTGTGAACCTTTGTTCAAGCTGTTGAGAAAGGAACAGACGGTCAGGTGGAACGAAGACTGCCAGAAGGCATTTGACAAGATCAAAGAATACCTGCAAGAGCCTCCAATCCTTATGCCTCCAGTTGAGGGAAGACCTCTGATAATGTACTTGACAGTATTAGAAGAGTCAATGGGGTGCGTGCTGGGCCAGCATGACGAGTCTGGTCGAAAAGAGTATGCAATATACTACTTAAGCAAAAAGTTTACCGACTGTGAACAACGTTATTCACTGCTCGAGAAAACTTGCTGTGCTTTAGCGTGGGCTGCTCGCCGACTGAGACAGTATATGTTGACCCACACTACTTTATTGATCTCAAAGATGGACCCGGTTAAGTACATATTCGAGAAGCCAGCACTTACCGGACGGGTTGCAAGATGGCAAATGATTCTCACGGAATATGACATCCAGTACACGTCTCAGAAAGCCATCAAGGGCAGTGTATTGTCTGAATATCTTGCTGAGCAACCCATTGATGATTACCAGCCTATGAGATTTGACTTCCCTGATGAAGACATCATGTTCATAAAATCAAAAGATCATGAAGAGCCTGTTCACACTGAAGGGCCTGACCCAGAAGAAGAATGGACTATGATGTTTGATGGGGCTGTTAATATGAATGGTCGTGGTGTTGGTGCAGTTCTCATTACACCTAAAGGAGTTCACATGCCATTCTCGGCAAAAATCACTTTCAACTGCACTAACAACGAAGCTGAATACGAAGCTTGCATTATGGGTCTTGAGGAAGCCATTGACCTCAGGATCAAGACGTTGACTGTATTCGGAGATTCAGCTTTGGTAATCAATCAAACCAACGGTAAATGGTACACCAACCAAGATCATCTGATACCTTACAGGGATTATACAAGGAGGTTATTGACTTTCTTCACAACAGTCAAGCTATAGTATATCCCTCGGGACGAGAATCAGTTCGCAGATGCTCTTGCTACCATTTCATCCATGATCAAAGTTCAAGCTACTAACTTTGTACCTCAGATTTCAGTGTCCAGACTTGATAGACCAGCATATGTATTCGCAGCAGAAGGTGTCAAAGATGATAAGCCTTGGTTCCATGACATTAAATGCTTCTTGGAGGATCAAACATACCCACCTGGGGCATCTTCCAATGATAAGAAGACTTTGAGAAGGCTTGCTGGTAGTTTCTTTCTGAATACTGATGGGTCTTTATACAAGAGGAACTTTGATATGGTACTCCTCAGATGTGTTGACAAGACGGAAGCAGATTTGTTGATGCATGAAGTGCACGAAGGATCCTTTGGTACCCATGCTGGAGGACATGCAATGGCTAAGAAGTTGTTAAGATCAGGCTATTATTGGATCACAATGGATGCCGACTGTTGTGCCTATGCCAGAAAATGCCACAAATGCCAGATCTATGCAGATAAGGTGCATGTACCTCCCAATCCTTTGAACATCATGTCTTCACCATGGCCCTTTGCCATGTGGGGCATTGACATGATTGGCAAGATCGAGCAAACTGCTTCAAACGGTCACAGATTCATCTTGGTCGCCATTGACTATTTCACCAAGTGGGTTGAAGCAGCCTCATATGCAAACGTCACAAGGCAAGTGGTAGCCAGATTTCTGAAAAGAGATATCATCTGTCGGTATGGAGTGCCCGAGCGAATCATTACTGATAATGGTTCCAATTTAAACAACAAAATGATGGCTGAGCTATGCCGGGACTTCAAGATCCAACACCACAATTCTTCTCCTTACAGGCCAAAGATGAATGGCGCTGTTGAGGCAGCAAATAAGAATATCAAGAAGATTGTGCAGAAGATGGTAATCACCTACAAAGACTGGCATGAGATGCTACCGTTTGCCTTGCATGGGTACCGCATGTCAATCAGAACATCCACTGGGGCAACACCGTATCAACTTGTGTATGGTATGGAGGCAGTCCTACCAGTTGAAGTTGAATTACCTTCCCTACGGGTACTGATGGATGTTAAACTGAGTGAAGCAGAATGGGTTAGGTCCCGATACGAGCAACTGAGTCTGATCGAAGAAAAGAGATTGGCTGCAATCTGTCATGGGCAGTTATATCAGAAGAGAATGAAGAAAGCCTTCGATCAGAAAGTCAGGCACCGAGAGTACCAAGTGGGAAATCTTGTGCTGAAGAGAATCCTCCCTCCTCATACAGACCACAGGGGCAAATGGACTCCAAACTATGAAGGACCGTTCGTGGTAAAGAAAGTTTTCTCTGGTGGAGCACTGATGCTCAGCACCATGGATGGTGAAGATTTCCCATCCCCTGTGAATTCAGATGCAGTTAAAAAATACTTCGCATAAAATGACCCGCTGGACATAAAAACAGAATGTAAGTCCAGGCAAAAATAGGGCATCCCGGCGAGTCAAAAACAGAATAAAAGACTCGGGCAAAAATAAGGGAAAATAAACAAAAAGGTACACCCGCTGAGTTGAAAAGCCGCATTGGACAGCTCAGGCAAAAATGGGTATCCCGATGGATTGAAAACCCGAAAGGGCGATCCATGCAAAATAAGGGAGTAAGCGAACAACTGCATTCTGAATTCGTCTGTATCACTTACAACTTGGTAAGCTTCGAAAAGGTCAAGCTCCTATCAGAATCAGCCTTCTCCAGAAAGTAAGACGAAAAGAGCGTCAAATGTCATACGAATCATAGTGAAGAGGAAGCTCCTTAAAGCGTCGTTAGCACTGCCAGCATTTTGTTTTTCAATTTGTAGCAATCTCCTCCTTTCAGGAGATATGTTTCTTTGACTGTATCTCTCCAATTCAGGGCGTATGAACTAATAAAATCAGATTTTTAGTCATGTCTCGTCTTGTACATTTTTATTTTGCAAAATGTCTGATATCTTAAAGAAACATTGATTGCACAAGAATACAGATGTTTATCTTCAAATAAAAACGTGCTTACAGGAAATATGCTTACTCTCAGAAGCATTTGAACTCCTATGACGGGATCCAGTAGAGGATACCTCGGGATTACTTTGTGCGTTTCTCTATCTTTTTCAGGGTTGCAGGTACCCAGAGTGCAACATGGGGCATGAAAGCCTCATCCCAGCAAGCTGGCAAATCGACACTCAATTTTGACACCAGAAGTGCTCTCTCCCCAGCTGAGTTGCCTCTCATGACTTCCCCATCAGAGTTGCCAGGCATCGCAGAAGGCACCTATATCCCCGACTGAGTCAAGGATCTCTCTTCCTCCCCAGCCCAGTTGCCGTCTCGCCCTCAGCCGAGTACAAAAGTCAGGGAATCATCTCCCCACAGAGTTTCAGCCTCTATCCAGAAGAGCAGTGCATGAAGATCACAACAGAGTGAAGAAAGCTTCTACAAACCCCAGCTGGGTCCCATATTACAAGGATATGTCAATCAGTAACCTAGATCCCCAAGCAGATATCACCACATGACAGATCTACCAGTGATCTTATCCCCAGCTGGGATGTCTACTCCAAGCAGATCGATCGAAGATCTTCGCGGCGACGGGACCCGGATCCCGGTTTTGATATCTTTGCACAATCATAGCATTTGCATCATATTCACCCACAAAGCGTAGCATTCCGTTTTAACACGGAGCATTACGGCAAAAATCCAACTCATAGCATAATCCAAAGCCATGGCAAGAGCAGTTGCCTCGCAAATCACAAACACCAGTATACACTCCTTCTGACACCCGTCCGTGTCATCACTCCCCGGTAAAGTCGCCCGAGCACCCTTTACAGACAAGATCACCCGTATTACAGATACTTCTTGACACCCGTCCGTGTCATATCCCCAACAAAAAGCCAAAGACATTATCTTTGCACTCACCTATCCTTGTACATACATTTTCTCGACACCCATCCGTGTCATATCCCCAGCGCAGTCGCTTACACTTTTACAACCTACATACTTGTTGATATTATTATACTTTTCTCTTGACACTCGTCCGTGTCACTCTCCCCAGCAGATAAACATTCATCTATACACCAGTCTCACTACTCAGGTTATACTTATACAGGATACTTGTCCGTATCTCATATACACCTTTTATATCCCCACAGATTCAACGTTGGTACATGTTCTCTGTTAACCAGATGGTACTCGTCCGTATCATCATCTCAGAATATGCGTCAAGCGTTTGTTTCTACATGATACTCGTCCGTATCATAATCTTAAGGATGCTCGTCCGCATCTTTAATCCATACACTGTGTCAAACCCTTTTGTCTTCTTGGATATAGACACTCGCCTGTGTCTACTATTTCCCAGAAGAATCCTCTCAGATTCGACATTGGTCTATGTTCTTTGTTAACTCGTTGGTACTCGTCCGTACCATCATCTCAGAACATGCGTCAAGCATTTGTTTCTATCATGATACTCGTCCGTATCATAGTTTTAAAGATGCTCGTCCGCATCTTTAATCCATACACCGTGTCAAACACTTATGTCTTCTTGAATATAGACACTCGTCCGTGTCTACTATTCCCCAGAAGAGTCCCTTCAGATGCAACACTTGTCCGTGTTCTTTGTTAACCGGATGATACTCGTCTGTATCATCATCTCTGAACACGTGTTGGTACTTGTTTCTACCTGATACTCGTCTGTATCACAGTCTTAAGGATGCTCGTCCGCATCTTTAATCTATACACAATACCAAACACTTATACCTTTTGTTTCTTGGATATAAACACTCGTCCGTGTTTACTACTCCCCAGTAGATCGCCGACAAAACAAAGTTTCTCTTTTATCTGACACTCGTCCTGTGTCATGATAAAACCTGAGAGCAGCCGTACCCTGCTAGGTGGTCGTCCTCCACCTCTTGATGGTCGTCCCCCATCATGCTCATCCGATGGCCGTCCCCATCGTTGATTTCAGCAGCCGTCCCCTGCTGGGTGGTCGTCCTCCACCTCTTGATGATCGTCCTTCATCATTTTATCCAATGGCCGTCCCCATTGTTGATTCTGGTTATCTGACATTCGTCCTATGTCATGATAAACCCTGAGAGCAGCCGTCCCCTGCTAGGTGGTCGTCCTCCACCTCTTGATGGTCGTCCTCCATCATGCTCGTCCGATGGCCGTCCCCATCGTTGATATTTTTGGCAGCCGTACCCTGTCAGGTGGTCGTCCTCCACCTTTGATGGCCGTCCCCATCATAATTCCTTTATTCCCCAACAGAGCATCCGTCCCCTGCTAGGTGATCGTCCTTCACCTTTGATGACCGTACCTCATCATCTGTTTATTTCATTTATTCTTTAACCCGATGGCCGTCCCCGTCATGGCCCATTTTCCTTTCAGTTTAGCCCGATGGCCGTCCCCATCGTTGGTTAATTTGCTTTATGAACTTGATGGCCGTCCCCGTCATGTTTCATTAATTCCCAGAGAATCTTACTTTATCTTGATGGCCGTCCCCATCATAATTAGATTTTTCCCAGCTAGTCGGCCGTCCCCGTCTTAGCTCTACCTCTTATCCCCAGCATGTCGGTCGTCCCCGTCATTGCTTTGCTTCCCGCACTTTACAATATACTTTATTTTCCTTTACAATCTGTATCCCTTTTCTTCTTCATTCTGTGAGTGCAAATTTTGGACTGTCTTTGGTATTCAACCACAAGTTATCTTGTTTGCCTGTTAAGCCGTTGCTTACATCCTGCACAGCTAACTCATGTTTGAATAGGGGCAGCTGTAAACACCCCGAATTTTCCCTCACCCATTCACACCATGGCTTGTGATCATTTCATATGCATAAACACAATCATATCATCTCATACCACATTTTGATTCATTGTTTTGGTTCAAAGTCATCTGCACTTAGGGTTTGTGATCTGAGCAATCCAAGAGCCTCTTGAGCCACTCCAAGGGCCACCAATCAATTTAAAGGGATCCATGTGTGTTCAAGTATCATATTATATCCTCTCAAAGTCAAGAATGCCAAAGAATCACAAGAACTAGGGTTTGTATGGAAGCAGAGTCAGGCTAGACTGCACAGTTGACCTAAAATTAGGGTTTTGGTTTCAGAGGCCATAACTCCAAATTTTTTGGTCATTCTTGTTTCTATTGGTCTCTATATGGTATAGGGAGTATGCATATCAATTTTCATGAAGAAATTCCATGGGGAAGTCATCTGATCAAGAGTTGACTTTCCAGACAAGTCAGTGCAAAATCAGGGCATCTGAGGCCCCCAATAACCCAACCAAGGGGTGATCTCCATCATTTTTAGTGTATATGATCTTTATTTGATCATGGAAGAAGGTTGAAGTTCACAAAATTCAAGAATGTGGAGTTTTTGCAAATGTTGACTTTTTGGGCATAGTTGACTTTTCAAGAATGTTTCATTTTAGGTCATTTTTCAAGCCTTGATTCTTGATCCAAAAATGCTTCAAATGGAAAAACTTTGGTCATGAAAGTTGTAGAATACATCTTTCCCTTTTCAAAAAGTACAAGAACATGATCAAATTCTTCTTGGATCAAAAGTTATGGTGTGACAAAGTTGGCTAAAATCATTGATTTTCAAGACATGCCTCAAAAGTGAATTTTGCAAAATCATGAACCAAGGCCATTTGTAACTTCTAGTTCACTTCAAACCAATGTACAAACCTCACATAAGCTCTAAAAGTCAGAATTGAACCAAGAATGCTCATGTTTCATGGCTTATGGGATGGGAAAATCACATGTGAACCAAAATGAGCCAACTTGCAAAACTCATGATCACACTTCCTACCACTTGCTACATTGGATGCTGAGTTTTGCTAGCCATTCCCCTCATCATGCTGCGCAGCCCATGCCTCTTGTACCAAGCTATAGCTCAAGCCATGCCTTCCTTACACAAAGTGGACCTTTTTGCAAAAGTAAACTTACCAATCAATAAAGGCCATGTCAAATCATCTGACCTATAGGATTATTATATACTATCCTTTGGCAAGCCAAACATATGAAGAAGCAAGGCTGAAACACTCCCTAACATCACATACACAAAAACACCTCATTTTGCAAAAACTATTCGAATCTGCCTCCACAAACTTCAAACATCCAAACCATTTTCACCAATCATCTCACCATGTTTCATTGAGTAGAAACCAACAAGATTCAAGCCTGAAACCCTCATGAATTGAGCTTCACCATTTCTCATCCTCAAAACCAGAACTCTTCGAATCCCTTTATCCAGCCATCAAACACATCATTTTCCTTCACCAACAAGTCAAGCACACCTAAAGGAGCAGGAATCCACCATTAGAATGGCCTGAAACCTCCCCGTTCTTGACTGTGCTATCTGCTACACCAGAACTGTTCCTCACAAATCAGCCATCCACAAGAGCTTTGAAGCCTTCCATTAGCATCAGGGGAGACAAAGAAGTCCATTTGCACGCAAAGGAGGCTCTGGAAGCTCAGTTTTGAAGCTTTCCAGCTCAGGTATGAACATGAACACTTTCTCCCAAAGCTTGCATTTTAAGTTATAATATGATTGCTCATGTCTTGCTGATCATGGGGTTGGTTTCAGAATCAAAAATAAGTGAAAAATGAGTTTGTATGATCCCTCTGAAATTTTGCCCGTGGATTTTATTTTCTTCGATTTGCATGATTCTTGGGGTTTAAATGTTGTTTGAGGGTGGATTCATGACCTAGGTTGTTAGAGGATCACTTAGGTGTGTTTAATTTGTGGAATAGGTGCCTGAATCATGTTTTAGGGTTTTTGGGGTGCCGGAGAAGATGACCGGAGCTTCTCTCCGGTCACCTGAGTGTGGTTAGCCCTAATCTCAGGTCATTAAGTGTGTTTGAATATGGGGCGTTGGATTGAGCTGACCTGTTGACTTGCCACGCGAATAGAAGGCCCAGATGCATTCAATTAGCCCTAATCTTTTTATTTAGTTTAATTAAACTCAATTAAATTAATTAAATCAGAGCCAACCAGGACCCTTGGATAGCGCGCGTGGTCAATGACCTTCACCCCAGTTCAAATCTCATCCATCAGATCTGAATACTTTCCTTTTATTTTAATTTATTTTCATTTCTTTTTCATTTAACTTGCATATTTAATTTAAAATAGTAAAAATTGCTTAAAAATTATGAAACTTTTTCTCATGAGTTTTAATAATTTTTATGACACAAAAATATTTTTATTTTTATTTTTAGCATTAAAAAAGTATTTTTAAATATTTAAAAGATTATTTTTAATTGATTAATGAAAATTAATTTATTAAAAATACTTTTAGGTATTTAAAAATCACCAAAAAATTCATGAAATGTTCTAAGACATTTAGAAACATTGTCCAACCTTCAAACCAAATTTCTTTTTTTATCTTGATGCATTTTGAGAATTTTTCATTGAATTAAAATCATTTTTGTGCATTATTTTGATCCTAAGTTCAAAAAATCATTTCTGCCTATCCATGAAGAGTTGGACATTGATTCTTCTTGCATTGCATTGTGTTTAGCATTTAGTTTTTGAGATAAAAGGGTCATGATTTGATCTTTCATTTTCATTTTGTTTGACATTTTTCTTGTTTAGGAACCCTAAAAACCCTAAAAACTTGTAAAAATCATATCTTGAAATTGGTTAGGAGTTGAGACCTCTCCTTTGGGCTTTGGTTTAGTATAGGATTAGGGATCCTTTGTGTGGCATTTTCCATTTTTTATCTTAGGGTTTGCTTCTGATTTTGATTTTTGTTTGATGTTTGGTCCATAAACCCTAATTTGGGCTTTCATTTGCATCCCTCTTGCATTCTCTTGCATAACATGACTTGCCATGACATTTCAAGCATCCTTTTGACTCATTTGACATCATAAGACATATAGAAATCATGTTTGATCATTGCATCATGTATTTGCCATGCTGTATATCATGTGCACTTCATAACTTTTCATGTATGTTCATGTTTCTAAACTTGCTCCATTTGCATCCATAAGTTTGTATGATCATTCTCATGCCTTGATTCATGTTTGCATCATCTCATAGCATCATTATCATCTCATATATGCTTCTGGTTTTGATTTGCATCATGCCATTTCATTCCATTTTGCATTGCATTGCATTTTTCTTCTAACCTTTCAGGTGGTAAGTAACTTTGAGAAGTGAATTTGCCTTCACTTCTCATAACTTTTCTTTTCATCTCTCTTGCATCCATTGCTGCATTTTTGTTTGTGTTTGAGTTTGAGCTTGTTCATTCTTCTTCTTCCCACTTTCTTTCTTCAAGTGACTTGACTTCTTGAATGAAGCAAGTCACTTTGCTTCTCTTGATCCTTTCATCTGCTTCCTGGTGGCTCCTTTGAAGATTGTTTTTGTAAACTTCACAAACCTTAGGAACAACCAAGCATGACAATGATTAGGGTTTTGATTAGTATCCCCTCTTAGTTTCACCTTTGTGTCTCCTTTGAGTCTTCTTTTCTCACCTCATAATCAGGGACTAAACCCTAAAGGCTTTAAGGCTTTGTGATTAAGCTTATGCCTGCATCCTTCTCTTAGGATGGAGTGTATAACTTTAATCCTAAGTGTTAAACCCTTAATGTGTTTAAATCTCTTAATTAATTCACTTACTTGGTTAAGAAGGACTAACCCTAGTGTTAATGGACAAGTCCCCCTCAAGTTGTCTTACAAACCCTAAAAAACACTTCATCATCATATCATTAATTAAAACCCACTTAATCAAAGGCTTGTTTTGTCATGAGTTTAATCCCTAATCATGGATCAAGTTGAGGAGCTTTCCTCAGCTTAAACATTCTCATCTATTATCCTTCTATTAGGATGGTGTAATGAGTCTGTTTAGTCCCTGATTATGGCTTAATCTCATTACTCAACACTAAACAAAAACAACAAAAACATCTAAATAATCACAAGTAGGTTAATGATCTTAATCCTGCATCAAAGGTGATTAAGTGTGAGAATCTGACTTCACATTTAGGGTATTCTCATTACCCCTAATCAGAGGGAAGATGTGATGAGTTTACTAACCCATTGGTTTAGGCTTAAGCTCATTAACTTATGACAAATCTTCAAAAGCAATAAAAGACTGAAAACACAAAAACAAACAATAATCGTCTCCTCCGGGATTCTTTTCTCATCTCATTCACTCACAACCGAGAACTTGCTTCTTCCGTCTAATGCAAGACAGTTTGCATCTGTGCCAGACAGATCATACACTTGAGCATAGGCAAGTAAGCAGTTCACAAGTCAATTCATCTTTCAGTCTCTTTGGGTCGAACTACGGTGTTCTGACTTCCTCATTGCACGAGAGGATACGTAGGCATAACTTAACAGTTATCGAACAAAAGTCTCTGTACATTCCCTCTTTTTCCAGCTTCATTCTTTAGCCTCATGATCTTGAGCATTTTATTCTTGTTCCTGCACTGACACTGTATATATTGCACTTCACTTACACTGACACCTGTACATCTTTTTCCAGCTATTTTATACACAAATTGCACTGACACTACCCCTTTAAAACACAAATCTTTTAAGCGTGGATCCCGTCGAGTACGACGGACAATCTGGGTGCTAATACCTTCCCAGGTTGTAACCAACCCCCTTTCTCAGTCTCTCTGGTTCGCGACCGTCTTATCCACCTCTTTCTAGGTCTATGCAGCATTGCCTTTCCTCCGGGATAAAAATGCCTAGCTGGCGACTCTATTCATTCTCCAGTGAGTTCACGGCTGTGTGTTCTCACTGTTCCCTTCGCCGACCGTTCGCGTCTGTACCATATTTGAGCCAGTCTCATCTTTTGGGAGCGACAAGGACAAGCAAAGGTCTAAGTGTGGGAGGATTTGATAACACTAAATTTCACCGTATTTCTGACTCCGATTTCGCATGCATTCTAGGTCTTTATTGCTATTTTGTTATGTTATTACTATGTTTTCCTTTGTTTTCAAGTATTTATCCATTTAAGAGTCACATGCGAAGAAACGAAGCAATTAGGATGAAAAAACGAGAGAAATAGAGCAATTTGCACACAATACGTTATCCGATGATTTTGACCATAACTTTTGATCCGTAAATCAGAAGGACGCCCCGTTCGAAGCACTGGAAAGCTAATGCAGAGAGCTACACCATAGGAAATGGACCTAGTACTCATGGCGGGCGCCATGGGCACATGGCGGGCGCCATCTTCACAAAAACGGTTTCGTTCAAAAACAGTTAGAGAAAACCACCCACGATCCCCACTTTCTCCACTCTTTTACACTCATGGCGGGCGCCATGAGCCTGTGGCGGGCGCTACAAGGCTAAAACTTTTCCCTCCACTTTTTAGTGGAGGGGGCATCCTTGTCTTTTCCCATTTAATCTTTTCCTATAAATAGGACTTCAGAGTTTCGTTTTTAATCATCCAAACTTAGAATCTCTTAGGCATATATCAGTTTTAAAGTAGTAATCACTTCATATTAGGGTGTTACTACAATCGAGTGATCGAGTCTGTATACGTCTGTGAGATCGAGTTTTGGAGCACTCTGGGAGGAAGTTAATCTTGCCGCCATTTTAATTCCAGTTCGTATTTTATTTTTCCGCATTGCTTTACTTTTATTTATTTTCCGCATTGCTTTACTTTTATTTACTTCCCGCACTCTCTTTACTTTATTTATTTCTCGCACTCGCTTTAAATACCTTTATTTCCCGCACTCGCACTACTTTTATTTATTTCCCGCACTCGCACTACTTTTATTTACTTTCCGCACTCGCACTACTTTTATTTACTTTCCGCACTCGCACTAAATACTTTTATGAAAAATAATAAAAAGAACTTTTACTTTACTATGTCTAACTAAATCCATATAGGTTAGAATGTAAGGATCGTAATTGAACCAGTAATCCGTACAATTGTTTGTAGAAACACTTAAGGGCTATTTTAACTTTCAATATAAGTTTAATTGTTTTTAACTATTTCAAAAACAGCCAAAAGCGCTTTGTCTAGTTTATTAGGAGTTTTTAGATTAAAAAGAAAAGGGATTTTAAAACGATTTTCGGACGCGTTAAAAAGTTTAGAGTCTGGTTCGTGAGAACCTCTTTTTTCTAAGAAATCCAGGTTAAAGTACTTTTCAACTTAGTTAAGATACTATATTTCTTAAAAATAGGTTTACTACTCTAACGCAGTACACACCTTTTTATTTGTGACAATAGGAGGGGTTGATTAGAGAGTACAACTCGGTTCTGAATACGCGAAAATGACAGTTCCTGTTAAATTAGTTCTTTTCAAAGTAGAAAACATTGCCCATAAGTAGTTCTATTAACAAGTACCGGATTATCTATTGATTATGTGAATTACATTCGAGCTTGTCTTTATTAATTGTTTAAAATTATTATTTTATTTACCATTGTGCACTCTTTAAAACTATTATATTCAATTGCCTTAGATACACACCATAACAATAGGTACGATAGATTGACACTTGGTCTCTGTGGATTCGACAATCTTTTATATTACTCTGACGTGTTCGTACACTTGCGAAAAACACGCATCAACCCCCTTTCTCAATTTTTCTGGTTCACAACCGTCTTATCCATATCTTTTCTAGGTTTATGCAGCATTACCTTTCCTTCGGGATAAAAATGCCTAGCTGGCGACTCTATTCACTTCACCTTCATTTTCTCCTTTCGCCGACCGTTCGCATCTGTACCCTATCTGACCAGGTGTGTTTTTGGGGGAGCGACAGTATGCTGCGAGAATATGTCGATGTATTCGCTTGGTCCTATCAATATATGCCAGGTTTGGATACGAATATCGTCATGAACAAGCTTCCATTGAAGGAGGATTGTCCTCCAGTTAAATAGAAGTTAAGCCGTACTCGCCCAGACATGGCCATGAAAATCAAAGAGGAAGTACAAAATGAGTGGGACGCCGGTTTTCTTGTTGTAACTAGTTACCCGCCGTGAGTTGCTAACATTGTACCCGTACCTAAGAAGGATGGCAAGGTGCGTATGTGTGTTGATTACCGGGATCTGAACAGAGCAAGCCTGAAAGATGATTTCCCATGACCTCACATTGATGTATTGGTAGAAAACACGTCTCATTTCTCAGTATTTTCCTTCACGGACGGATTTTCTAGATACAATCAGATCAAGATGTCACCTGAAGACATGGAGAAGACCACATTAATCACACTCTGGGGCATGTTATGTTACAAAGTAATGTCGTTTGGTCTGAAGAACGCCGGTGCAACATATCAACGGGCTATGGTAACATTATTCCACGATATGATCCATAAGGAAATCGAGTGCTACGTGGATGACATGATTACCAAGTCCCTCACAGAAGAAGATCATTTGGTAAACCTGTTGAAATTGTTCAAGCGTCTGAGGAAGTATTAGCTAAGGTTGAACCCCAACAAATGCACATTCGGGGTACGTTCTGGTAAGCTGCTGGGTTTTATTGTAAGCGGAAAAGGAATTGAGGTTGATCCCGACAAAGTCAAAGTAATTCAGGAAATGCCTGCACCTAAGACAGAGAAAGAAGTTCGAGGGTTCTTAGGTAGATTGAACTACATTTCAAGGTTCATATCTCATCTCACTGCAACCTGCGAGCCCTTGTTCAAATTGCTAAGAAAGGAACAAACGGTCAGGTGGAATGATGATTGTCAAAAATCTTTTGACAAGATCAAGGAGTATCTGCAAGAACCTCCAATTCCCATGCCTCCAGTTGAAGGAACACCTCTAATAATGTACCTGACAGTATTAGATGAATCAATGGGGTGTGTGTTGGGCTAGCATGACGAGTCTGGTCGAAAAGAGTATGCAATATACTACCTAAGCAAAACGCTTACCGACTGTGAACAACGTTATTCACTGCTCGAGAAAACTTGTTGTGCTTTAGCGTGGGCTGCTCGCCGACTAAGACAGTATATGTTGACTCATACTACCTTGTTGATCTCAAAGATGGACCCCGTCAAGTACATATTTGAGAAGCAAACACTTACCAGAAGGGTTGCGAGGTGGCAAATGATCCTAACAGAATATGATATTCAGTACACCTCTCAGAAAGCCATCAAGGACAGTGTATTGTCTGACTATCTGGCTGAGCAACCCATTGATGACTACCAGCCTATGAGATTTTATTTCCCTGATGAAGACATCATGTTCTTAAAGTCAAAAGATTGTGAAGAGCCTATTCACACTGAAGGTCCTGATCCAGAAGAAGCATGGACTATGATGTTCGATGGGGCAGTGAATTGCAATGGTCGTGGGGTTGGTGCAGTGCTTATTACACCCAAAAGAGTCCATATGCCATTCTCAACAAAACTCACCTTTGCCTGAACTAACAACGAAGCAGAATATGAAGCTTGCATCATGGGTCTTGAGGAAGCCATTGACCTCAGGATCAAAACTTTGAATGTATTCGGAGATTCAACTTTGGTGATTAACCAAACTAATGGCAAATGGTATACTCATCAAGAGCATCTGGTTCCCTACTGTGACTATACGAGGAGATTGTTGACTTTCTTCACAACAGTAAAGCTTAAATACATCCCTCGAGATGAGAATCAGTTTGCAGACGCTTTGTCCGCTATTTCATCTATGATCAAAGTACAGACTGCCAACTATGTGCCTCATATTTTAGTATCCAGACTGGACCGAACAACATATGTTTTCTCTATGGACGCTGTTACTGACAACAAGCCTTGGTTCCACGACATCAAATGCTTCTTGGAGACTCAGACATACCCACCTGGGGCATCGTCTAATGATAAGAAGATATTGAGAAGGCTAGCTGACAATTTCTTCCTCAAAACTAATGACTCCTTATACAAGCAAAACTTCGACATGGTCTTGCTCAGATGTGTTGACAAGAAGGAAGCAGACCTACTAATGCACGAAGTACACGAGGGTTCTTTCAGTACCCATGCCGGAGGACATGCAATGGCGACAAAATTGTTGAGATCGGGTTACTATTGGATCACAATGGATGCAAATTGTTGTGCATATGCCAGAAAATGACATAAATGCCAGATCTACATAGACAAACTGCATGTGCCTCCAAATCCTTTGAATATATTGTCTTCACCCTGGCCCTTCTCCATGTGGGGCATTGATATGATCGGAAAGATCGAGTCAACTGCTTCAAATGATCACAGATTCATCCTAGTAGCCATTGATTACTTCACCAAATGGGTTGAAGTAGCTTCGTATGCAAATGTCACCAAGCAAGTAGTAGCCCGATTTCTGAAAAGGGATATCATCTGTCGATATGGAGTTCTCGAGCGAATCATTATTGATAATGGTTCAAACCTTAACAACAAGATGATGGCAGAACTGTGCCGAGACTTCAAAATTCAACATCACAACTCTTTTCCTTACAGGCCAAAGATGAATGGCAATGTTGAGGCGGCTAACAAGAACATTAAGAAGATTGTGCAAAAAATGGTAGTCACATACAAAGACTGGCATGAGATCTTACCATTCACCTTGCATGGGTACCGAACTTCCATCAGAACGTCTACTGGGGCAACACTTTATCAGCTTGTGTATGGTATGGAAGCAGTCCTACCTGTTGAAGTTGAATTACCCTCCTTGCGGGTAATAATGGATGTAAAACTGGACGAAGCAGAATGGGTCCAATCTCGTTATAACCAACTGAGCCTGATTGAAGAAAAGAGATTAACGGCTATCTGTCATGGTCAGTTATATAAGAAACGGATGAAGAAAGCCTTCAATCAAAAAGTCAGACCTCGGGTATATCAAGTGGGAGAGCTTGTACTGAAAAGACTCTTTCCTCCTCATTCAGACCACAGGGGCAAGTGGACGCCAAATTATGAAGGTCCTTACGTGATAACTAAAGTCTTCTCAGGCGGAGCACTGATGCTCGCAACCATGGATGGCGAAAAATTCCTATCTCCTGTGAATTCAGATGCAGTTTAAAAATACTTTGCATAAATGACCCGCTGGACATAAAAACAGAATGTAATTCCAGGCAAAAATAGGGCATCCCGGCGAGTCAAAAATAGAATAAAAGACTCGGGCAAAAATTAGGGAAAAATTGAAAAAAATGTACACCCGCTGAGTTGAAAAGCCACACCGGACAGCTCAGGCAAAAAATGGTATCCCGGCGGATTGAAAACCCGAAAGGGTGATCCGTGCAAAATCAGGGAATAAGCGAACAACTGCATTCTGAATTCGTCTGTATCACTCACATAACATGGCAAGCTCCGAAAGGAAAAAGCGTCGGTCAGAATCAACTTTCTTCAGAAAGCAAGATAAGAAGAGCGTTCAGGTCATACAGGTCATAGCAAAAGTAAGATTGAAGCATCAACTTCAGCATTGCCAAATAGGACTTTTATTTTCTCAATTTTGTAGCAATCTCCTCATTTCAGGGATTAACTTCTCACTATACTTGCCTATTCAGGGCACACAAATCAATAAAGTCAAATATTCATTCACAATTTGTTTTGTACCTTTTTGTTTTGTTTGCAAAATGTCCAAAGTTCGTAATACAACATTTGCATGAAAATATATAAGCCATTTTCAATAAATTCTTGCAGGAAATATGTGCTCTTAAGCGAACCTAACTCCCATGACAGAATCCGGTTGAGGATGCCTCAGGACACTTGTGTGTTTCCTTTGTTTAACAGATTGCAGGTACTCAAGGCGGACAACCTTTCACAGCATGGGGCATATCAGGCTATATCCCCAGCCGAGACAACAGTCATATCATCAGAAGGACTACTTGACGAAAGTATCCCCCCTCGGAGCTTTTATCCCCTCGGAGTATCCCCCGCAAAGCTGATCCTCCAGCGGATTACTTCCCAGAAGTTCTATCCTCCCTAAGCATGATCTCCAAAGCAATGCCTGAGTCACTTTCCCTAGCGAGTTGCTGGATCTTCTCGTCCCCAGCATTGGATCCCCACATAGTTTTTTCCCCCAGGTTTCTCCAGAAAGATCATGCAGTGATCCTTTCTCCCCACAGATCATGCAGTGATCCGTTCTCCCAGCAGATTTCAGATCTCGGATCTCGTTTCTCTCATTTGCATAATCATAGCATTCACATCATTCCTCCCCAAACAGAGCGTAGCATTCCGTCTAATACGGAGCATTACGACAAAAATCAAACATTTGCATGATCATAAGCCAGGTTCAAGCCAATCACCTACAAATACCAAAATCACTCCTCCAGCAATACGCAAAACTTATCCCCTGCAGATAAAAGCCAAAATAACCTTGTGCACTCTCAATACAAATACTTGTACATACTTATACATGATCCGTTTGATACTCGTCTGTATCCTACTTATACATAATTCTTTGAAACTTGTTCGTATCTTACGTATCTCCCCAGCAGAATAACACTCGTCCGTGTTCCTTGTTCAAATAGTTGATGCTCGTCCGTATCATCCCTAAACACGCGTCGGCGTTTGTTTCTATCGATACTCTTCTGTATCGTGGGTCTAAGGATACTCGTCCGTATCTTTAATCTATACACACTGTCAAAACACTTACCATTTTATTTTAGGGTTTAAACACTCTTCCATGTTTATCTATCCCCAGAAGTCGCCAACAAAACAACTTTCTATCCGACATTCTTCCTATGTCGTGATGTCCTTTAGGTGACCGTCCTTCATCTTTTGGTAACCGTACCTCATCATGTTATCCGATGGCCGTCCCCATCGTTGATCTTTTTAATCCGGCATTCGTCCTATGTCAAGATAATCCCCAATAGAGCAGTCGTCCCCTGCTAGGTGATCGTCCTTCACCTCTTGATGACCGTCCCTCATCATTCATCCGATGGCCGTCCCCATCGTCGATCTTTTTTATCCGGCATTCGTCCTATGTCGAGATAATCCCCAACATAGCAGTCGTCCCCTGCTAGGTGATCGTCCTTCACCTCTTGATGACCGTCCCTCATCATTTATTTTGATGACCATCCATCATCATTCATCTGATGGCCATCCCCATCGTCGATATTTTTTATCCGACATTCATCCTATGTCGCGATAATCTTCCACAACCGTACCCTGCTAGGTGATCGTCCTTCACCTCTTGATGACCGTCCCTCATCATTTATTTTGATGACCATCCCTCATCATTTTATCCGATGGCCGTCCCCATCGTTGATCTTTCTATCTGACATTCGTCCTATGTCGTGATATCTTTTAGCAGCCGTCCCTGCTAGGTGATCGTCCTTCACCTTTTGATGACCGTCCCTCATCATTGATTTATTTACTCTTCACCCGATGACCGTCCCCGTCGCGGTTTATTTATTTCTTCAACCTGACGGTCGTACCCGTTAGTGCTTTTAAATCCCCAGTGAGGTTGCTTTTCCTTACCCAATGGTCGTCCCCGTCACGGATTCTTTACACCCAACATGATGGACGTCCCCGTCAGTGCGTTTCTCACCGTTATTATTCACCAACAGTCGTCCTCTGCTCGATGGTCGTCCTCCGTCGCTACCATTTGATATTCAGTCTATACTGTCTATTACAATTTATATCCCTTTTCTTCTTATAATAAAGAGTGCAAATTTTGGACTGTCTTGGTATTCAACCACAAGTTATCTTGTTTGTCTGTTAAGTCAAGCGCTTACATTCTACACAGCTAACTCATGCCTGAATATGGGCAGCTGTAAACACCCCAAATTTTCCCTCTCTTTTTTCTCACACCTTTGCTTGTAATCCTCCATATTGCATTACATAAGCATTCCATCTTACACTGCATAGTTATTTCACTGCATAAGTTGCACAACTAGTGTTTGTGATCAGATGAATCTTAAAAGTGGTTTGAGCTATCTCAAAGGCCTTGAAGCATGCCAAGAGAGTCCTTGAGTGGTCTATGATCATCTTATGCCCCCATGGGTCCATTGAAATTAAGAAATGTCAAAGCATTGTAGAGGTATTGGAGCTAAGCTGAGGATTCCTACACAGATGACTTGAAATTAGGGTTTTGGTTTTGAAGGCCTTACACCAAAAGTTTTTGGTCATGCTTGTTTCTATTGGTCCATATATGTTATAAGGAGCATGTGTATCAAATTTCATGGAAAAATTCAATGTGGAAGTCATCTGATCAAATGGTAACTTCTTGAGCAAGAAAAGTCAGATTCTGGGCATCTGAGGCCCCCAACATTGGTTCCAAAGGGGTCATCATCACCATTTTTGAAGTCATATGGTCTTTATTTGATCATTGGAATGATTGGAAGTTCACAAAATTGAAGAAAAATGAACAAAGCCAAAACTTGCCAAAAATAGAAATGACTTGTAATGTAAACTTTCTATTTTGGGAAAGGTTTTAAACCTCCTCTTTCTTGATCAAAAAGGTTTCAAATGAAATTTCTTCAAACATGAACGTTGTAGATTGGATCCTCCCATTTTCAAAAAGTACAAGAACTCATTCTAATTCATCCTAGAACTCAAGTTATGGCCTTGCAAAGTTGGCAAAAATCACATAAATTTCATGCTCATGTCAAAGAGGGATTTTTGCATATTAGCATTTCAGGCCTTTGTATGATTTCTAATGCACTCAAATGTATCATGACATGTTCAAGCAACTTCTAAAGATCAGAATTGGCCTTTGAACCTAGGGTTTTGATGGCTTGATTCTTAAGAAACTTCAAAATGGCAATTATGCATAAACCATGAGAACACTTGATCAAGGTCATCCAGCTGCATAAACTTCATCCAATGGCCTTCCTTGAAGCTATCTGAGGCAATCCAAGCACAAAAATCTCCTCTGCCATGGCCCATACCTATAGTACACATAAACTTGACTTTTTGCATTTTCCTCCCATACCAATCACACAATGCCACACCAACTATCCTGACCAATGGTATGGCTTATGCAAACCCTAAGCACTATAAATGAACACCCTTCATGGCCTGAAAAAACACACAAGCTCAGATTTCCAAAATTACCTTGAAACTTTGTCTCTTCGAAACACACAATCCAGCAAACAAAAACCAAAATTTCTTTCACCAATCAACTCCATATAACCTCAGGAACAATTCCCACCCATCACCATAGCCTGAAACAAGCCCAAACAAAAACACGATTTCAGCTTTGTCAGTTCTAAAACACTCAAAATAGCCACTCTAAGCTCCATTCAAGCATTCCATTGAGCTCAGGAGATCAAAAGAGGTTGGATTGCACAAGAGGGAAGCCCAGAAAGCTGCATTTGAAGGATTCCATCTCAGGTAACCTTCATGAACTTATTTTCCAGAAGCATGATTTTAAGTTCTAAAATGATTCTCCATGCTTCCCTGATGATCCTGATATGATTAGAATTGAAAATAGGTTAGAAATGAGGATTTCATGATGTTTTGAAATATTTTGACCTAGAATTTGTTTGCTTCGATTCAGCTTAATGATGCATGATAAATGAATTTTTTTTGTTAATTAGAGTTGTATGATGTTAGGAGATTGTTTCTGGGCAAAAAAATTGAGGTTTAGAAGCTTAAATAGGAAGTTGGCATTTTTGGTTGCTGGAGAAGATGACCGGAGCTTGTCTCCGGTCACCTGAAAGTGATTAGGGATAATTAAGTATTAGGTTGCCAGATTAAATGAGGACCCTTGGATCATGTTTAAATTAGTGTACGGACGACTCAGATAATTCATTTAACCTTAATTTTGATTAATTAAATAAATTATAATTAAATTAGTCAGATTAAATGGTAGCCCTTGGATAGCGCGCGTAAGCCAAATTTAAATCTGGGCCTTAGATCTTTCATACCTCAAGTCAAGGAGACTTCTCATCCTGGCCTTTGATCTCATCAATTTCGCATCTGGACCATTGATTCAGCATACTTTTCAATTTCTTTTATTTTTACTTTCATTTATTTTGTTTTCTTTTCTTTTAATCATTAAAAATACCAAAAATCATTTAAAAAATTCTGAATTTTTTTATCATCACTTTAATTAATTTTCAGAAACCAAAAATATTTTTATTTTCTTTTTTTACAAAAAAAATGCATTTTTAAATAATTTAATTGTATATTTTAATTAATTAAATCCTTTTAATTAATTAAAAATACTTTAAAGTATTTGAAAATCACAAAAAAATTCAGAGAGGTTCTTTAAACATTTAGAAACATTTACAAACTAATATCACATATTTCTTTTTGGTTTTGATCAAACTTTTCCAATTTTCTTTGAATTAGGGTTTCTAAATTTCTTATTTTTCAACCATAACTTCAAAAATTCATAACTTTCAAACCAAGATGAGTTTGCATTTGATTCTTTTTGCAATATTTCACATTTGACCTCTAGTTTCTAAATATATTTTTGTCTCATTTTTATCTTGAATTTTCAAATTAATGTGCATTTTCCCTTTGAGAAGTATCCAAAACCCTAGCAAATTTTAGGATGACCATAACTTGAACTTGGTAAACCTTTTGACCTCCCCCTTTGGATGGTGATTTCATGAGTGCTTAGGGTCCCCTTGGATGCAATTTCAATTTTTTATCTCTTGATTTGTTTATGCTTTTAAATTTGTACATATCTTGCTTTCAAACTAACCATTTCAGGTGCATTTGGAAAGTTAGTCAGGATGTGGATGTGCATCCACATCCAACCTCTCTTTCTCTCTTTATTTTTATGCACTTTGTTTGTGTTTGAAGTGAATCTCATTCACTTATGTTTTCTCTTGTTCTTAGGTTACTTAACTTCTTCATGAAGTAAGTAACCTAATCCTTCTCTCTCTCTCTCTCTCTCTCTCTCTCTCTCTCTCTCTCTCTCTCTCTCTCTCTCTCTTTTCATCTGCTTCTCTTCCTTTGGTGGACAACTTGAAGACTTCTCTTGATGCCTCACAAACCATATGAACATCCAAGCATGATAACTTTAGGGTTGTACATAGTCCCCCCCTAGTTTTTACCTTTTGAGTATCCTTGAGTCTCCCTTTCTCATCTCATAATCAAGGCTAAACAGTTAAAGTTTTGGGACTCTGAATTAGGGTTATGCATGTATTCTTATCTTAGGATGAAGTGTATAACTTTGATCCTTAATGCTAAACCTTTAAGTTGTTTTCACCTTCAATTAAAAATACCTAATAATCATTAAAGACTTAAACTTGTAACTTGGGCCTTATATTAGGGTTACATCTCTGCCTGGTGGTTCAGAGGGACTAACCCTAGTGTTCAATGGACAAGTCCCCCTCATGCTAAAGTCTTGCAAACATAAAAAACACTTCTTTATCCAACCTTTAATTAAAATCCACTTAATAAAGGCTTGTTATATAATGAATTTAATCCCTAACCATGGATTAAGTTGAGGTATCTTCCTCAGCTTAAGTGTTCTCATCTATCATCCTTCTCTTAGGATGGTGTAATGAGTTCACTAATCTTTAATTGGAGATTAAACTCATTACTTAACACTAAACAAAAATCCAAAGACACTTAACAATAACCACAAGTAGGTTAATTATCTTAACCCTGCATCATTAGGGTAATCAAGTTGAGACTCTCATCTCACACTTAAGTAGGCTCATTATCCCTAATCAGGGAGGATATAATGAGTTTACAACCCTTAATGTAGGCTTAAGCTCATTATCTTATGCAAAACACCAAAAACAATAAAAAACTGAAAACACAAAACAAACAATAAACGTCTCCTCCGGGATTCTTTTCTCATCACACTCATTCAAAAATGAGAACTCTCTTCTTCCGTCTAATGCAAGACAGTTAGCACTCGAGCCAGACGAGTCATACACTTGAGCATAGAAAAGCAAGCAGTTCACAATAAAATCATCCCAGTCTCTTTGAGTCGAACTACAGTGTTCTGACTTCCTCATTGCATGAGAGGATACATATGCATAACTTAACGGTTATCGAACAAAAGTCTCTTTGTCCTCCCCCCTCTCCTCCTCCCAATTTCTCTTTCCTTAGCCTCAGTTTTGAGCACTCACTTTCTTTTTACACTGACACTTTGTACATCCTTTTCTCCCTAGCTTTTTATGCACAGTTTAACACATACACTACCCCCTTTTAAAACACAATCAAGTAAGCGTGGATCCCGTCGAGTACGACGGACGATCCAGGTGCTAATACCTTCCCAGGTCATAACCAACCCCCTTTCTCAGTTTCTTTGGTTCGCAACCGTCTTATCCATACCCTTCCAGGTTCATGCAGCATTACCTTTCCTTCAGGATAAAAATGCCTAGCTGACGACTCTATTCAACCTCAACATCCAACATCGCCGACAGTTTGCGTTTGCACCGAGACGAAAGTCCGGGGAGCAACCCCAACTTCCTTTACTTTCCAACACGCACGCTTATAACATGTCTTCCATCGTTTAGATCATACGCTCTGTTTGACCATCCGTTTGAGGATGATTAGAAGTACTCAAACGTAAATTCGTACCCATAGCTTGTTGGAACGCTTTCCAAAACCTCGAAGTAAACTTCAGATCTCTATCTGACACAATATTAGACGGTACACCGTGCAACCTTACAATCTCAGAAATAAACAACCTCGCAATATGACTTGCCTTGTACGTAGTCTTAACGGCTAAGAAATGCGCAAATTTCGTTAGTCGATCCACAATTACCCAAATAGAATCATAACCACCTTGAGTACTTGGTAAACCTATTGCAAAATCCATAGAGATACTATCCCACTTCCAAACTGGGACGTCCAAAGGTTGTAACAACCCACCTGATCTTTAGTTTTCGATCTTTACTTGTTGGCACACCGCACATTCGAACACGAACACCGCGACATCCTTTTTCATATCGGACCACCAATACTCTTTCTTCAAATCTTGATACATCTTCGAAGAACCCAGATGTATTGTAAAATTACCTTTATGAGCTTCCTCCAAAATCTTTCTCTTTAATACATCATTGCTCGGAATTCAAATCCTTTGGTTAAATAGGATGACCCCGTCTAACGCTCTTATAAATCCCGGTTGGAGTAGCATCTCTTGCAACTTCTCATCTAGAACTTGTGCTTGTAGAATCTCATTCCTCAAGGTAGAATAAATATTTAGATTTCCCATCATCACATTGTTTGGAGTCCATACATATTGTAGATTAAGATCTCGAAACTTTTCCAGCAATGCATATTCTAACATCATCAATGCGACACCATGAATCACCTTCCGGCTTAAAGCATCTGCCACCTTATTCGCTTTACCCGGATGGTACTTCAAATCCAAATCATAATCCTTCAAATATTCCATCCACCTTCTTTGCCTCATATTTAATTCCTTATGATCAAAGAGATACTTCAAACTTTTATGGTCGGTAAACATCTCAAAATGCACACCATACAGGTAATGCCTCCACAACTTTAGAGTAAAAACCATGGCTGCTAGTTCCAAATCATGAGTCGGATAATTCTTCTCATGAACTTTTAATTGTCGAGAAGCATACGCCACAACCTTAAAATCTTGCATAAGAACACCTCCTAACCCCATCTTGGAAGCATCGCAAAACACTTCATAAGATTTATCAGGATTAGGAATAACTAACACCAAAGCAATAGTCAATCTTTCTTTCAAATACCTGAAACTTTGCTCACAACCAGAATCCCATTCGTAAGCAAAATCCTTTCTAGTAAGCTTAGTCAATGGCAATGCCAACTGAGAAAAACCTTTAATGAACTTTCTGTAGTAACCATCCAAGCCTAAGAAACTTCTCACTTCCGAAACATTCCTCAGTCTCTCCCAATTAATCACAACTTCAAACTTTGACGGATCCACCACTACACCTCCCTGAGATATAACATGTCCAAGAAACTTAACTTCCGACATCCAAAACTCGCACTTACTAAACTTAGCAAAATGGTGCTTCTCCTGCAGTATCGTTAGAATAATTATTAGGTGTTCTTCGTGCTCTTGGGGAGTACAAGAATAAATAAGAATGTCATCAATAAATATCACTACAAACTAATCCAAGTAAGCTTGAAATATCCGGTTCATGTAGTCCATGAAGACAGCTGGAGCATTCGTCACACCGAATGGCATCACTAGGAATTCGTAATGACCGTAACGGGTTCGGAACGTGGTCTTTGGCACATCTGAACTCTTCACACAAATTTGGTGATAACCCGATCTCAAATCAATCTTCGAGAACACACAAGTTCCTTTCAATTGATCTAAGAGATCGTCTATCCTTGGAAAGGGATACTTATTCTTGATAGTAACCTTGTTTAACTTACGGTAATCAATACACATCCTCATACCACCGTCCTTCTTCTTTACCAACAAAATAGGAGCTCCCCACGGTGAAACACTCGGTCTCACAAAATGCTTTGCCATCAAATCTTCTAATTGATCCTTCAATTCTTTCAACTCGAGTGGCGCCATCCGATAAGGGGAAACTGATATAGGAGCCGTCCTCGGTATCAGGTCAACTGAGAATTCAACTTCTCTTACCGGAGGTAAGGAAGTGACATCCTCGGGAAAAACTTCGGGAAACTCACAAACTATTGGAATGTTCAGAATTTGCGGACCATTACTCTTTTCCTTAGTAAGGACTAATAAAACAGACTTCTCATTCTCAAATAAAAAGTTTACCATTCCAACCGTACCTTCCTAGATTGCTGTTAGCACATCCTTCAGAGGGGCTTCTACGAATGGAATAAGGATAAACTTTTCTTCGCATCTAATAAACACATAATTCGCAGACAACCAGTCCATTCCCAAAATGACATCAACCTTCTTGAGGGGTAAGCAAATAAGATCTATCTAGAAGGTCCTACCGTCCACCGACAAGGTACAACTTTCACACATAAGGGGTGTTTCTACGGTTTCGTCCATAACGGTAGTAACCACCATAGGAGGAAACAAGGGAAAAACTCTCAATTCGAGTCACTTTACACAACTAGAAGATACAAAAGAATGCGTAGATCCACAATAAAATAAAACAAGACAAAGAATGCCATTAATAAGACAATTACCCGCTATTAGAGAATTGTCTCCTTTTGTCTTTCTAGCATCCATAGTATACATTCTCCCTTGAATCTGATTCTTTCTCTATGGACAATCCCTAGCAACATATCCTTCCTTCTGACAATGATAACAAATTACACCATTCTGCTCACACCTTCCAAAATGGTTCTTGTGACACCTGGAGCACGCCAAAGGAGCACTAGATCTAGGACTCGACACCTGTTTCCCCTTGAAGGGTTGAGGCCTCGGCCTAAAGGATTGATTGGATCTTCCCCGCTCACCTTGAACCTCTCTCCCAGCACTGGCTTCTGTTTGCACTTTCTTCAGACTATGTTCGGCAACATAGCATTGCCTCAACATCTCGGAATAGGTAGTGAATTCCCATTGCGAAACACTATGCGAGATTTCGGCCCTTAATCCAAACAAGAACTGGTCAATTTTCCAACTTTCATCAGGGGCATACATAGCCTGCCTAGAGTAGGCCGCCATGTTCTCAAACTTCTCAGCATAACTGGCCACAGTCATGCTCCCTTGTCTTAATTGTAGAAATTCAAACTCCTTTTGCATTCTCAAGGAACTCGGAAAATACTTATCCATAAAAATTGTCTTAAATTGTTGCCACACTCTTAGAACTCCTTGTACCATCATCAGGTTTGAAGCGCTCTCCCACCACCTAGCAACGGGACCTTTCAACAGATGTGACACAAAGGTCACCTTATCCTCTTCCCCACAAACCACGATTTGGAAGATCCGCTCCATTCCTGCTACCCACTCATGTGCATTCACAAGGTCCAAAACACCATGAAACTCCTGGGGATTCATGCGGAAGAAAAACCGGAAGGTTCCACCACCAGCTCTAGGAGCAACCGCATGAGGATGAACACCCCCATTCATTTGGTGCATCATCTCCTGCATGAATTGATGTTGTTGCTGCTGCATCTGTTGCATGAATTGGAACATTGGAGCATTCCCGTCACCATTTGTTCGATCGTTACTAGGAGGAGTGACACTAGGATGACCACGTGTTCCACGCCTACCAGCCATATCCCTAAATGTCATCAAAACAGGATTATGTTGATCAGGCTCAATACCATAAACATAACATTTAGTCTTACAATGATATTACGTGTAAGAACAGAAAGGAAACACTTATAATATTCCAAGGCTAGATCGAGGATACGACCTGCTCTGATACCAACTGTAATACCCATATAGAAAAGACATACTTCAAAGCATATTTTTCATATATAAAAATTAAGTTTGGTACTGAAATACACAAGTTCTTAGTAACACATTGTATAAGTATAGTCACTACAACCTAAGGTACTAAAACAAGGCTATAAATTATACAAGATGTTCAAAAGAATACAAAAGTCTAAGAACTAGATCCGAAGATCTCAAAAGTCCACAGCGGAAGACAAATCCATCAAACAAGTAAAGATAATCAAATCACCTTATCTTTACCTTTTTGATACCTGAGGTACCTGAAATAACAACATCAACATGGGGTGAGATAAAACATCACAGTGAGTTCCCTATCTTAAAGTTCTCTCGCCTCTAAGGGTTTATCCCAAATAAATCTCACAAGTTTCCACAAAACCATCTCACACAAGGACCAATAACAAAGGGGAACTAAGGTCCACACATGATCTCAAAATACAATAAGAGAAACGTCTACCTCGAGTCCTTACGGATGCTTCACGTGGGACTAAAGACAACCCACCTTAAAGCTTACTCGACCTTACGGAGGATTTCAACATAACACTCTCTTCAATCTCTAGGGATGCTTCCCTTGGGACTAAAGGTAACCCACCTCAAAACTTACTCAAGATTAACACATAATTAGTATAGCACTCACCTCAAGTCTTTACGGATGCTTCACGTGGGACTAAGGGCAACCCACCTCAAGGCTTACTCAAGACCTTACGGAAGACTTGTGACCTACACTCTTTAAACCATAATCTGCATTTAAACAACCGGTACCTCAAGTCCTTACGGACGCTCTTACGAAACACAAGGTAATCGCGAAGAGGTTTAATCAAGACTTTATGGAGGACCTTAAAACAATACATAATTCATGATTCACTATAGCTTAAGGGAAACCTAGACATCTCTCAAGTCACACCTTCTTTATTTCCATTAACTCATACTTTCCAAATTTTAACAAGGTTTTGGTCATTTGAAAAAGTCGGTAAAAGTCGGGTAAAATAACATCTTTTTGGCATCATCAATTTGTAAATATTTTTAGCTTCGATTCGATAGGTGGAACACTAAAATCGGATGCCCGGATCAAAAGTTATGAATAAAAGACAAAACTAAAACCTCCAGGTCTCACTGAGCGAGGGTTTAGCTTGCTGAGCGAGGAACCTCCTGCATTTCGCGTTGAGCGAGCTCCTGTTCGCTGAGCGAGCTATACCAGATCAACAAACTCAGCTTACGGGAAACTTAACATTCCAAGCCAAAAATCATCCAGAATACCAACCAACATAGTAAACAACACTAACCATACTCATAGGCATAATGTGAGCAACATAGTTAAGTTTAATCGAGTTTTTAACCGTTTAAATCATTTGTTTCAAGATTTCTACCAAAAACCTTAAACTCATAAACTTCAAAACTCAACCAAAAACTAAAACAAAAGTATCTAACTATGAACTCACCTCGAGAGATGAAGATTGACGGAAGAAATGAGTCAATTCGACGGACGGATGATTGAGAATGATGAATTTGAAGCTTTAGGGTTTTCTCTCCTTCTTCTTCTCTTCTCCTCTTCTTTTCCTTTTTTCCCTTTTCTTCTTTTTCTTACTAACTACTTTCTTTTATATTTTTCCTTCTATATAAACAAATATATAAAAACTTAACTTGTTACCAATGGGTCCAAAATAGAGAGTATCCAAAAATGTCTCTTAATCCTTAATTTAAATAAAACCTCGACATAAATAATATAAATTACCCAACTTAAATTTCCAATTACTCTAAGTGGGTTTTCATTAAAATTTCTTAGAATATACCGGAAATCTTACTGGTATTAAATAATATTATTCGGAGAGTTAAATAAATTACGGGGTGTTACAGATCGCTACCTTACCTTTATTCACTTTTCAGTGCCTTTTCTTAGTTAAGTTCTTGATCAACCTTGTGCCTACGATTCTTAAAGATTGAGCACGACTATCAATAAATAATACTAAGAGTATACTTCTCGGAACAAAGTACTATGGCACAAATCTAAACGTCAGACTCATTCCTTACTCCGGAAACTCAGGGTGTTTATGGTATACTCAAATATCGGGATTCTTTCCAAACTCCTAATTACGCAGAATCGGCGTACTTTCAAGATAAAGACTAAAATAACGAAACAAAGACTAAAATAGAAATAACAGGACACAAACAAACAAATAAACACCCCCACACTTAAACTCAACAGTGTCTACGCATGCATACAAATGTGCAGACAAACAGATAAAAGCTGCAAATGAAAATGCAGTAAAGAAGTTGAACATTGCCATTGTTGAGGAAACTTGACTCCGTATGGACTTATCCGTCTTGAATACTTTCAATGATCAATAACTTTTTCATGGACTTGTAATCTTCAAGTAAATGGTCGCATGCTCAGGACCATAACTCATTCCCAATTATTTTAACCATAAGCCCCTGTATCTGAACGCTGACACGAGATGTCTGAAGAAAAGAGTAACACTGAGATGAAATTGTCACATAAGTTTGCTCGGAAAGACCTGACGATCTTCTGCCTATGTATCTCCATTGACCCAAGACCAATGAAGAATTAAAGCGACGTAGTTCCCCTCAATAGAGATGAAAATGCAGTACATAAACTAACCATCCTCATAGCTGATCTTCAAAATCAAACTGAGAATCACCTTCACACCTATCCTCAATAATTTCCTCCATAACATGAGCTGATGAACCCACATTACCAAGCAAAGAATTGTTGATTCGAATGCCCTAAGGCGTCATTGAGATCAACCCAAACTCAATCAAATCCTGAACCTTATCCCTGAGACGCTTGCATTCTTCAGCTGAATGTCCTGGTGCGTTTCCATGGAATCCACATCAAACATTGGGATCAAAACTTGGTGGGTATGGAAAAGGAACCGGACCCGGTTTCCTCGGCTCTATCAATCCACTATCGATCATGCGTGGAAGTATCTGACTATATGGCACTGTCAATGGATCAAAATACCTTTTTGGCCTCTTAGCGTAGTAACGATGCCTTTGCGGAGTATGTCTCTGTTGGCATGGTTGTTGTTGATACTGAGGAGGTTCACTATTAACTGACATCTGACATATAAATTCAAAAGGTTACTGACTCTGAGCAGTTGAGATGCATGGGTATTGTTGATAAGTCAATGGAGTTGAAGGATCTTCCCAGATTGCATCAATCACATCCTTTCCTTGGGAACTGACAAAAGATTCATTCTCGTCAGTTGGGCCATCTGAAATGCCTTGGATCTTTCCCATATTGATAAAACTCTCAATGCATTCTCCAATTATCACCAAGTTAGAGAAACTTGATGTTCCATTGCCACTTAACCTCTCCATGTACAGTCCTTGCAAGGTCTCTATGAAAAGATCAACCAATTCTCTATCTGATAGTGGGGGTTGCACCCGAGCAACTACTTCTCTCCACCTCTGGGCATACTCTCTGAAAGATTCGTCATCTTCTTGGGATAAACCTTGCAAATCCATGCGGCTAAGAGCCCTGTCAAGATTTTAGTCATATTACTTCACAAAGGCATTAACTAGGTCTGACCATGATTGGATACGAATGCTCTCTAACTACATGTACCAACTTGATGATGTGTCACTCAGAATGTACTGAAAGCAGTGAATCATCAATTTGTCATTATGCTCATACGGGGTCATCCTTATGCAAAACCTCACCAAATGCTGCCTTGGACAACTATCCCCTTTGTACTCTTCAAACTTCGGTACTTTGAACTCTGGAGGTATTACAAGGCCATGTACCAGACACATGTTCGTAGCACTTAGATCAATAAAATTACGACTTTGAAAGGCTTTAATTTCTTCCTCCAACACACAAAATCTTTCCTCCCTCTCCACAACTCATGGATCTTGGATTCTCCCCATAGGGATTGCCTCCTGGGAACCTGGCATAGTGAAAGCAAAATTGTGATAATCTGCAGCATCAACAGAAGAAGAATGTCCACTCCGGGCGACCTGACGCTCTAGAACATCTAGGTTTTCAACAGGGATCTGTGCAGGCTGAGCTTGAGCGGAATTGCGGCCATCTTGCCTTGCCAAAATCATCATAGCCTCCAAAAGTTGGTCCCACTGATATCTCGTCAACCCAACACTTGCAAACTGGATTTGCTCTCCAGGGTCCATGATCTGCCCAAAAGTTGCTTCAAGTCTGATACAAGAGCTGGAATCTCAACTGTGAAAGGTGAACAAAGAACGAATGAGCCCTGCCTGCAAAACATAAATGCAATGCAAATGCTATGAGATGCCATGTTCGGTTACTTCCAAAGAATCTATCTGCTTTGATTCACATTTTGATACAGAATTTCCAACATCATAATCTAGATATGAGATCCTCGGAAATAACTGAACATGTATCCTAAAATGCTATGATAGCATGTATGCAACTAGCAAGTGATCAGGGACTGGTGTCTGTCTGGATACGGAACACTGAGCTGAGAACCAAGTGTCTGAAACCAAAGGTTCTATGAATAAGAACTCCCAGATAAGAACTCAGAACCACATATCAAGAACTCCAAAACCATATTAACCGGATCAAAACATAAGATCACACTGATGATGAAGGTTTGCTGAGGTCAAGGGTTCCTGCAAACCTGTAAACCCCTCCCAATCTCACAGGTGTGCTCCGGGTCAAACATCACGGATTCTTAAAGCCGAATAGCAATAATACATTCACCATTTCCAAGAAATGGCTCATGACCAGATCATGGAATCAATTTAGCATTATGTACTACTCAGGGAGGTCTCAGCGTGAGTCCGGGAAAACAAGCATCATTTATAAGTCCTCAGCTTCAAGTGCTGAAATCGAGAAACAATAGTACATTCAGCCCGTAGGATACAATACTATCGTCATACGACCAAATGCTTTGACTGAGTTCCTATAAAAGAAACAGGCCATCCTATGCGAGTCCCCAATGGACCCTCAGGTGCAAATAGGTTTGCCACAGAATGTGGTCTTCCACTGTCACCACTGGAAAGGGTTATTTCCACAAAGGTTCTCAATGATCGGTCCTCAGATGCACATAACTATCAAGGTCCTATCCCGAAGTGGAGGAAATCCCCATACAAGATATTTCCAAGACGGTCGCAGTATGGGTATGAAGCACATCGCCACTCATCATGCCACATGCGAGTACAACGTGTCCACACTAATCCTAGGGTGCAATCAATCCGGGTATTTGGCTTATCTCTCAGTAACAGTATCACCAGAGTCCCACCAAACAGAAGAAATCCAGTCCAGACAGTCCAATAATAATATGATGCATTAAAATAAAATACTGAAAACTGTAAATAAAGCTGTAAATAAAATAATAGTAAAATACACAGGCAACATCAAACAATCAACACCCAATTAAACAGAAACACGCAAGCTCTAGGAGAGACTCTCAAGGGAACCAGAGATTCTGGGTTCGATCCCCAGCAGAGTCGCCAACTGTCGCTCCTTGGATTTCCATCCTGGTACAAACGCGAAAGTGGTGCGGAAAAGGGTAGAGTCGCCAGCCAAGCATTTTTATCCCGAAGGAACGGGAATGGTAATAATGCAAAAACCGAAGAAAAGAAAAGGAAGGACACATGTCATGCGAACCAAAGAGACTGGGTTCGGGAGTCGGTTACGACTTGGGAAGGTATTAGCACCCCAGATCGTCCGCCGTACCCGACGGGATCCATATTTGCAAAGAAACTATTTCAAAAGGTGAAGAAATGAAAGCCGTTGCAAAAAGAAAGGCTGGAACTGGAGAAAAGAAAAGGGGAAAATGTAGGGAAAATAAAAGAGTGTGCTCGAACGGGCCCTACCTCGCTGCCTATGTACCTCATTTAGACAATGAGGATCATAGTCACCGTAGTTCCCCTAACTAGGGGTGGAAAAGATTGCTTGTGTCTTAAGGCTTGAACTGCCTATGTTAATGCTCAAGTGTTGTAGGCTCGAACGACGAGTGCGTTACCGTCTTGCAAAATGAAAAGTAGGAGCAAGTTCGCACGTAAAGAGTGAAGGTGATGAGAATAGAAGTCCCGAAGGAGAGATGTTTATTGTTTGTCCAGTGTTTTTTATGAGTTTTCTGCTTTGAGGTTTGCATAGGTGAATGTACCTAAGTATTACTCAATGGGATGTGTACTTCTTACATTATCCCAAAATAGAATGGATAAGAAGCACACCTAGCTATGGGGAAAATCCACAAATCTAGTCCCTAAGAGGAAGGCTCAGACACACTGGCCTACTGGCATTTATTAAGTGTTTTTGTGATTTTTGGTCAAGAAGTATTTTTTATGTTTTCTTTGTGAAGTAATCTCATGCTAAGACCTATCCACCACGAGGGATATCCTACACCTCACCCCGAAACAGAACGCATGCAAGTATCTCATAGCAAAGTCTCGTGTCACATGAGAAGACTCGTCATTTATTAAAGTGACTTAAAGTTATGTTTGAAGATGAGAAGAGAGAGCACCAAAAGGATATCAAAGGTAAGATCTAGTGGGGAAGACTAATCCTAATGTTATCATGCATGGGATACCTAAGTTAGTGTGGTTTGAAGTATATCCTAATGAAGAAGAAGGAAAGAAAAGAAAGAAGAAAAAGAAAGGAGCAGAAGCGCTAGAAGACAACTTACTTATCTAAAGAAGTTAAGTTGTTTCTAAAAGGGAAATGATGAAGTTAGACAAGCATAACATAAGGCTAAGACAATCACAAATTTAAAGCATAAAGAGATGAAGGAAAGGATTGTATGTGGGATGCCTTCCCACACACATGACTTACCAAAACCCTACAAAACAAAGATTAGTGAATCGCATAAGCATAAGATGAAAATAAGAATATTCAAACAATACACAAACCAAATACGAAGGTCACAAAACAATACCACAATCACAAAGTCAGTACCTAAACCCTATAGGTGACCTATAATAACTACCAAGAAAACCTAATAGGATGACATCAATATCTTCCTCAAACTATGTTAGAAAGAGGGAAGAAAGAGGCACGAAAAGCTACCTAAGAAGCAAGGCACCAAACAAATACCAATGAATATGAGAAAATTAAGAAATTAAATCTCTAAAGTCAACAACCAGTAGCAAACATAGTGTCAAAATAACTTTAAAAAATTCACAATGTAACTCCACTAAAAGATCGCACAAAGTCGCTTAAGAACAATTAAAGAAATCGCACAAACAAGACTCTTAAAACTATGGATAAAATGAAAATAAAAAAATTACAAAAATATTTTTATGAGTTTTTGTAAGTCTTTAAAATGATGCAAAAAAAAATGGAGTAAAAATATTAATTGAGGTGGAAGAAATAAAATCTACAAGTTAATGTGTTAATATGTAAATTAAATGAAAAGGAAATTAAATGGAAATTCGAAATAAAAATGAGAAATTAATAAAATCAGGAAATAAAAGTATGACAAAATTCTAAAATGAGTTATGATGTTAAAATATTTTTTTGGGAATTTTCTAAAGAGTTTTGGTATTTTTAATGAATTAAAATGAAATGATATAAAAAAGAAATAAAGAAAACAAGGAAAAGAGATGGGTGTGGAAAGCAATGCTAGAAGGCCCAAGGGCGCAGAGATTCTGAAGGACTATGGGTGGGGTGTCGGTCAACAGGTTGACCTGATCTGGACGGTCCGATCAAATGATTTCTCAAGGTCTTCACATCTTACGGTTGAGAAAGTGAGGGAACAAGGTGTTATGGTGTACGTGCGCGCATGGAAGCATAATGGATAGGTCCTACCGGACGGTGACAAGTGTCACTGCCGGTATGGACGGGAATCAAAAAGCCACCACTAATCTTATCTATATCTCTATCTACAACTTATTACACAAATTAATAATTCCTATTCTCTTTAACAAAAACAGATGAACACGAAAACAACTCAAGGCCTATCTCTCTCTCGCTGCACTACACTCTTACTCTTCATCCTAACCGTCAACCCCGTCCTTCTTCTTCAACCTTGTGTCGCCGGAGCCTCCGGTATTCCATCACCACCATTCAAGAAAATACGAATGCAAACCCTAACCCCCTTTCCGTGCTCATCTCAAATATGGAGTCGGAAATTTCAAACTCTCAACCAAAACAACGGATCGAAGAAACAGAAACAAGAACAAGCCAAAGTCAATACACAATGATAAGCAAGTCTAAAAAGAGTTCAGAAATACGCACATGCCGAACAACGACGCGAAACCGTGGTAAGACTCCATCACAACTTGTCTCAGACTCTTCTTCCTTCTTCTGCGAACTAATTTTGTTTTCTTTGTTGAATTGGTGGATTGATGATGAAAAGCAGTGAATTCTGTGTTGCTATTGATAATGGAGAAATGATGAAATTATCGAAGATGAAGAATGTTGAACCTTCGATGGAGTTCAGTTGTTTTGCGGTGATGAAAATTGGATCGAGCTTTTTTGATTTCGTTGAACAAAGAGTGATGAACTCAATTATGTTGTGTTATTGATGATGAAGAGCACTGAAGTTTAGTGACAATGAAGAGAACGAATACGATTTGGTTTTGTAATTTGTGATGAAGAAGAGGTGAATCTTTTTTTGAGTTGAAAAAATTGAAGAAGCATGTTTATTCCTCTATGATAATGAAGAGTGATTCAGACTTTATTGGAGGTGATGAAAATGTGATTCACAATTTTTTAGATTTTTTGCCACTAACTCTTTTTCTGACTTTAATCCAATTCCCTATCCTCAATTCTGTTATGTTTTTTTTCTCTTCAGTGATTCTGCTTTTTTTTCATGTCATGACTTTCTCCTTTTTGGTTATTATTTTTCATTCTCTGCATTTTGTATACTTGGCTGATGCGTTTTGGTGTGTGCTTTCAGTGTGTTACTATGCGTTTTTTTTGGTGAGGCTGATGTGTTTTCGGCGTGTGATTGTTGCCTCCAATTGAGATGAAAAACATCACATGCCTAGAAGCTTAGGATGAGTTGGAAAGTTGGGAAAGCATGTGATGTTTTGGGGCTAGGTACTGTAGCTGGCCCGTTGACTTCTTATTTTTTTTATACATTGTTAATTGGAGCAAAAAAATAGGGAACATGGGCTTAATGTAATGGGCTTGTAACAAATCTGGAAAATTAGTATGAAATTGGAAAATTAAGATGGAATTTGGACATTTGAATATGGGAATAAAAGAAAATTGGTGATAGAATAATAAAAATTGAAATTAGAAATGACTGGATATGCGAATGGATTTAAATGGTATTTAAAAATTGGGAGAGATCGAAATATGGACAATGGTTGAGAAATTGGTTTAAATGGATAATTCGACAAGAATGATTTAGAAATGGATATAAAATATATATTTTTTGGGACGAACCAATTACCACCAATATGCACATAGCCAAGAAATCTCGATTCATCAATTCACTCAACTCAAAACTGATCTCGCATTGCTTCCACAGAAACCACCGACCTTCTGGATAAATCACCACCTAAGCGTCATCATGATAAGCCCAAATTTTTGAATCCAAAACCATCACATGAACCATCGCCTGAAAAATAACCACAAGCACATATAACTTGCAAATGAAGCAATCTTTTGATAGTTTGACCAAGATTAGGTCAAACGTCCATATGAACCGAATTGCAAAATTAACAAACACATTGAACTGAAATCCCTGCCATGTGTCGCTCCCGAAGATTTGCATCCCGGTACAAGCGCGAACAGTCGACGAAAAGAGAAATGAAAGGTGAAGTGAATAGAGTTGCCAACTAGGCATTTTTATCCTGAAGGAAAGGTAATGCTGCATAAACCTAGAAAGAGATGGATAAGATGGTTGCGAACCAGAGAAACTGAGAAAGGGGTTTGGTTACAACCTGGGAAGGTATTAGCACCCAGATTGTCCGTCGTACTCGACAGGATCCACGCTTACAAGATTGTGTTTAAACGGGTAGTGTATGTGCTATCTATGAGCAAAAGCTAGGAAAGAAAGTACAAGTGTCAGTGCAAAAGGGTGAATTGCTCAGGATCTGAGGCTCAAAAGGAATGCTGAAAGAGGGGGATGACAAAGAGACTTTTGTTCGATAACTGTTAAGTTATACCTACGTATCCTCTCGTGCAATGAGGAAGTCAGAACACCGTAGTTCGACTCAAAGAGACTGAAAATGAATTGACTGTGAACTGGTTGCTTGCCTATGCTCAAGTGTATGACTCGTCTGGCTCGAGTGCTAACTATCTTGCATTAGACGGGAGAAGCAAGTTCTCGTTTGTGAATGAGAATGATGAGAAAAGAATCCCGGAGGAGACGATTATTGTTTGTTTTTGTGTTTTCAAATTTTTATTGTTTTTGGTGTTTTGCATAGGATTATGAGCTTAAGTCTAAATCAAGGGCTTGTAAACTCATTATATCCTCCCTGATTAGGGATAATGAGTCTACTTAAGTGTGAGAAAAACACCTCAACTTAATTACCATGATGATGTAGGATTAAGATCATTAACCTACTTGTGATTAATTAGATGTTTTTGGGTTTTTGTTTAGTGTTAAGTAATGAGTTTAATCTCTAATCACAGATTAGTGAACTCATTACACCATCCTAATAGAAGGATAATAAATGAGAACACTTAAGCTGAGGAAGATACCTCAACTTAATCTATGGTTAGGGATTAAATTCATTATATAACAAACCTTTATTAAATGGATTTTAATTAAAGGGTTGGATTAAGAAATGAATTTTATGGTTTGTAAGACAACTTGAGGGGGACTTGTCCATTAAACACTAGGGTTAGTCCCTCTTAACCATAAGGAAGAGATAGAACCCTAATGTAAGACCCAAGTTACAAGATAAAGTCTTAGTGATTATTAATGTGATTTGATTAAGAGGTGTAAACAAATTAAAGGTTTAACACTAAGGATTAAAGTTATACACTCCATCCTAAGATAAGGATGCAGGCATAACCCTTATTTAAAGTCCCAAAGCTTTAAGAGTTTAGCCTCTGATTAAGAGATGAAAAGAGAGACTCAAGGCGACTCAAAGGTGAAAAGCTAAGGGGGACTAATCACAACCCTAATTATTATCATGCTTGGATATTCCTATGGTGTATGAGGCTTGAGAAAGATCTTCAAGGAAGCCACCAATGGAAGAAGCAGATGAAAGGAGGAAGAAAGCAGAAGAATAAGTTACTTACTTCATTGAAGAAGATAAGTAACTTAAAGAAAGAAAGTGAGAAAGATGGAACACAAGTGAACAAGTTCACTTAAAAGACAAGTAAGAATTCATATGAAAGAGTTAAGAAGAAGTGAGAGGTGAAGGCAAATTTACCTCCCAAAATAACTTACCAAACCTGAAAAGTTAGCATGGATGCATAAGGTATAAAGCATGAAGAATTGAAGTGAAATGAGATGAAGTGAGATTAAATGACTAAAGTCATAAGTGTTTATGCAATGTAAATGCCATGTGTGATGATGCAAAGGCATACAAAATTCATATATGTGATCATACAAAGATGAAATGCAAAGGATGCATGCTTTGAAGTTTGAAAACACATGAAAGTTTATGAAATGGAATGAATTCTAATCATGGAAAATGAATGAAGAAATGATAAAGCAAGGTTATAACATGTCCTAATATGTCTAAGATGACATATGAATGCATGAAATGTCATGGCACGTTCATGTAATGATGCATATGCAAGGTGAATGCAAATGAACATGAAAATATGGAAGTATGAGATGCAAATGAACAAACCAGAAGCATATGACATGATAAAAATTTGCATTCAAGCTCAAACAAACCCTAATCCCATATTAGGTCATATCCCAAAGGAGAAGGTCAGAAGCCTAACCAATCAAAAGTTATGATTTTCCTAAGTTTTCTAGGGTTTTTGGGTGGTTTAAAGGGAAAAATGCCAATCAAATTGAAATTGCAAGATATATTCATGAGGAAAAAGACCTATAAACTACATGCAATATTCAAAACAATGCAAAAAGAATCAACTTCAAACTCTTCTTTGTTAGACAAAAATGATTTTTTAAAGTTAGGGTTCAAAAACATGATTTTAATGACCTTTTATTCAAAGAAAATTGACAAACAATGATCAAACCTAAAAAGAAATTTGTGTGAAGAGTTTGAAAATGTTTCTAAATGCATTGGGATGATTCATGATTTTTTTGTGATTTTTAGAAACCTAAATGTATTTTTAATTAATTAAAAATAACATTTAAATATTTTAAAAATACTTTTTTAATGCAAAAAATAAAATAAAAATCATTTTTGGAATGAGAAAAATATTTCAAGTCAGAATGCAAAAGAAAATATTTTTGTGATGCTTTTTGCTATTTTAAATCAATTATGCAAGAAAAATGAATTAAAATGAAATAAAAATGATTTAAAATGGAAGTCAACTGATCCAGTGGGTGAGATTCAAAGGAAAAAGGTGGGAATTGACTGGCGCGCATCTGGACGGCTCACATTCAAACTGAGTTTTAATTAAGTTTTATAATTAATTAATTAAGATTAAATCTAATGGACTAATCTGAACCGTACAAGGCCTAACCCTAATCACCATCCAATGGTCAGAAACGCATTTGGGCAACTAAACGTGTGTCGCTCCCGATAAATGGGACTGGCCCAGATAAAGGTACAGACGCGAACGGTCGGCGAAAGAGGGATGAGAACACACAGGAGTGAACTCAAGACAAAGAAAGAGTCGCCAGCTAGGCAGTTTTATCCCGGAGGAAAGGTAATGCTGCATAGACCTAGAAAGATATGGATAAGACGGTTGCGAACCAGAGAGACTGAGAAAGGGGGTTGGTTACAACCTGGGAAGGTATTAGCACCCAGATTGTCCGTCATACTCGACGGGATCCACGCTTAAAATATTTGTGTTTTAAAGGGGTAGTGTCAGTGCAATTTGTGTATCAAAGAGCTGGAAAAGGATGTACAAGTGTCAGTGTAAAAGAAATGTGAAGTGTGATATGTACAGTGTCAGTGTAAGAACAAAGAATGAGATGCTCAAGATCATGAGGCTTAAAAGAGTGAAACTGAAAGGAGGGGGAATATACAGAGACTTTTGTTCGATAACTGTTAAGTTATGCCTACGTATCCTCTCGTGCAATGAGGAAGTCAGAACACCGTAGTTCGACCCAAAGAGACTGAAAGATGATTTGACTTGTGAACTGCTTACTTGCCTATGCTCAAGTGTATGACCTGTCTGGCTCAGGTGCTAACTGTCTTGCATTAGACGGAAGAAGCGAGTTCTCGTTTATGAGTGAAGATGATGAGAAAAGAATCCCGGAGGAGACGATTATTGTTTGTTTTTGAGTTTTCAGTCTTTTATTGCTTTTGAAAGTTTGTCATAAGTTAATGAGCTTAAGCCTAAGCCAATGGGTTAGTAAACTCATCACATCTTCCCTCTGATTAGGGGTAATGAGAGTACCTTAAGTGTGAAGTCAGCTTCTCACACTTAAACACCTTTGATGTAGGATTAAGATCATTAACCTACTTGTGATTATTTAGATGTTTTTTGTGGTTTTTGTTTAGTGTTGAGTAATGAGATTAAGCCATAATCAAGGATTAAACAGACTCATTACACCATCCTAATAGAAGAATAATAGATGAGGATGTTTAAGCTAAGGAAAGCTCCTCAACTTAATCCATGATTAGGGATTAAACTCATGACAAAACAAGCCTTTGATTAAGTGGATTTTATTTAATGGTGAGATGATGAAGTGAATTTTATGGTTTGTAAGACAACTTGAGGGGGACTTGTCCATTAACACTAGGGTTAGTCCTTCTTAACCAATTAAGGAAGAATTAGAACCCTAATGCAAGGCCCAAGTTACAAGTGCGATGTCTTGATGATTATTAAGTGGATTGATTGAAGGAGTTAAACACATTAAGGGTTTAACACTTAGGATTAAAGTTATACACTCCATCCTAATAGAAGGATGCAGGCATAAGCTTAATCACAAAGCCTTAAAACCTTTAGGGTTTAGTCCTTGATTATGAGGTGAGAAGAGAGGACTCAATGAGACACAAAGGTGAAAACTAAGTGGGGGACTAATCAAAACCCTAATTATTGTCATGCTTGGTTGTTCCTAATGTTTGTGAGGTTTGCAAGAAGAATCTTCAATGGAACCACCAGGAAGCAGATGAAAGGAGCAAAGAGAAGCAAAGTAACTTGCTTCAATCAAGAAGTCAAGTCACTTGAGGAAAGAAAGTAAGAAGAAGAAGAATGAGCAAGCTCAAACTCAAACACATATCAAAATGCAGCATGGATGCATAAAAGAGATGAAGAGAAGTTATGAGAAGTGAAGGCAAATTCACTTCTCAAATCCACTTACCACCTGAAAAGTTAGAAAAGAAATGCAATGCAATGCAAAATGGGATGGAATGGCATGATGAGAGACAAAACCAGAAGCACATACATGATGCTAATGATGCTATGAGGGGCTGCAAACATGAAACAACACATGGAGATGATCATACAAGCTTATGGATGCAAATGGAGCAAGTTCAGAAACATGAACATACATGAAAAGTTATGAAATGCAAATGGCATTAAACATGGAAAATGCAAGATGCAATGATCAAACATGCTTTCAATATGTCTTATGATGTTAAATGAATCACATGGAGGCATAAAATGTCATGGAAAGCCAAGGTATGAATGCAAATGCAAGATGGATGCATATGGAAGCCCAAATTAGGGTTTATGATCAAAGCATCAAACACAAACCAAAATCAGAAGCAAACAATAAGATAAAAAATTGAAAATGCAATCAAAGGATCCCTAATCCTATACTAACTCACTGCCCAAAGGAGAAGCTTCAACTCTTAACCAAATTCAAGTTATGATTTTCCTAAGTTTTCTAGGGTTTTAGGGTTCCTTAACAAGAAAATTACCAAACAAATTGAAAATGAAAGATCAAATCATGACCATTTAATCTCAAAAACTACATGATATGCTAAACACAATGCAAAAAGAATCAAAGTCCAACTCTTTGTGGTTAGGCAGAAGTGATTTTTGAAAGTTTGGATCAAAATAATGCATCAAAATGATTTTAATTCCATGAAAAATTCTCAAAATGCATCAAGATCAAAAAATAAATTTGGTTTGAGGGTTGGAAAATGTTTCTAAATGTTTTTAAATGTTTCATGAATTTTTTGGTGATTTTTAAATACCTAAAAGTATTTTTAATTAATTAATTCCCATTAATTAATTAAAAAGAAACTTTTAAATATTTAAAAATACTTTTTTAATGCTAAAAATAAAAATAAAAATATTTTTGTGTTCTGAAATTAAATAATAACTTGTATAAAAAATTTCAGAATTTTTAAATTGGTTTTGCTATTTTTAATAAAATGTATAAATTAAATGAAATAATATGAAAAATGAAATGAATTTAAAGCTGAAAAAGAAAAGTCAACAGATCCAAGGGCCCTCATTTAAACTTGCTGCGCGCGCGTTTGACTTGGCGCCAGATCCCACGGCTGGAATTCAAACTTGGCTAATTAAGTGATTAAGCCCTAATTTTGCCCTAATGACTTTCAGATGACCGGAACAGTGGTTCCGGTCATCTTCTCCGGCGAGCTCAAATGCTAAATCATTCTACACGCTATGAAAATGAAAACCAACTATCCAGGAATCTTCCCCACCCTAAAACGAATCAAACCCCTCACTTAAACATCATTTATCACTCATAATCAGAGAGAATCGAAGCAAACAAATCCTAGGGCAAAAAGTTTCAGAAACAGATTAAACTCTCATCTCTCCACCATTTTCAAAACCAAAGACATCAGAGTGATCAGTGAACTACAAAGAACAACTTAGGAACTTTAAAAATCATTTCTGGAAAAAAAGTTCTTGAGCTACCTGAGTTTTGAAGCTTTCAACTTTGCAGCTTTCTGACCTCCCCTCTTTATGCAATCCACTCCTTTTGGTCCCTTGATGATGTCTGGATGCTTAGAAGGAGTTTGTGCTGGCTGGTTTGGGAGATTGAACAAGTTCTGTTCAAGCTCAGGTGAGAATCGTGTTTGGCTTATGTGAGGTTTCAAGGATGAATGAAGGCAGGGAAATGATCAGAAGGATGTGGTGATGAGTTCTATGAAGTTTGTTTGTGAGTTTGTAGCTTGTTTTCTGAGTTTCGAAAGCTTTTGCTTTTGAGAGTGAAAATGAGAAAGTTATGTTCTTGCTGGTTTCAGGCTTGTGTGTTGTGATGTTTAGCTTGCATTTGGTTTGTATAAACTAACCCTATTGGTCAGATGACATGACATGTCCTTTTGTGATAGGTATGGTAGCTTTTGCCAAAATGTCAACTTCTTGTAAGAGAAGCATGGGTCATGTTCCAGCCAAGTACAAAGGGTGTGGGCTGCGCAGCAAGGTGAGGGAGAAAGGCTAGGATTGGTCAGCAGGCTAGGCAACAAGTGGATGAGAAGTTATCATTGGTTTTGCAACTTGGCTTGCCTTTGCTTTTCATGAAAAAGTCTTGCTCCAAAGGCCTCAAAAGTGAATGATCTCTTGGCCCATTCTGATTTTTGAATGTTGTGTGACCATGTGATGAAGTTTTGAAGTCATTTTGAAGTCAATAGAATGCTTGGTACATGAATTTGCAAGTTTTCCATTTGGTGCATAACTTGAAATTTAGTGATTTTTGCCAACTTTGATGCACCATAACTTTTGATCCAAAATGAATTAGGTCATGTTCTTGTACTTTTTGAAAAGGGAAATATCTATTCTACAACTTTCATGACCAAAGTTTTTCCATTTGAAGCATTTTTGGATCAAAAAGTAAGGATTGAAAAGTTGCCTAAAATGTCAAATTCCTTAAAAGTCAAACTTGCCCCAAAAAGTCAACTTTGCAAAAACTTGTAATTCTTGAATTTTGTGAACTTCAAACTTCTTCCATGATCAAATAAAGATCATACACACTCAAAATGATGAAGATCACCCCTTGGTTGGGTCATTGGGGGCCTCAGATGCCCTGATTTTGCACTGACTTGTCCAGAAAGTCAACTCTTGATCAGATGACTTCCCCATGGAATTTCTTCATGAAAATTGACATGCACACTCCCTATACCATATAGAGACCAATATAAACAAGAATGGCAAAAAAAATTGAAGTTATGGCCTCTGAAACCAAAACCCTAATTTCAGGTCATTTGTGCAGTCAAGCCTGACTCTGCTTCCATACCAATCCCAGTTCTTGTGATTCTTTGGAATTTTTGACTTTGAGAGGATGCAATATGATATAAGAACACACATGGACCCCTTTGAAGTGATTGGTGGCCTTTGGAGTAGCTCAAGAAGCTCTTGGATTTGCTCAGATCACAAACCCTAGATGCAAATGACTTTGAACCAATGCAATGAATCAAAAATGTGGTATGAGATGTTATGATTGGTTTATGCATATGAAATGATCACAAGCCATAGTGTGAATGGGTGAGGGCAAATTTGGGGTGTTTACAGCTGCCCCTATTCAAACATGAGTTGGCTGTGCAGGATGTAAGCGAAGGCTTATCAGGCAAACAAGATAACTTGTGGTTGAATACCAAAGACAGTCCAAAATTTGCACTCACGGAATGAAGAAGAAAAAGGATATAGATTGTAAAGGAAAATAAAGTATATTGTAAAGTGTGGGCGACGGAGGATGACCGTCGAGCAGAGGACGATTGCTGGGTAAAGAGCAATGACGGGGACGGCCGACATGCTGGGGATAAAAGATATTATGATGGGGACAGCCATCAAGTAAAGCTATAAGATTCTCTGGGGATTAATGAAACATGACGGGGATGGCCATCAAGTTCATAATGCAAAGTAACCAACGATGGGGACGGCCATCGGGCTAAAAAGAAAAGGGACCACGACGGGGGACGGCCATCGGGTTAAAGAATAAATGAAATAAACAGATGATGAGGTACGGTCATCAAAGGTGAAGGACGATCACCTAGCAGGGGACGGCTGCTCTGTTGGGGATAAGATGAGGGACGGTCATCTAAGGTGGAGGACGACCACCTGGCAGGGTACGGCTGCCGAAAATATCGCGACATAGGACGAATGCCGGATAAAGGTCAACGATGGGGACGACCATCGGACGAGCATGATGGAGGACGACCATCAAGAGGTGGAGGACGACCACCTAGCAGGGGACGGCTGCTCTCGAGGTTTATCATGACATATGACGAATGTCAGATAACCAAAATCAACAATGGGGACGGCCATTGGATAAAATGATGAAGGACGATCATCAAAAGGTGGAGGACGACCACCTAGCAGGGGACGACTGCTAAATATCAACGATGGGGACGGCCATCGGATGAGCATGATTGAGGACGACCATCAAGAGGTGGAGGACGACCACCTAGCAGGGTACGGCTACTCTCAAGGTTTATCATGACAAAGGACGAATGTCAGATAAAAAGGAAAATTTGCTTTGTTGGTGATCTACTGGGGAATAGTAAACACGGACGAGTGTTTATATCCAAGAAACAAAAGGTATAAGTGTTTAGATATTGTGTATAGATTAAAGATGCGGACGAGCATCCTTAAGACTATGATACGGACGAGTATCATGTAGAAACAAACGCTTGACACATGTTCTGAGATGATGGTACGGAAGAGTACCAACTGGTTAACAAAGAACAAGGACTATTGTTGAATCTGCGGGGATATAACTGGTGTATACAAGATACAGACGAGTATCTGTATAAGTATGAGTAGTATGAGTGGTGTATAGATGAATGTTTAACTTGCTGGGGAGAGTGACACGGACGAGTGTCAAGAGGAGAAGAGTGTAGTATAAATGAGTATCTGATATACAAAGTGTTTACATTACTGTGTTGGGAAAATGACATGGACGGATGTCAAGGAAATGTATATATATAAGTATATGTGAGTGCAAAGAGAATGTCTTTGGCTTTCTGCTGGGGATATGACACGGACGGGTGTCAAAGGGAGTATATACTGGTGTTTGTGAATGTGAGGCAACTGCTTTTGCTGGGGACTCTGGGGGATGTTTTCTGTATGTCGATGAATCGTTATTATTCACAAGTGTTTGATTCAAAACATGGCTTATGATTATGTAACATGTTTGATTTTTGCCGTAATGCTCCGTATTAGACGGAATGCTACGCTTTGAGTATGATGCGAATGCTATGATTATGCGAGGATACCAATCCGGGACTCGGATCCCGCTGCTGTGAAGATCTCTGGTTGATCTGTTGGAGTGAACATCCCAGCTGGGGATAAGATCATTGGTAGATTTGATGAAATGATTCTGCCTGGGGAAATGGGTCATTGATAGACCTTTTCCAGTAATGAGGGACCCAGCTGGGGTTTGTAGAAGCTTTCGTTGCTCTGTTGTGATTCCTTCATGCGTTGCTCTTTTGGATAGAGGATGAAACTCTGTGGGGAGATGGTTCCCTGGCTTTTGTACTTGGTTGAGGAAGAATGATTGGCAACTCGGTTGGGAGAAGCAACAAGTGGCAACTCAGCTGGGGAGAAAACACCTTGGGTGCTAAGACTGAGTGTCGATTTGTCAGCTTGCTGGGATGAAGCTTTCATGCCCCGAGTTGCGTTTTGGATACCTGCAATCCTGCAAAGATAGAGAAACGCGCAAGTGATCCCGAGGTATCCTTTGCTGGATTCCGTCATAGGAGTTAGACACTTTTGAGAGTAAGTATATTCCCTGCAAGCATGTGTTTTATTTTCTTTATTTTTAAAGACTTAACATCTGTATTCATGCAACCAGTTTCCTTAGGACATCAGACATTCTTTGCAAATAGAAATGTACAAAACGAAACATGACTGAAAAATCTGATTTTATTAATTCAAATGCCCTGAATTGGCAAGATACAGTCAAAGAAACGAATCTCCTGAAATGAGGAAATCGTTACAAATTGAGAAAAAATGTCGGCAATGTTGTCGACGCTTTCAAAGAGCTTCCCCTCTTGCTATGACCCGTATGACTGTTGACGCTCTTCTCGTCTTGCTTTCTGAAGAAGGCTGATTCTGACAGAAGCTTGATCCTTTCGAAGCTTACCAAGTTGTAGGTGACACAGACGAATTCAGAGTGCAGTTGTTCGCTTATTCCCTTATTTTGCATGGATCGCCCTTTCGGGTTTTCAATCCATCGGGATACCCATTTTTGCCTGAGTTGTCCAATGCGGCTTTTCAACTCAGCGGGTGTACAAAAATCTTTTTATTTATCTTCCCTTATTTTGACTCGCCGGGATGCCCTATTTTTGCCTGGACTTACATTCTGTTTCTGTGTCCAGCGGGTCATTTTATGCGAAGTATTTTTTAACTGCATCTGAATTCACAGGGGACGGGAAGTCTTCACCATCCATGGTACTGAGCATGAGTGCTCCACCTGAGAAAACTTTCTTTACCACGAATGGTCCTTCATAGTTCGGAGTCCATTTGCCCCTGTGGTCTGTATGAGGAGGGAGGATTCTCTTCAGCACAAGATCTCCTACTTGGTACTCTCGGTGCCTGACTTTCTGATCGAAAGCTCTCTTCATTCTTTCTTGATACAACTGCCCATGACAGATAGCGGCCAGTCTTTTCTCTTCAATCAGACTCAGTTGTTCGTATCGGGACCGGACCCATTCTGCTTCGTTCAGCTTAACATCCATCAATACTCGCAAAGAGGGTAATTCAACTTCAACAGGTAGGACTGCCTCCATACCATACACAAGCTGATACGGTGTTGCCCCAGTGGATGTTCTGATTGACGTGCGGTACCCATGTAAGGCAAATGGCAGCATCTCATGCCAGTCTTTATAGGTGACTACCATCTTCTGCACAATCTTCTTGATATTCTTATTAGCTGCCTCAACAGCGCCGTTCATCTTTGGCCTGTAAGGAGAAGAATTGTGGTGTTGGATCTTGAAGTCCCGGCATAGCTCAGCCATCATTTTGTTGTTCAAGTTGGAACCATTATCAGTAATGATTCGCTCGGGAACTCCGTATCGACAGATGATATCTCTCTTCAGAAATCTGGCTACCACTTGCCTTGTAACATTTGCATATGAGGTTGCTTCAACCCACTTGGTGAAATAGTCAATGGCGACCAGGATGAATCTGTGGCCATTTGAAGCAGTTGGCTCAATCTTGCCGATCATATCAATGCCCCACATGGCAAAGGGCCAGGGTGAAGACATTATATTCAAAGGATTGGGAGGCACATGCACTTTATCCGCATAAATCTGACATTTATGGCATTTTCTGGCATAGGCACAACATTCAACATCCATTGTGATCCAGTAATATCCTGATCTTAGCAGCTTCTTAGCCATGGCATGCCCTCCTGTATGGGTACCAAAAGATCCTTCGTGCACCTCGTGCATCAACAAGTCTGCTTCTGTTCTATCAACGCATCTGAGGAGTACCATATCAAAGTTTCTCTTGTATAAGGAGCCATTAGTGTTCAGAAAGAAACTACCAGCAAGCCTTCTCAAAGTCTTCTTATCATTGGAGGATGCCCCAGGTGGGTATGTTTGATCCTCCAAGAAGCACTTAATATCATGGAACCAAGGCTTATCGTCTTTGACAACATCTGCTGCGAACACATATGCCGGTCTGTCAAGTCTGGACACTGAAATCTGAGGTACAAAGTTGGCAGCCTGAACTTTGATCATTGATGAAATGGTAGCCAGAGCATCTGCAAACTGATTCTCGTCCCGAGGGATATACTCAAGCTTGACCGTTGTGAAGAAAGTCAATAACCTCCTTGTATAATCCCTGTAAGGTATCAGATGATCCTGGTGGGTGTACCATTTGCCATTGGTTTGATTAACTACCAGAGCTGAATCTCCAAATACAGTCAATGTCTTGATCCTGAGGTCAATGGCTTCCTCAAGACCCATAATGCAAGCTTCGTATTCAGCTTCGTTGTTAGTGCAGTTGAAGGTGAGTTTTGCCGAGAAAGGCATGTGAACTCCTTTGGGTGTAATGAGTACTGCACCAATACCACGACCATTCATGTTAACAGCCCCATCGAACATCATAGTCCATTCTTCTTCCGGGTCAGGCCCTTCGGTGTGAACAGGCTCTTCATGATCTTTTGCTTTAATGAACATGATGTCTTCATCAGGGAAGTCAAATCTCATAGGCTGGTAATCATCAATAGGTTGCTCAGCAAGATATTCGGACAGTACACTGCCCTTGATGGCTTTCTGAGATGTGTACTGGATGTCATATTCCGTGAGAATCATTTGCCATCTTGCAACCCGTCTGGTAAGAGCTGGCTTCTCGAAAATGTACTTAACTGGGTCCATTTTTGAGATCAGTAAGGTAGTGTGGGTCAACATATACTGTCTCAGTCGGCGAGCAGCCCACGCTAAAGCACATCAAGTTTTCTCGAGCAGTGAATAACGTTGTTCACAGTCGGTAAACTTTTTGCTCAGGTAGTAAATTGCATACTCTTTTCGACCAGACTCGTCATGCTGGCCCAGCACACACCCCATTGACTCTTCTAATACTGTCAAGTACATTATCAGAGGTCTTCCTTCAACTGGAGGCATAAGGATTGGAGGCTCTTGCAGGTATTCTTTGATCTTGTCAAAAGCCTTCTGGAAGTCTTCATTCCACCTGACCGTCTGTTCCTTTCTTAACAGCTTGAACAAGGGTTCACAGGTTGCCGTGAGGTGAGATATAAACCTTGAAATGTAGTTCAATCTACCCAGAAACCCTCGAACTTCTTTCTCAGTTTTTGGTGCAGGCATTTCTTGAATGGCTTCGACTTTATCAGGGTCAACTTCAATCCCTTTCTCGCATACAATAAAGCCCAGCAGCTTACCGGATTGCACCCCGAATGTGCATTTGTTGGGGTTCAGCTTCAATTGGTACTTCCTCAGACGCTTGAATAGCTTCAGCAGATTTACCAGGTGGTCTTCCTCTGTAAGGGACTTGGCAATCATGTCATCCACATAGCACTCAATTTCCTTATGGATCATATCGTGGAACAATGTTACCATAGCCCGTTGATATGTTGCACCAGCGTTCTTCAATCCGAATGGCATCACCTTGTAACAGAACGTGCCCCAGGGTGTGATGAAAGTTGTCTTCTCCATGTCTTCAGGTGACATTTTGATCTGATTGTACCCTGAAAATCCGTCCATGAAGGAGAATACCGAGAACTGAGCCGTATTATCCACCAATACATCAATGTGAGGTAATGGGAAATCATCTTTCGGGCTGGCTCTGTTCAGGTCCCGGTAGTCAACACACATCCTCACCTTGCCGTCTTTCTTAGGCACAGGTACTATATTAGCAACCCACGGCGGATAGCTAGTTACAGCAAGGAACCCGGCGTCCCACTGCTTTTGTACCTCTTCTTTGATCTTCATGGCCATGTCTGGGCGAGTACGGCGGAGTTTCTGTTTAACCGGCGGACACTCTTCCCTTAAAGGCAGCTTGTGCACAACAATATCGGAGTCCAACCCTGGCATATCTTGATAAGACCAAGCAAACACATCCACATATTCTTGAAGCAGATCAATCAGTTGTCTCTTCACTGAGTCTTGTAGGCAGGCCCCGATTTTAACCTCTTTCACGTCTTCATCTGTACCAAGATTAATCGTTTCGACCTCCTCCTGATGAGGAGTGATAACCTTCTCCTCTTGTCTCAACAACCTGGCTAGCTCTTCAGGAAGCTCATATTCTTCTTCAACCCCTTCATCAGCTTGATTGATTGGATTGTCAAAGTCATACGAAGTCATAGCCGTGCTGTTGTCGGTGTTGTCTGGAAGGCACTCTCTGCAAGGGTTCAGTTCGTTCATTTTAGTGATTGATTTTAATCTTGTTTAGAAAAGTGAAATAAAGTTGCCATTTTGAAAACATTTCCATTTATTTTTTGTACAAAAAGAAAAATGGAAAAACAGTGAGCGGAAAAGAAAAAGACTTGTTTGCAAAAGATGTCTGATATTTCATTGATTAATCTTGTTGCACAAAAATTACAGATGGTCCGATTACAAAATGAGTCTTTTCATCTTGGGCAAGATGCAAGACTTGATGCATGCTTAAAATATACAGGAAATAATAATTACTCTGCAGGAGTAACTCTTATAATTTCCTGGGAAGACTAGTTTGAGATACTGCTCCCCGAGATCTTTGGACGAATCCAGCTTTCCAGGTTGCGTTCATCTTCTGACTCATCTTCCAAGTTGTTGACAGCATCGGGGGTGAGCATCCCCCCACTAACAAAGTTGGGCTTCTTGGTAGCCTCTGTTTGATCTTCTTGAGTTGGTTTGTAACCCAACCCAAATCTATCTTCTTTCTTCTCTACAGGCAACAGTTTGCCCCAGCCTTGAGCGTTTCCTTCTTCCACCACCTTCTGGGCTTGTTGGTAGGATGTCATAGAGGTCCCAAGCACAGCAGAGGTTTCATTAATATTCAGGGCCTCAAACCCTTGACTCATCGTCTCGTGGATCTCCCCATCCATCTCAATATATTTATAAGTAGCCAGATGGCTAACAAATATATCCTCCTCTCCACAGATAGTAACGACTTGACCTTCCCACTCAAATTTTAACTTCTGGTGAAGGGTAGACGTTACTGCGCCAGCGGCATGAATCCATGGTCTACCCAACAAACAACTGTAGGCAGGCTGAATGTCCATCACGTAGAAGGTCGTTTTGAAAGTTTGTGGGCCAATTGTTACAGGCAACTCAATTTCTCCCAGAACTGATCTCTTAGAGCCGTCAAAAGCTCTTACTACCAAGTTACTGGGTCGCAATGCCAATCCTTCATATTCCAGCTTCACAAGGGCCTTTTTAGGTAAGACATTGAGGGATGATCCTGTGTCTACCAGCACATGGGAAAGAACTGCACCTTTACATTCCATGGTAATGTGCAAAGCCTTGTTATGATTGCGGCCTTCCGAAGTCAAATCAGTGTTGGTGAATCCTAGTCCATTGCTAGCATTAACATTCCCAACCACAGCTTCCAACTGATTGACCGTGATCTCTTCTGGCACATAAGCTGCGTGTAAGACTTTGAGTAGTGCGTTCCGATGAGCTTCGGAGCACATAAGCAACGATAGAATGGAGATCTTAGAAGGCGTCTGGTGAAGCTGGTCCACTATTTTGTAATCACTTTTCTTGATGATTCTCATGAACTCATCAACTTCTTGATCAAAAGGTGTTTTCCAAGCTTCTCTAACAACCTGTTCTTCTTGCACCATACTCTTCCCTTTTGCCTTGGCAGCAGCTTCTGCTTCGGCAGTGGGTCTTTGAATTTGCGGGGCAAAGAGACGTCCGCTTCGAGTGAAGCCTCCGCCTCCTCCCATATTGTCTATTTGCGGTGAAGAAGTTGATGATTCGAAAGTGATTTTCTGTCCTTCGCAGTATAAATCAGAGCCGAAATGCCAAGGGATGGCATTACTGCTTTCATAAGGTACTGGCCCAGGCACTGTGACAGTGACTAGACTGATGGCAGCTGCGGAAGGAACCGTGATAGTCTGCGGATCATAATATATTGTGACTAGTGCTCTGGTAGGAGTGGCATTTTGTGAGTTGTAGGCGGAATCATTTGCAGGATCATAATAGATTGTAACTGTCGAGACACTTGCATTGTTTGTTGCTGGTGTTGTAGGAGACATTGTTGGAAGAATGGGTGTTGTTGTTGTAGGAGACTCTGAATAAAGGGGTGCCGAAGTTGTAGAAGGGACGTTTGCTGATATCTGGTCAGTTGAAATGACAGATGAGGCATTTGTTGATGAAGCTGAAGAGTTGTCTGGAACAATGGTTGTTGCAGTTGTAGTAGACTCTGGAACTGTTGTTAAGGAGATTGCCGGATTGGTAGGTATTGATGTGGTAATTTGGAGCAGGCCACTCTGGATGAGACCATCTATGCCATCCCTCAAGTTATCACAACCATTCACTGAAATGTTGCAATAAGCACACCCTAACTCACATCCTGGGAACATTTGACATTCGAGGAGATGAGCTTTGATCTCTACCAAAGGTGTCCGAATCTGACCCACACTGGTTATCAAGTAAGACGGCTTGTCTTCTTCAATATCATTGATTCGGGGACCACCATGGTGTGGCATAGGGTTCTTGTTGACATTTGGTGGTGGTGCAAAGTTCAGAGCTTTGGAGTCTACCAAGTCTTGTACCTTCATGTGCAAGGCTCTGCACTTCTCTGTACTGTGGCCAGGTGCATTTGAGTGAAAAGCACATCTGGCACTGGCGTCGTAATTTCTGGGCAGACTGTTAGGATCCGGAGGTGCCAACGTCCTTAGCTCAACTAGGTTGAGTTTCAAGAGTTGTGGCAGTAATGTGGCATAGGGCATAGGGATCGGATCGATCACCCTATTGGCCTGAGAGGGCCTCTGTTGGAATGGTCTCTGCTGATTGTTATTGTTGGTGTTGCTGTTGTTATAATTTCTCTGAGGAGGATAAGGAGTTTGTTGCTGGTAATTCTGTTGCTGAGGTTGGTAAGCTGGTTGAGGATGAATTGGAGCGGGAATGGTGACTGCTGCCACAGACCTATGAACATATTGGGGCCTGCCTCTGTTGGTGTGGATAGCATTGGTTTCACCAGTTCTTCTTGGGCCTGCAAAAGGCTTTCTTGGGTTGTTGGACGAGCTGGCACCGCTGTCTGAGATCTTACCCATCTTCAATAGGCTTTCAATTCTCTCTCTGGCTATGACTACATCTGCAAAGCTGGTAGATGAGAAAGCAGCTAGCCTATTAATGTAAGTCCCCTGGAGGGTGTTCATAAACATATCAGCCATCTCCCTCTCTGACATGGGTGGCTGGACAGCAGCAGCAAGCTGTCTCCACCTTTGAGCATATTCACGGAAGCTTTCCCTGGATGAATGAGACATCCCCATCAAGAGGGTCCTGTTGGGGGCCATATCCAGGTTGTACTGGTACTGCCTAATGAAGGCCTCTGCCAGGTCCTTCCAGCACCTAATGGTTGCTCTTGTCAAGTGGGAGTACCATTCCCTCGAAGCTCCGGTTAAGCTATCCTCAAAATAAAACATCCATAGCTTTTCGTCCATGGTATAGGCCTTCAACCTCCCCAGAAAGGATTGTAAATGGGTCCGGGGACAGGAAGTCCCGTTATACTTCTCAAAGCATGGTGGTTTAAATTTGTGGGGAATCCTGACCCCGTCCACTAGACCCATGTCCATAACATCAAATCCCAAAGAATTCTGGGACTCCAAAGATCTCAGTTTCTCAGCAATCTCTTCCAGCCTTCTGTCATAGGCTTCTTCCCCAGCTCCCATCACTGTGAACTGATCTTCCTGGGGGTCTTCTTGCAATACTCTACCTGCTGTGGCAGTCCCTTGCACATTGACAGGGATGTTGATCTCTGGATGCTGGTGGGGTCCAAAGACTGGGGGATTGACATGAGGTTGGACTCTTTCATTGTTGCTTGTCCCAGCAGTCCCTAGATGATGGTCTTCCTGATTCCTCCCTTCTACCAGTGCTCTTAACCTCTCCTGGCTTTGAGCCATATTGTTCATCACCTCCATAAATTGTGTCATCTGATTCCTCATTTCCAACCTCTCGTTGGTCATTTGATTCCTGACCTCTGTAAGGTCCTGCTGCATCTGATCCATCTGTATGCCCGGAAGATTGTTGCGGGTGGGATATCTGTGTGGACGGTTGAGTGGAAACCCTCGACGTCGAGCAATAGTTCCTGACATCACAACAGAGTTAGTAACAAATAATCAAAAACCTACAAAACAAGGTAAAAGGTTAGTATGCAATGCAGTTATGCTCATTTGTTTCCAAGGTATCCGGCTTGGCACTTGGTTTTGACCTTTCCAGACCCTTGAAGAAGATTCTGTTGATGTTGCTTTGAAAGAAACTCAGATAGATCAAACTGATACATATATATTACAAAAAGTAAATGATACATAGTTTGTTTTTTACAATACATGCCCTCTGAGGGGTCAAAAAAAAAACAACATAAAGAAAAGTACATGAAATGAAAGCAACAACAAACAAAAGTCAGACACCAAGACCAAACTCATCCCCCTGAACTTCCTTGAGAAGTGCTTCAGTCACAGGATCAGCTGGACGCTCTGTAAGATTCCTGATAAGGAGATTCCTAGTAGTAACAGCTGCAGTCAGCTTCTTGTGTTGACTCTGGTCCTTTGACCTCTTCACACCAGCTCTAATCTTCAGCTCTGAGATCTCCCTCTGGGCTGCTGCCAGGGCTTCCTGTTGCTCTTTTGCACTAGCTTCCAGCTGCTCAATCTTATCCTGAGTCCTCTTATCTTCCAGAGTACGAGCTTCGGTGATCCTGACCCACCTAGCTTGACTCTCCTTCAGATACAAATCAGTCCTGGCCTTCTGGAACTGAGCTTCCTTGCAGGCATTCTTCAAGATCTGTTCTCCAGCCCTAGACTTCTTAATGTAATCCTCTGACTTCTCAATTCTAGCCAGATGCTCCACTTTCAACTTTTCTAGCCTCTCAATATCCAACCTACCATCACTCCTCTCCCAGAGGGTCTTCTGTAAAGCCTGAGTCAACTTCTCATTTCTCTCTTTCAATTTCTCAAACTCCTCTAAGCTGACAGTTGCCGGAGGTGGTGCTGTGGAAGGTCCAGGCATATCTTCAATAGTGAAAGGCATTCCAGTAATTTGAGCCCTGGCATGAGACCACTCATAGTACTGAGCTGAGGCTACATTGTTGCATCTCCCAAGGATGGTTACCCCCTTAGTCTGCACATTGTCCCAGGCCCAAGATGCCTGCCTGACAATAGCCAGATTAGGCTTGATTTCACAATAAAGGGTCTCAATCAGGTCCTGTGTCCTAGGAGGATGGACTAATGCATAGCCCAGTTGTCTTTTGAATAGCAGAGGGTTGTAGTTGATGCAATCCTTCACTCCAATCAGAGGCACATTGGGAAATTGCCCACAACTTGTAATGATGTCTCTGACCTTGGTGCTCTGAGTGCACCACCTGATGTCATCTGAGGTTAGAGCAACAAGCCTCCTAGCCCAGTTCTTCTGCTGGTGAGGGTTTAAGAATGCATCAGTTTTTGGCAAATGCTTGAGCAGCCAAGTATGGAACAAAGGAGCACAACATCTCACTAATCTTCCCCTTTGCTTTTCATTCCTTTGATGAACAGAGTAGTAAAGATCTCCCAGCAAGGTGGGCACTGGGTTTCTCAGGATGAAAAGATGGACTGAATTCTTGCTGACAAATCTAGGCTCATCTGCAAAAAGTATGACCCCATATATGCTAAGGGCCAACAGAGCACAGACTGCCTTCCACTCCCCCAAGGAGGCCTTCAGACTAGCCTGAGAAGTCAAGAAATCCAGATGAAAACCAGAGATTCCAGCTTTAGATGTCAAATTCTGCCCAATCAGAACTGGTTCCAGATGTAATGCTTTTGCTACCTCCTCGTTACTTGGGAAAGCCATCTCAGGGTTGAAGGGGATTCCACCCCTGATAGGTACACCAACCAATGATGAATATTCCTCCAATAAGGGTCCCAACTGAAAATTCTGAAAGGTGAAGCACCTCAGAGGGGGATCATAGAACTGCAGGCAAGTATGTATCAAGCTCCTCTATGAAGGGTCCAAATCCAATACCACATCAAGGATTCCTCCATAATGTTCTCTGAAATATGGTATATGGTCTGGAGTAATCAGGGTCTGAATCCTCCTGATGCTAGCTAGCCCAGGCTCAAAGAAGTGATAGGAGATGTTACTTTTCTTAGGGGCCATGCTGCTGAAGGATAGGTGTTGATGATGATGACTGAGGACAACACTGAAGATGGGCTACTGATAGGCTGAGACTGAGGATGCAAATGACTGAAGCAGGTGGCTGACAGCTGAAGCAAGATACTGATGATGGTAGGTCTAAGCTGAAGAAGGGGTCAAAACCAAGCCAAAATGATAGGATGGATACCCTGAAAAACAAATAAACACATGTTAAAATGATGCGATGAGGATGTATGCAAATGATATGCAAGGGTTTGTGACTGAGCTGGATCTGATTAACTGCTCTGATATGAGTCCAAGTATGTTCAAGAAATCCAGATGGAGGTTCATAAGTCCAGTAACCAAGGTGGGGAACTCAAATAAAGAGTCACATGTCCAGGGTTAAAAATCACAAGAACTGTTCCAAAATGGAGTACTCTTAAACAAAGTAACAGGGTATGCTGAGGTCAAGGGTACCTGCAAACCTGTAAACAGCCCAACCCCCTCACAGGTGGTGTTCTAAAACAAAGATCCTCAGACTCGGATCAGTTATGAGAAGTGTAAGCACTTCTAACCCGGAGGTACAGTGTTTACAATAACCATAAAAGATCCTCCTCTAATTCCCCTCAGTTTCTGAAGGTCAATACTAAAGGTCATCCAGACTTAGCAGGCTTCCCAGATAGCCCTAGTACTGCAGGAAATCTGCAACACAGAGTTCTCAAGAAGAAACCCATATCTGAACCGTGTTTCATATTCCCGCACCAGACCGAGATGGAATGGGAAAGAATATGAACCACTCTAGCCTAGGTGTCACTCAGGTCCCAGGTATAGGACCTTAACTCTCAATAGAACACCCACCCACCAAAGCAGCAAAACAGATCCAGCACAGACAGTGTGACAGTATGATATATATGCACAAAGCTATAAAGAAAACAATAAAACAACTGTACATAAAGCAAAAATAAATACAAATACAAGCATAAATAGCATATAACACCCCCGTAAACACAAATCAAACAAGCGCTAGGAGGAACCCACAAAAAGAACCAGAAGCCCTGGTTGCAGCATAAGGGTCCCCAGCAGAGTCGCCAAGCTGTCGCTCCCGATAAATGGGACTGGCCCAGATAAAGGTACAGACGCGAACGGTCGGCGAAAGAGGGATGAGAACACACAGGAGTGAACTCAAGAGAAAGAAAGAGTCGCCAGCTAGGCATTTTTATCCCGGAGGAAAGGTAATGTTGCATAGACCTAGAAAGATATGGATAAGACGGTTGCGAACCAGAGAGACTGAGAAAGGGGGTTGGTTACAACCTGGGAAGGTATTAGCACCCAGATTGTCCGTCGTACTCGACGGGATCCACGCTTAAAAGATTTGTGTTTTAAAGGGGTAGCGTCAGTGCAATTTGTGTATCAAAGAGCTGGAAAAGGATGTACAAGTGTCAGTGTAAAAGAAATGTGAAGTGTGATATGTACAGTGTCAGTGTAAGAACAAAGAATGAGATGCTCAAGATCATGAGGCTTAAAAGAGTGAAACTGAAAGGAGGGGGAATATACAGAGAATTTTGTTCGATAACTGTTAAGTTATGCCTACGTATCCTCTCGTGCAATGAGGAAGTCAGAACACCGTAGTTCGACCCAAAGAGACTGAAAGATGATTTGACTTGTGAACTGCTTACTTGCCTATGCTCAAGTGTATGACCTGTCTGGCTCAGGTGCTAACTGTCTTGCATTAGACGGAAGAAGCGAGTTCTCGTTTATGAGTGAAGATGATGAGAAAAGAATCCCGGAGGAGACGATTATTGTTTGTTTTTGAGTTTTCAATCTTTTATTGCTTTTGAAAGTTTGTCATAAGTTAATGAGCTTAAGCCTAAGCCAATGGGTTAGTAAACTCATCACATCTTCCCTCTGATTAGGGGTAATGAGAGTACCTTAAGTGTGAAGTCAGCTTCTCACACTTAAACACCTTTGATGTAGGATTAAGATCATTAACCTACTTGTGATTATTTAGATGTTTTTTGTGGTTTTTGTTTAGTGTTGAGTAATGAGATTAAGCCATAATCAAGGATTAAACAGACTCATTACACCATCCTAATAGAAGGATAATAGATGAGGATGTTTAAGCTGAGGAAAGCTCCTCAACTTAATCCATGATTAGGGATTAAACTCATGACAAAACAAGCCTTTGATTAAGTGGATTTTATTTAATGGTGAGATGATGAAGTGAATTTTATGGTTTGTAAGACAACTTGAGGGGGACTTGTCCATTAACACTAGGGTTAGTCCTTCTTAACCAATTAAGGAAGAATTAGAACCCTAATGCAAGGCCCAAGTTACAAGTGTGATGTCTTGATGATTATTAAGTGGATTGATTGAAGGAGTTAAACACATTAAGGGTTTAACACTTAGGATTAAAGTTATACACTCCATCCTAATAGAAGGATGCAGGCATAAGCTTAATCACAAAGCCTTAAAACCTTTAGGGTTTAGTCCTTGATTATGAGGTGAGAAGAGAGGACTCAATGAGACACAAAGGTGAAAACTAAGTGGGGGACTAATCAAAACCCTAATTATTGTCATGCTTGGTTGTTCCTAATGTTTGTGAGGTTTTCAAGAAGAATCTTCAATGGAACCACCAGGAAGCAGATGAAAGGAGCAAAGAGAAGCAAAGTAACTTGCTTCAATCAAGAAGTCAAGTCACTTGAGGAAAGAAAGTAAGAAGAAGAAGAATGAGCAAGCTCAAACTCAAACACATATCAAAATGCAGCATGGATGCATAAAAGAGATGAAGAGAAGTTATGAGAAGTGAAGGCAAATTCACTTCTCAAATCCACTTACCACCTGAAAAGTTAGAAAAGAAATGCAATGCAATGCAAAATGGGATGGAATGGCATGATGAGAGACAAAACCAGAAGCACATACATGATGCTAATGATGCTATGAGGGGCTGCAAACATGAAACAACACATGGAGATGATCATACAAGCTTATGGATGCAAATGGAGCAAGTTCAGAAACATGAACATACATGAAAAGTTATGAAATGCAAATGGCATTAAACATGGAAAATGAAAGATGCAATGATCAAAAATGCTTTCAATATGTCTTATGATGTTAAATGAATCACATGGAGGCATAAAATGTCATGGAAAGCCAAGGTATGAATGCAAATGCAAGATGGATGCATATGGAAGCCCAAATTAGGGTTTATGATCAAAGCATCAAACACAAACATAAATCAGAAGCAAACAATAAGATAAAAAATTGAAAATGCAATAAAAGGATCCCTAATCCTATACTAACTCACTGCCCAAAGGAGAAGCTTCAACTCTTAACCAAATTCAAGTTATGATTTTCCTAAGTTTTCTAGGGTTTTAGGGTTCCTTAACAATAAAATTACCAAACAAATTGAAAATGAAAGATCAAATCATGACCATTTAATCTCAAAAACTACATGATATGCTAAACACAATGCAAAAAGAATCAAAGTCCAACTCTTTGTGGTTAGGCAGAAGTGATTTTTGAAAGTTTGGATCAAAATAATGCATCAAAATGATTTTAATTCCATGAAAAATTCTCAAAATGCATCAAGATCAAAAAAGAAATTTGGTTTGAGGGTTGGACAATGTTTCTAAATGTTTTTAAATGTTTCATGAATTTTTTGGTGATTTTTAAATACCTAAAAGTATTTTTAATTAATTAATTCTCATTAATTAATTAAAAAGAAACTTTTAAATATTTAAAAATACTTTTTTAATGCTAAAAATAAAAATAAAAATATTTTTGTGTTCTGAAATTAAATAATAACTTGTATAAAAAATTTCAGAATTTTTAAATTGGTTTTGCTATTTTTAATAAAATGTACAAATTAAATGAAATAATATGAAAAATGAAATGAATTTAAAGCTGAAAAAGAAAAGTCAACAGATCCAAGGGCCCTCATTTAAACTTATTGCGCGCGCGTTTGACTTGGCGCCAGATCCCACGGATGGAATTCAAACTTGGCTAATTAAGTGATTAAGCCCTAATTTTGCCCTAATGACTTTCAGATGACCGGAACAGTGGTTCCGGTCATCTTCTCCGGCGAGCTCAAATGCTAAATCATTCTACACGCTATGAAAATGAAAACCAACTATCCAGGAATCTTCCCCACCCTAAAACGAATCAAACCCCTCACTTAAACATCATTTATCACTCATAATCAGAGAGAATCGAAGCAAACAAATCCTAGGGCAAAAAGTTTCAGAAACAGATTAAACTCTCATCTCTCCACCATTTTCAAAACCAAAGACATCAGAGTGATCAGTGAACTACAAAGAACAACTTAGGAACTTTAAAAATCATTTCTGGAAAAAAAGTTCTTGAGCTACCTGAGTTTTGAAGCTTTCAACTTTGCAGCTTTCTGACCTCCCCTCTTTATGCAATCCACTCCTTTTGGTCCCTTGACGATGTCTGGATGCTTAGAAGGAGTTTGTGCTGGCTGGTTTGGGAGATTGAACAAGTTCTGTTCAAGCTCAGGTGAGAATCGTGTTTGGCTTATGTGAGGTTTCAAGGATGAATGAAGGCAGGGAAATGATCAGAAGGATGTGGTGATGAGTTCTATGAAGTTTGTTTGTGAGTTTGTAGCTTGTTTTCTGAGTTTCGAAAGCTTTTGCTTTTGAGAGTGAAAATGAGAAAGTTATGTTCTTGCTGGTTTCAGGCTTGTGTGTTGTGATGTTTAGCTTGCATTTGGTTTGTATAAACTAACCCTATTGGTCAGATGACATGACATGTCCTTTTGTGATAGGTATGGTAGCTTTTGCCAAAATGTCAACTTCTTGTAAGAGAAGCATGGGTCATGTTCCAGCCAAGTACAAAGGGTGTGGGCTGCGCAGCAAGGTGAGGGAGAAAGGCTAGGATTGGTCAGCAGGCTAGGCAACAAGTGGATGAGAAGTTATCATTGGTTTTGCAACTTGGCTTGCCTTTGCTTTTCATGAAAAAGTCTTGCTCCAAAGGCCTCAAAAGTGAATGATCTCTTGGCCCATTCTGATTTTTGAATGTTGTGTGACCATGTGATGAAGTTTTGAAGTCATTTTGAAGTCAATAGAATGCTTGGTACATGAATTTGCAAGTTTTCCATTTGGTGCATAACTTGAAATTTAGTGATTTTTGCCAACTTTGATGCACCATAACTTTTGATCCAAAATGAATTAGGTCATGTTCTTGTACTTTTTGAAAAGGGAAAGATCTATTCTACAACTTTCATGACCAAAGTTTTTCCATTTGAAGCATTTTTGGATCAAAAAGTAAGGATCAAAAAGTTGCCTAAAATGTCAAATTCCTTAAAAGTCAAACTTGCCTCCAAAAGTCAACTTTGCAAAAACTTGTAATTCTTGAATTTTGTGAACTTCAAACTTCTTCCATGATCAAATAAAGATCATACACACTCAAAATGATGAAGATCACCCCTTGGTTGGGTCATTGGGGGCCTCATATGCCCTGATTTTGCACTGACTTGTCCAGAAAGTCAACTCTTGATCAGATGACTTCCCCATGAAATTTCTTCATTAAAATTGACATGCACACTCCCTATACCATATAGAGACCAATAGAAACAAGAATTGCCAAAAAAATTGAAGTTATGGCCTCTGAAACCAAAACCCTAATTTCAGGTCATCTGTGCAGTCAAGCCTGGCTCTGCTTCCATACCAATCCCAGTTCTTGTGATTCTTTGGCATTTTTGACTTTGAGAGGATGCAATATGATATAAGAACACACATGGACCCCTTTGAAGTGATTGGTGGCCTTTGGAGTAGCTCAAGAAGCTCTTGGATTTGCTCAGATCACAAACCCTAGATGCAGATGACTTTGAACCAATGCAATGAATCAAAAATGTGGTATGAGATGTTATGATTGGTTTATGCATATGAAATGATCACAAGCCATAGTTTGAATGGGTGAGGGCAAATTTGGGGTGTTTACAACGTGGATTAGCCCTAATTACTTTCAGGTGGCCGGAGAAGACCTCCGGTCATCTTCTCCGGCCAACCCCTCACCTGAGTTTCCTCAAAACACCACCCCAAGCCCCCAAAACCTCTAGAATCAATCAACTAACCTCCCTAAACATTAATCTAGCCTCAAAATTCATTTATCATTCATCATCAACAAGATTCGAACAAAAACATCAACACGACAAAAGTTTCAGAACAAGCATACACACTCATCTCTCAACCATTTTCGAAAATAAACATATCAACATGATCAGCTAAACATGTAGAAGCATTTAAGAACTTAAAATAAGAGTTCTGGAAAAATTGTTCATCATAGCTACCTGAGTTGAAGCTTTGTGTTCTTGAGCTTTCTGACCTTTCCCATGGTTCAAATCCACTCCAATGAACTTCCTGATGATGATGAGAAGCTTAGAGCAAGCTTGTGATGGCTATTTTAAGGTGTTTGGTTCTGAATATGCAGAAATCATATTTCTGATTGAGGGTGTTTTAGGCTATGGTGATGGGTGGGAAATGATCCTTAGGTCATGTGGAGATGATTGGTGAAAAACGATTGAAGTTTCAGTGGTTGTGTGATGAGTTTCAAAGAGAGGAAGTTTTTGACAAATTTTATGGATTCTGAGTTCTTGGATGATTCAGCCTCTTGTGTTTTATGAAATGGCTTGCATAATGTTTGATTAAACCAATGGGATTGCTCAGATAGTTGTTGTGGCACAGGCAGATTGGTATGGAGTGTTTAGCAAAAAAAGTCCAGATTTGTGTACTTGGGGTATGGGCCATGGCAAGTCTGGTTTCTTGGGGTGTCTGGCCTCAGCAAGTTTCATGGAGAACCATAGAATGGTTTTGATGCAGCTGACACAAGTGGATGAGAGGATCCAATGCATTTTGCAATTTTTGAAAGTTTTGGCCCATTTGTGATTTCTTGAAGTTCAAGTCATGAAAACCCTAAGTTTGATGCACAATTCTGATGTTTAGAAGTTGCTTTGACATATTGTGAAGTGTTTGTGTACATTAGAAGTCATTAGAATGCTTGAACATGCCAAATTGCAAAATCCCTCTTTGACATGAAACTTGAAATTATAGGATTTTTGCCAACTTTGAAAGGCCATAACTTGAGTTCTATGATGAATCAAGATATGTTCTAGTACTTTTTGAAAAGGGAAAGACCCAATCTACAACTTTCATGACCAATAATTTTTCATTTGAATCATTTTTGGTTAAGAAAGAGGAGGTTGAAAAACTTTCCCAAAATGGAAAGTTTGTATTTCAAGTCATTTCCATTTTTGTCAAGTTTGCAATTGGCTCAAAATTCTTCAATCTTGTGAACTTCCAACCTGTTATAAGATCAAATAAAGATCATAGAACTTCAATTTGATGAAAATACCCCTTTGGTTCCATAGTTGGGGGCCTCAGATGCCCTGATTTTGACTTAACTTGCTCAAGAAGTTACCTAGTGAACATATGACTTCCATAATGAGTTTCTTTATCAAACTTGGTACACATGATCCTTATGACATATTAAGAACATTAGAAACAAGAATGGCCCAAAAATTTGGAGTTAAGGCCTCTGAAACCAAAACCCTAATTTTGGACATCTGTGTAGTGAAACCCTAGCTCTGCTTCCATGCCTTTGCCAGTTCTTGTGAATTCCTGACTTCCATGAACCTTTAGGAGCATAATATGATGATAGAACACACATAGACCCTCTTGGAAAGCTTTGAGGCCTTTGGGATGGCTCAGATGGATTCTTGGATTGCTCAAACCACAAACCCTAGATGCAGATGAACTTGAACTATGCAGTGAAACAAAAATGCAATATGAGATATGATGCTTATTGTTAAAACAAGAAATGAAAGATCTCAAGCCATGGTGTGATAGAGAGTGAGGGAAAATTTGGAGTGTTTACAGCTTCCCCTATTTAAGCATGAGTTAGCTGTGTAGGATGTAAGCGCCTGGCTTAACAGACAAACAAGATAACTTGTGGTTGAATACCAAAGACAGTCCAAAATTTGCACTCGCTGGATAGAAGAAGAAAAGGGATATAAATTGTAAAAGATGGTATAGTATGATTATCAAATGAAGTCGATGAAGGACGACCATCGAGCAGAGGACGATTGCTGGGGATAAAGAGGTAAGTAAAGCAATGACGGGGACGGTCGACAAGCTTGGGAAATAAAGAGACCATGACGGGGACGGCCATCAGGTAAAGAAACAAGATTCTCTGGGGATTAGAGTAAAGGCAATGATGTGGACGGCCATCAAGCTTGGAAAGTAAAGCATATAATGATGGGGACGACCATCAGTTTAAAGAATAAATGAAATAATGATGAGGGACGATCATCAAAGGTGAAGGACGATCACTTAGCAGGGGACGGCTGCTCTTTATCACGACATAGGACGAATGTCGGATAAAAAAGGTCGATGATAGGGACAGCCATCGAATAATCATGATGAAGGACGATCATCAAAGAGGTGAAGGACGATCACCTGGCAGGGTACGGCTGCTCTCGAGGTTTATCATGACATGGGACGAATGTCGGATTAGCAAGAACAACGATGGAGACGGCCATCAGATAAAATGATGAGGGACGGTCATCAAAAGGTGAAGGACAATTATCTAGCAGGGGACGACTGCTCTTTATCACGACATAGGACGAATGTCAGATAGAAAATTCCAATAATGGGGATTCCACTAGGGAAAGGATGAGGTACGGTCATCCAAAGGTGAAGGACGATCACCTGGCAGGGGACGACTGCCAAGAATATCACGACATGGGACGAATGTCGGATAGGAGGGAGTTGCTTTGTTGGTGACTTACTGGGGAACGGTAAACATGGACGAGTGTTCACGCTTAAGAATAAAAGGTATAAGTGTTTGAGGTTATGTATAGATTAAAGATGCAGACGAGCATCCTTAGGACCATGATACAGACGAGTATCGGTAGAAACAAACACTGACGCGTGTTCAGAGATGATGATACGGACGAGTACCAACTGGTTAACAAAGAACATGAACGAGTGTCGGATCTGTTGAGGAGTGATATAAAAAAGATATAGACGAGTATCAAAGACTTTTGTATAAGTGTGAATGAGTATTGGTTTGTTGGTGAAGTATGAGCAAGACACGGACGAGTGTTTGATCTGCTGGGGAATGTAGGACATGGACGAGTGTCAAATATATACTATATAAATAGGCATCCGTTTCGATAATGTGAAGGATATACTTTGGCTTTCGGTGGGGATAGGACGACACAGACGGGCGTCGAAAAGAACATATTATGAACAAGTATTTGTTTGTAGAAAGTGTTCGGGCGACCTTGCTGGGGAAGGATGACACGGACGAGTGTCAAAAAAAGAGCATGCATAAGTATATGTATTTGGGAGCGTAAAGGGGACGCTTTGGATTTTATCTGCAGGGGATGTGTTTTCTGTATATTGCTGATGAAATATTGATAGTAATTGCAGGTGACTGGCTCGAACCTGGCTTGTGATCATGCAAATGTTTGATTTTTTCCGTATTGCTCCGTATTAGACGGAATGCCACACTTATTTGGTGAATATGATGCAAATTCTATGATTATGCAAAAGAGAAACCACTCCGGGATTCCGATCCCGCTGGGACAAAGATCTCTGGCTGATCTGCTTGGAAGAAGGTCCTGGTTGGGGAAGAGATCACTGGTAGATCTACCAGGAGGGAGAACTCTGTTTGGGGGAATGGATCATTGATAGATCTATCCGTAAGGAGAACTCAGCTGGGGAGGAGGAAACTTTCGTCACTTTGTCGGGTAAGAGTTTCAGGCATTGCTCTTCTGGGGAAAGAATGGAAACTTTGTGGGGAGATAGTTCTTTTAACCTTGCTGAGGATGAGAGATCTGGCACTCTGGTGAGGATCTCGGTTGGGGAAGCTCCTGTTGAGTAGACCTGTGCTGGGGATGAGGAGGTTTTGGCAACTTCGCTGGGGAAAAGCAATCCAAATATTGCTCGGGAGATCCTGCTCAGGGAAGTAGCATGCTGGGGATTCGATGCTTGGCATGCCCCATGTTGCATATTGAATACCTGCAACCTGTTAAGACAAAAGAAACTCACAAGTATCCCGAGATATGCCTTACCGGATTCCGTCATAGGAGTTAGGCTTTCCTGAAAGTAAAATTTATTTCCTGCAAGCATTTATTAAAAACGTCTCATTTGTTTTTATGCCAATACTACATCATGAATATTGGATATCTTGCAAACGAATAAAAAATGTACAAAACTAGGTGTGACTGAAAACTCTGATTTTATTAATCTGGGTGCCATGAATTGGAAAAATAAAGTCAAAGAAACAAATCCCCTGAAATGAGGAGATTGCTATAAATTGAGAAAAACAAAAGTGTTGGCAATGTTGAAGATGATGCTCCAGTGAGCTTCCTTTGCTATGACCTGTATGACCTTGACGTTCTTCTCATCTTGCTTTCTGAAGAAGGCTGATTCTGACCAATGCTTTGTCTTTTCAAAGCTTGCCATGTTGTGAGTGGTACAGACAAATTCAGAATGCAGTTGTTCGCTTATTCCTTGATTTTGCATGGATCGTCCTTTCGGGTTTTCAATCCACCGGGATACCCATTTTTGCCTGAGCTGTCCAATGCGGCTTTTCAACTCAGCGGGTGTACACATTTTTTTTTAATTTTTTTTCTTATTTTTGCCCGAGTCTTTTATTCTGTTTTTGACTCACCGGGATGCCCTATTTTTTCCTGGACTTACATTCTGTTTTTATGTCCAGCGGGTCATTTTATGCGAAGTATTTTTTAACTGCATCTGAATTTACTGTGGATAAGAAATCTTCACCATCCATAATAGTGAGCATCAGTGCTCCACCAGAGAAAACCTTCTTCACTATGAATGGACCATCATAATTTGGAGTCCACTTGCCCCTGTGGTCTATATGAGGAGGAAGAAGACTTTTCAGCACAAGATCTCCCACTTGGTATTCCCGAAGCCTGACTTTTTGATCGAAGGCTTTCTTCTTCCTTTTCTGATATAACTGACCATGATAGATTGCAGCTAATCTCTTTTCTTTGATCAGATTCAGTTGATTGTACCGTGAACAAACCCATTCTGCTTCATCCAGCTTCACATCCATCATTACCCGTAAGGAGGGTATCTCAACTTCAATAGGAAGGACAACTTCCATACTGTATACAAGCTGATAAGGTGTTGCCCCAGTAGACATTCTGATTGAGATTCGATACCCATGCAAGGAAAATGGTAGCATTTCATGCCAGTCTTTATAAGTAACCACCATCTTTTGCACAATCTTCTTGATGTTCTTGTTGGCTGCCTCAACAGCGCCATTCATCTTTGGCCTGTAAGGAGAAGAGTTGTGATGTTGGATTTTGAAGTCCCGACACAATTTTTCCATCATTTTGTTGTTCAAATTGGAACCATTATCAGTAATGATTCGTTCGGGAACTCCATATCGACAGATGATGTCTCTTTTCAGAAATCTGGCTACCACTTGTCTGGTGACGTTTGCATACGAAGCTGCTTCAACCCATTTGGTGAAGTAATCAATGGCTTCCAGGATGAATCTATGGCCATTTGAAGCAGTCGGTTCGATCTTTCCAATCATGTCAATGCCCTACATGGCAAAGGGCCAAGGTGAAGACATCACATTCAAAGGATTCGGAGGCACATGCACTTTGTCTGCATAGATCTGGCATTTATGGCATTTCCTGGCATAGGCACAACAGTCTGCATCCATTGTGATCCAGTAGTAACCTGATCTTAGTAATTTCTTATCCATTGCATGTCCTCCAGCATGGGTACCGAAAGATCCTTCATACATCTCGTGCATCAGCAAGTCGGCTTCTTTCTTGTCAACACATCTGAGTAGTACCATGTCAAAGTTTCGCTTGTATAATGAATCATCAACATTAAGGAAGAAACTACCGGCCAGTCTTCTTAATGTCTTCTTATCATTGGATGATGCCCCAGGTGGGTATGTTTGATCCTCTAAGAAGCATTTGCTGTCATGGAACCAAGGCTTGTCATCTTTAGCAATGTCTACAGAGAAGACGTATGCTAGTTGGTCCAATCTGGATACCGAAATCCGAGGCACATAATTGGCAGTCTGAACCTTGATCATGGAAGAATAGGTAGCTAGAGCATTTGCAAACTGATTTTCGTCCCGAGGGATATACTCAAGTTTGACTGTTGTGAAGAAAGTCAATAATCTCCTCGTGTAGTCACGGTATGGAATCAGATGCTCTTGGTGAGTGTACCATTTTCGTTGGTCTGATTGATTACCAATGCTGAATCCCCGAATACATTCAAAGTTGTGATCCTGAGGTCAATGGCTTCCTCAAGACCCATGATACAGGCTTCGTATTCAGCTTCATTGTTAGTGTAGGCAAAGGTGAGTTTTGCCGAGAAAGGCATATGAACTCCCTTAGGTGTAATGAGCACTGCACCAACCCCACGACCATTCAAATTGACAACCCCATCAAACATCATAGTCCATTCTTCTTCGGGATCAGGCCCTTCAGTGTGAACTGGATCTTCACAGTCTTTTGCTTTTAAGTACATGATGTCTTCATCGGGGAAGTCAAATCTCATGGGCTGATAACCATCAATGGGTTGCTCAGCTAGATAGTCAGACAATACACTGCCCTTGATGGCCTTTAGAGATGTTTACTGAATGTCATACTCTGTCAGAATCATTTACCATCTTGCAACCCGTCCGATAAGTGATGGCTTCACAAATATGTACTTGACGGGTGTCGCTCCCACTAAGTGACACCCGGGTCAAATAGGGTACAAGCGCGAACGGTCGATGAGAGGAGAAGATGAAGTGAAAAGAGTTTCCAGCCAGGCATTTTTATCCCGAAGGAAAGGTAATGCTGCATAAACCTAGGAAAATATGGATAAGACAATCGCGAACCAGAGAAACTGAGAAAGGCGGTTGGTTACAACCTGTGAAGGTATTAGCACCCAGATTGTCCGTCGGGATCCACGCTTGAAAGTTTGTGTTTAAAGGGGTATTGTCTGTGCTATCTGTGTGCAAAATCTGGAAAAGAATGTACAAGTGTCAGTGCAGGAAAATGAAGTGAAGTGCTCAGGACTGAGGCTTAGGAAAAGGATGCTGAAAGAGGGGGGAAGAGACAGAGAATTTTGTTTGATAACAGTTAAGTTATGCCTATGTATCCTCTCGTGCAATGAGGAAGTCAGAACACCGTAGTTCGACTCAAAGAGACTGAAAGAAGAATTGACTGATGAACTGCTTACTTGTCTATGCTCAAGTGTATGACATGTCTGGCTCAGGTGCTAACTGTCTTGCATTATACGGAAGAAGCAAGTTCTCAGTTGTGAGTGAATGAGGTGAGAAAATAATCCCGAAGGAGACGATTATTGCTTGTTTTTGTGTTTTCAATCTTTTATTGCTTTTTGTGTTTGTCATAAGTTAATGAGCTTAAGCCTAAACCAAGGGTTAGTAAACTCATCATATCCTCCCTTTGATTAGGGATAATAAGAATACCTTAAGTATGAGATAAACACCTCACACTTAATTACCATGATGGTGTAGGATTAAGATCATTAACCTACTTGTGATTATTTAGATGTTTTTGGTGTTTTTGTTTAGTGTTAAGTAATGAGTTTAAGCCATAATCAAGGATTTAATGGACCCATTACACCATCCTAATAGAAGGATAATAAATGAGCACACTTAAGCTGAGGAAGATACCTCAACTTAATCCATGATTAGGGATTAACCTCATGACAAAATAAAGCCTTTATTAAAGTGGATTTTAATTAATGGTAAGATTAAGAAGTGAATTTTATGATTTGTAAGACAACTTGAGGGGGACTTGTCCATTAACACTAGGGTTAGTCCTTCTTAACCAATTAAGGAAGAATTAGAACCCTAATGCAAGGCCCAAGTTACAAGCTATTGTCTTAGTGATTATTAAGATGGATTGATTACGAGGTTTAAACAAATTAAGGGTTTAACACTTAGGATTAAAGTTATACACTTCATCCTAAGAGAAGGATGTAGGCATAACCCTAATCACAAAGTCTTAAAACCTTAAAGGTTTAGTCTCTGATTATGAGATGAGGAGAGAGAAACAAAGAAGACTCAAAGGTAAAACTAAGGGGGACTAATCACGACCCTAATTATTATCATGCTTGGAAGTTCCTATGGTTTGTGATGCTTGCAAGAGATCTTCAGAGAAGCCACCAATGGAAGAAGTAGATGAAAGGAGGAGGAGCAGAAGAAACAAGTTACTTACTTCACTGAAGAAGATAAGTAACTTGGAGAAAGAAGGTGAATGATGAACATGAATGAGCAAGATCACTCTAAAGCAATGAAAAATGCAGCAATGATGCAAAAGAAGAATGAGAAGAGAAATGAGAAGTGAAGGCAAATTCACTTCTCAAATTACTTACCACCTGAAAATGTTAGCATAAGAAAAGGAATGAAATGAAAATGGAATGTATGCAAAGATACAAACCAAAACTAGAAGCATAAACATGATGTAAATGGTGCTATGAGATGATGCAAAGACATGTCAAGTGCTATGAATGTTCATACAAGGGATGAGAATGCAAAGGAGCATGTTTTGAAGTATGAAAGCACATGAAAGTTCATGGAATGAAATGAATGCATATCGAGGCAAATGGATGCAGAAATGATCAAACATGATTCTAATGTGTCCTATGATGTCTAAGATGACATGTGAATGCATGAAATGTCATGGAAAGTTCATGAATGGATGCATATGCAAGATGTATGCAAATGAACATGAGAAATTAGGGTTTTATGACAACATGAGATGCAAAAGTCAAAAACAGAAGCAAATCATAAGATAAAAAATTGCAAATGAACTTAAAGGAACCCTAACCCCATATGATATCACACCCCAAAGGAGGAGACCTAACTTTTAACCTAAAGAAAGTTGTGATTTTTCTAAGTTATCTAGGGTTTTAAGGTACCTTAAGGGGAAAAATGCAAATCAAATAAAAAATGAAAGATAAATTTGTGACAACAATATGCTAGATACTACATGCTATATGAAGATCAATGCAAAAAGAACCAATGTCAAACCCTTCATGGTTAGGTAGAAAAGAATTCTTGAAGTTAGGGTTCAAAAATGGGATTTTTATGAACCCTAAATTCAAGAAAAATGTCAAAGAGTGTTCAAAACCAAAAAGAAATTTGTGTGAATGGTTTGACAATGTTTCTAAGTGTCTTAAGATGCAATGTGAATATTTTTGGAATTTTCAGAAACCTATATGATATTTTAATTAATTAATTTCCATTAATTAATTAAAATAAACATTAAAATATTTTTAAAATGATTTTTTAATGCAAAAAATAAAAATAAAAATGTTTTTGGGTGAAGAAAAATATTTGAATTAAAAATGCAGAATGAAAATATTTTTGGAAATTTTTAAGTATTTTAAATAAATGATGCAAAATAAATGATAAAAAATGAAATAAAAACTGAATTAATGGGAAGTATGCAAATCCAGTGGCTAAGATTCAAATAAAATTGATTGGAATTGACCATGCGCGTGAATGGACGGCTCACATTCAAACTGGCAAATTTAAACTTAAACCTAATTAATTAATCTAATTAATCAGAATTAAAACTAATTGGAAGATCCCGGCCCTTGGTTCATGCGCGCGAAACCTCATCCTACGCTCCAGACTCAAACTTCCCCTAATTACTCAGCTAACCCTAATTAGGGCAAAACAACCTCAGACGACCGGAATAGTGGTTCCGGTCGTCTTCTCCGGCGAGCCCAAACTACAAACTTCTTCCCTAGGTTAATTCTGGAGCTCTAAAGCTCCAGATCAACTCCTCTCACCTTCCTAAACTCAAATCTACCCTCAAAACAAATTTTTCATGGCTGGAAATCAAGATTCGAAGAGAAACTCAAAAATGGTAAAACTTTCAGACAATCAGTACATGCTCATTTCGCAACCATTTTCAAAAATAAACATATCATGGTGATCTGCAAAGCATAAAGAACAATCTGGGAACTTAAAATAGCATTTCTGGAAAAAAAAATTTGAAGAGGTTACCTGAGCTTGAGCTTCCTCAGTTTGGAGCTTCTGGACCTCCTCTCTTGTGCAAACTCACTCCAATGATCCTTCTGATGAAGCTTTGAGGCTTGGAAGGAGTTTATAATGGATAGTTTGTGTGATTGCACTCTTGCTGGCCAGAAATCGTGTTTTGTGTAGAGAGGCTTTTTGGTTGCAATGAAGGGTGGGAAATGGTCCTTTGATGAAGCTGAGTTGATTGGTGAAGAGAGTTTGAAGTTTGAGTGAGTGTGTTGTGTGTTTCGAAAGTTTTTGCAAAATGGGGTGATTTTGGAGAGCTTGAGAATTCTGAGGTTTCAGGCCTGCTTGATGTGTGTTATGGCTTGTGTTTTGTCCACATAACAAGTCTTGATAGGTCAGATAAGTGGTTGTGGCCTATGGTGATTAGTATGGGCTCTCTTGCACAAAGTCAACAAAACTTGTACTTGAGGTATGGGCTCTTTTGCAGCTGGCTTTTTGGCTTGTCCTGGTTCAGCAAAGATCAAGGAGAGCCATGGAATTCATTTTGTGGTGATTCAACAAGTTTGTGAAAGGTTTTGTGCTCTTTTGCAAATTTCATGAAGTTTGGCTCCTTTTGAATTTCTTGATGTTCAAGGCATGGAATGACATGATTCTTTGGGAAATTCTGATTTTTAGGCAATGCACTATGTTGTTATGATGCATAGAAGTGTATTAGAAGTCACAAAATGGCTTGGCAAGTGGTTTTGCAAAAATCCCTCTTTGGTGTATTCTTGAAAATTATAGGATTTTTTGCCAACTTTGAAAGATCATAACTTGAGTTCCATAATGAATTAGAACTTGTTCTTGTACTTTCTGAAAAGGGAATGATCCAATCTACAACTTTCATGACCAACAATTTTTCATTTGAAGCATTTTTGGTTGAGAAAGAGGAGATTGAAAAACTTTCCCAAAATGGAAAGTTTACATTACAAGTCATTTCCATTTTTGGCAACTTTTGGTTTAGCTCACTTTTCTTCAATTTTGTGAACTTCCAAGCACTTCAATGATCAAATAAAGATCATATAACCTCAATTTGATGAAAAATCCACTTTGGTTTCATTGTTGGGGGCCTCAGATGCCCCGATTTTGCTCTGACTTGCTCAAGAAGTTACCCAGTGAACATATGACTTCCACAATGAATTTCTTCATCAAACTCGGTACACATGATCCTTATAACATATTGAGACCATTAGAAACAAGAATGACCAAAAAATTTGGAGTTATGGCCTCTGAAACCAAAACCCTAATTTCAGGTCATCTATGTAGTGAAACCCTAGCTCTGCTTCCATGCTTTCCCAGTTCTTGTGATTTTTTGACTTCCTTGAACTTTGAGGGATATAATATGATGATTTAACATACATGTACCCTCTTGGAATGATTGGATACCTTTGGAGTGGCTCAGATGGATCCTTGGATTGCTCAGATCACAAACCCTAGATGCAGATGAACTTGAACTAATGCAGTGAAACAAAAATGCAATATGAGACTAATGCAAATATGAAAGATCACAAGCCATGGTGTGAACTTAGTGAGGGAAAATTTGGGGTGTTTACAACGGGGTCCATCTTTGAGATCAACAAGGTAGTGTGAGTCAACATATACTGTCTTAGTCGGCGAGCAGCCCACGCTAAAGCACAACAAGTTTTCTCGAGCAGTGAATAAAGTTGTTCACAGTCAGTAAACTTTTTGCTTAGGTAGTATATTGCATACTCTTTTCGACCAGACTCGTCATGCTGGCCCAACACACACCCCATTGACCCTTCTAATACTGTCAGGTACATTATCAGAGGTCTTCCTTCAAATGGAGGCATAAGAATTATAGGTTCTTGTAGGTACTATTTGATCTTGTCAAAAGCCTTTTGACAATATTCGTTCCACCTGACCATTTGTTCCTTTATTAACAATTTGAACAGGGGCTCATAGGTTGTAGTGAGATGAGATATGAACCTTGATATGTAGTTCAATCTACCTAAGAACCCCCGAACTTCCTTTTCATTCCTAGGTGCAGGCATCTCCTGAATGGCTTTGACTTTGTCAGGATCAACTTCAATTCCCTTTTCACTTACGATAAATCCCAACAGCTTACCGGAACGTACCTCGAATGTGCATTTGCTGGGGTTTAACTTCAACTAATACTTTCTCAGACGCTTGAACAACTTCAGCAGATTTACCAGATGGTCTTCTTCAGTAAGGGACTTGGCAATCATATCATCCACGTAGCATTCAATTTCTTTGTGGTTCATATCATGGAATAACGTTACCATAGCTCGTTGATAAGTTGCATCGACGTTCTTCAGTCCAAACGACATTACTTTGCAACAAAATGTGCCCCAAGGTGTGATGAAGGTTGTTTTCTCCATGTCTTCGGGTGACATATTGATCTGATTATATCCAGAAAAACCATCCATGAAAGAAAACACCAAGAACTGAGCTGTGTTGTCAACCAATACATCAATGTGAGGTAATGGGAAATCATCCTTCGGGCTAGCTTTGTTCAGGTCCCAGTAATCCACACACATACGTACTTTGCCATCCTTCTTAGGCACTGGTACAATGTTAGCGACCCACGACGGGTAACTAGTTACAGCAAGGAAACCGGCGTCCCACTATTTTTGTACTTCTTCCTTAATCTTCATGGCCATATCTGGACGAGTACGGCGCAACTTTTGCTTCACTGGAGGGCAATCTTCTTTTAATGGTAGCTTGTGCATGACAATATTTGTATCTAGACCTGGCATGTCTTGATAGGACCAAGCAAAAACGTCGACGTATTCTCGAAGCATGTCAATAAGCTTTTCTTTTACTGAAGCTTGCAGACTGGCCCCAATCTTCACTTCTTTCAAATCCTCTTTGGTACCAAGATTAATTGTTTCAACCTCCTCCTGGTGAGGAGTAATCACTTTCTCTTCTTGCCTCAACAACCTGGCTAACTCTTCAGGTAACTCATAGTCTTCTTCAACCCCTTCATCGGCTTGATTAATTGGATTGTCGAAGTCATACAAGGTCATAGCAGTGTTGTTGTCGATGCAATCTGGAGGATAATATCTGCAAGGGTTGAGATTTGTTCATTTTAGTGATCAATTTTAATCTTGTTTAGAAAAAGTGAAAATGAAGTTATTATTTTGAAAACATTGCCATTTTATTGTTTTGTACAAAAGTTAAAAATGAGAAGACAATGAGCAAAAAAGAGAATTGTTTGCAAACGATGTCCGATATTCATTGATATTCCATTTGCACAAAATTACAATATGTCCCTATTACAAAATGAGTCCTAAAACCTTGGGCAAGATGCAGGACTTGATGCATGCTGAAAAAAGCCGGAAATAATAATTACTCTGCAGGAGTAACCCTTATAATTTCCTGGGAAGACCAGTTAAGGACTTGGTGACCCAGGATCCTTGGACGTATCTAGCTCTCCAGGTTGAGGTCGCTTTCCGCCTCATCTTCCATGTTATTGACAGCATCTGGGGTGAGCATCCCCCCACTGATGAACTTGGGCTCCTTAGCAGTCTCTGCTTGATCTTGTCGGAATGGTTTGTAACCCAAACCGAATATGTCCTCCTTCTTCTCCACCGGTTGCAACTTGCCCCAGCCTTAGGAATTTCCATCTTCAAAAACCTTTCGGGCTTGCTGATATGAGATAATTGAAGTACCCATCCTATCTTCCTAGGATGCAGAAAATACTTCAGCCGTTGCCTCATTGACGTTCAGTGCTTCGAACCCCTGGCTCATAGTTTCATGGATTTCACCATCCATCTCAATGTATTTGTATGTAGCCAGATGGCTAACAAAGATGTCCTCTTCACCACAGATGGTGATAATCTGTACTTCCCACTCATATTTCAATTTCTGGTGAAGGGTCGACGTAACTGCGCCAGCGGCGTGAATCCATGGTCGACCCAACAAACAGCTGTAGGCCGGCTGAATGTCCATCACATAGAAAGTAGTCTGAAAGACTTGCAGACCGATTATCACATGCAACTCCACCTCTCCAAGAACAGACCTCTTGGAACCATCAAAATCCCTGACCACCAGATTGCTTGGTCGGAGAGCTATTCCATCATATTCGAGCTTGACAAGAGCCTTCTTTGGCAAGACATTGAGTGAAGACCCAGTGTCAACAAGAACATGAGAGAGCACAACCCCTTTACACTCCAAAGTGATGTGTAAAGCTTTGTTGTGGTGACGTCCTTCCGTTGTCAAGTCAGCATTGGTGAAACCCAGCCCATGGCTAGTATTAACATTAGACACCACTGTCTCAAGCTGATTCACTATGATCTCCTACGGCACGCAGGCAGCGTGCAAGACTTTAAGTAGTGCATCTCGATGAGCTTCAGAACACAACAACAAGGATAAGATGGAGATCTTGGAAGGGGTCTGGTGGAGCTGAGCCACAACCTTGTAGTCACTTCTTTTAATTATCCTCATAAATTCATCCACATCCTGATCAAAGGATGATTTATGGGTCTCTTTTGGTACAGGTTCTTCAGGTGCCACACTTTTTCCTTTGGCTTTGGCAGCAGCCTCTGCCTCAGTATTAGTTCTTGGAGCTTGTGACGCGAAGAGGCGTCCGCTTCAGGTGAAACCTTCACCTCCCCCGACATTATCCACTTGTGGTGTAAGAACCAAAGAATCAAGAAGGACTCTTTCTCCATTGCAGTAAAGGTCTGAACCATAGTGCCATGGTACATCATTGTCTTTATCATATGGAATGGGCCCTGGCACCGTGATGGTGACTGGGCTGACTGCAGTAGAGGTGGGAACCGTTATTGTTTGTGGATCATAAAAGATGGTGACAGGACTTCTAGTGGATGTTAGTGGTGATTGATTGAAGCTTGGTTGTTGCTGAAATTGTTGTTGAGATTGTTGTTGATAATTGTTGGAAACAGGGACCGTTGCAGGGTCATAATAGATGGTGACTGTGGAGACGTTGTTGCTGGTGGTTGCTGTAGTTATAGAAGAGGATTCAAATGAACTGTTGTTTGTTGAAGTAGTGGAAGAAGTGGTTGCTGATTTTGTAGACGAGTCTGTAGGAACAATTGTCTTTGCAGTTGTAGGAGAAATACTTGTTGTTGAAAAAGGAGTTGCTGGTGTTGTAGAAGCGGTTTTGGTTATTTGCAGGATACCCTCTTTGATCAAGCCATTGATGCCATTCCTCAAGCTTGCACACCCGTTCACGGAAACCTTGCAAGATTCGCAACAGGCCTCACAACCTGGAAACACTTGGCATTTCAAAAGCTGAGCTTTAACCTTTGCTAGAGGTGTCTGAATACTTGCAGTATCTTCAATTAAAATCATGGGTGAGTCCTCCTCTATTGCATTTATCCTTGGCCCACCATGGCTGGGCATAGGATTCTTTGTGACATTAGGAGGTGGTGCAAAATTCAGGGCCTTTGAATCTACAGATCCTGGACTTTCATGTGCAGAGCCCTGCACTTTTCTGTGGAGTGACCAGGTGCATTAGAATGAAAAGCACACCTGGCGTTGACGTCGTAATTTCTTGGAAGGTTCTGAGGATCTGGTGGAGCCAATGTCCTTAACTCGACAAGATTAAGCTTTAGGAGTTGTGGCAACAATGTGGCATATGGCATTGGTATAGGGTCAATCACCATGTTGATTTGAGATGGCCGCTGCTGAAAAGGGCGTTGTTGTTGATTGTTGTTATTGTTGTTGTAGGATCTCTGTTGAGGAAACTGTGGTTGTTGAGGAAAGTGTTGTGGTTGTTGTCGCTCCCACTAAATGAAGCCGGGTCAAATAGGGTACAGACGCGAACGGTCGGCGAGAGGAGGATGTGAGAACACACAGGAGTGTACTCACAGGAAAAGAAAAGAGTCACCAGCTAGGCATTTTTATCCCGAAGGAAAGGTAATGCTGCATAAACCTAAGAAAAGATATGGATAAGACGGTCGTGAACCAGAGAGTCTGAGAAAGGGGGTTGGTTACAACCTGGGAAGGTATTAGCACCCATATTGTCCGTCGTACTCGACGAGATCCACGCTTAAAAGATTTGTGTTTTAAAGGGGTAGTGTCAGTGCAATCTGTGTATCAAAGCTGGAAAGAATGCAAGTGTCAGTGTAAAAGAAGTGAAGTGTGTAAATGTACAGTGTCAGTGTAAGAACATGAATAAGATGCTCAAGATCATGAGGTTAAAAGAATAATGCTGAAAGAGGGGGAATATACAGAAACTTTTGTTTGATAACTGTTAAGTTATGCCTACGTATCCTCTCGTGCAATGAGGAAGTCAGAACACCGTAGTTCGACCCAAAGAGACTGAAAGATGAATTGACTTGTGAACTGCTTACTTGTCTATGCTCAAGTGTATGACCTGTCTGGCTCAGGTACAAACTGTCTTGCATTAGACGGAAGAAGCAAGTTCTCGTTTATGAGTGAATAAGATGAGAAAAGAATCCCAGAGGAGACGATTATTGTTTCTTTTTGTGTTTTCAGTCTTTTATTGCTTTTTGAAGTTTGTCATAAGTTAATGAGCTTAAGCCTAAACCAATGGATTTAGTAAACTCATCACATCTTCCCTCTGATTAGGGGTAATGAGAATACCTTAAGTGTGAAGTCAGCTTCTCACACTTAATCACCTTGATATAGGATTAAGATCATTAACCTACTTGTGATTAATTAGATGTTTTTGTGGTTTTTGTTTTAGTGTTGAGTAATGAGATTAAGCCATAATCAGGGATTAAACAGACACATTACACCATCCTAATAGAAGGATAATAGATGAGAATGTTTAAGCTGAGGAAAGCTCCTCAACTTAATCCATGATTAGGGATTAAACCCATGAAAAAACAAAGCCTTTATTAAGTGGATTTTAGTTAATGATAAGATGATGAAGTGAGTTTTAGGGTTTGTAAGACAACTTGAGGGGGACTTGTCCATTAACACTAGGGTTAGTCCTTCTTAACCAATTAAGGAAGAATTAGAACCCTAATGCAAGGCCCAAGTTACAAGCTTGATGTCTTGATGATTATTAAGTTAATTGATTAAAGGATTTAAACACATTAAGGGTTTAACACTTAGGATTAAAGTTATACACTCCATCCTAATAGAAGGATGCAGACATAAGCTTAATCACAAATCCTTAAAGCCTTTAGGGTTTAGTCCCTGATTATGAGGTGAGAAGAGAAGACTCAATGAGACACAAAGATAAAATCTAAATGGGGAACTAATAAAAACCCTAATCATTGTCATGCTTGGTTGTTCCTAAGGTTTGTGAGGTTTACAAGAGGAATCTTCAGAGGAACCACCAGGCAGCAGATGAAAGGAGCAAAGAGAAGCAAAGTAACTTGCTTCATTTAAGAAGACAAGTCACTTGAGGAAAGAAAGGTAAGATGAAGAAGAGAGAGCAAACTCAATCTCAAACACAAGACAAAATGCAGCAATGATGCATAAGAGAGATGAAAAGAAATTGTGAGAAGTGAAGGCAAATTCACTTCTCAAAGTAACTTACCACCTGAAAAGTTAGTGAAAGAAATGCAATGCAATGCAAAATGAGATGAAATGACATGATGCAAATTAAAACCAGAAGCATACACATGATGCTAATGATGCTATGAGATGATGCAAACATGAATCAATGCATGAGGATGATCATATGAACACATGGATGCAAGAGAAGCATGCATAGAACCATGATCATACATGAAAAATTATGAAATGCAAATGACATACAACATGGCAAATGCAAGAAGCAATGATCAAACATGATTCTAATATGTCTTAGGATGCCTAATAAATCAAATGGATGCATAAAATGTCATGGCAAGTCATGGTATGTAAGCAAATGCAAGATGAATGCAAAAGGAAGCCCAAATTAGGGTTTATGATCTATGCACCAAACAAAAACCAAAACCAGAAGCAAACATCAAGATAAAAAATTGAAAATGCATCCAAGGGAACCCTAAAACTATATAAACTCACTGCCCAAAGGAGGGGTTCTAACTCTTAACCTAATGAGGGTTATGAATTTCTTAAGTATGCTAGGGTTTTAAGGTACCTTGCCAAGAAAAATGTCAAACAAATTGAAAATGCAAAATCAAATCATGCCAATTTAATCCTATGAACTACATGATATGCAAGACACAATGCAAAAATAATCAAAGTCCAACTCTCAATGGTTAGGCAGAAATGAATTTTGGAAGTTTGGAACAAAGTATTGCCTTAAAATGAAATTAATTCCATGAAAAATTGTTAAAAGTCATCAATATCAAAAAATAAATTTGGTTTGAGGGTTGGACAATATCTCTAAATGATTTTAAAGGTTTCATGAATTTTTTGGTGATTTTTAGATACCTAAAAGTATTTTTATTTAATTAATTCTCATTAATTAATTAAAAATAAACTTTTAAATATTTAAAAATATTTTTTAAATGCAAAAAATAAAAATAAAAATGTTTTTGGTTTCTGAAAATTAATAAAAGTTTGTACAAAAAATTTCAGAATTTTTAAAATGCTTTTGCTATTTTTAATAAATTGTGGAAAACAAATGGAATTAAATGAAAATAAAATGCAATTAAACTGAAAAATAAGGAAGTCAACCAATCCAATGGACGAAATTCAAACTGGCAGGGGCGGGAATTGACTACGCGCGCGTTTGGACGGCTCACATTCAAACTGGCTTAATTATGATTAAAGCCCTAATCCAAACCCTAATGACTTTCAGATGACCGGAACAGTGTTCCGGTCATCTTCTCCGGCAGGCAAAAACTTCAATCTCTCTGAATACGCATCAAATCCTCACCAAACTCTCCAGAATCAATCTATGAACATCACTAAGCATAAACCCTAACTCAAACAACATTTATTTTCATTGAATCAAAGGAAACAAGCAAGAACATTTTTACGAGCAAACTTTCAGAACATCATAACATGCTTATTTCTTGCTCATTTTCAAAAGTAAATAGATCCCTATGATCAATGCAACATACAAAACAATATTCTAACAAGAAATTAGAGTTCTGGAAAAAAAGTTCATGAAGCTACCTGAGATTGAGCTTTCGATTCAGGAGCTTTCTGACTGTTTCTTTGGCTCAAACAAGTCCCAATGACCCTCCTTAGAAGCTTTTGACCCTTAGTTGGAGTTTATGTAGCCTCTAGAGAAAGTTGGCGGAAGCTCAGGCCAAGGGAGTGTGAAAATCGTATTTGTGATGTGGGAGGTTTCAGGCCAAAACAATGGTTGGTTTGTGATCAGTGAAGTGAGTTGAGACTGTTTGTGAAGTTTGTTTTTGTGTTTGAGGCTTGTGGAGAGTGTTTCGAAGGAAAATGCAAGTTGGAGAGATTTTGTGAATGCTGAGTTGTGGTGTGTTTCAGGCTTGCTTCTTGTTATGTTTAGCTTGCATTTGATTCACATAAACAATTCCCATTGGTCAGATGAGGTGACATGTGCTTTATTGATTGGTATGGGTGCTTTTGCAAAAATGTCAACTTTGTGTAAGAGAAGCATGGGTCACTTTCTAGCTAAGTACAAGGAGGTGTGCTGCGCAGCATGATGTGAGGAAGGGCCTAGGATTGATCAGCCAACTAGCCAGCAAGTGGATGAGATGCTATCATGAGTTTTGCAACTTGCCTTGCCTTTGGTTCTTATGAAAGAAACTTGATCCATAAGCCATGAAACATGTGATTCCTTGGGTGCATTCTGAACTTTAGATGTTGTGTGATCATGTTGTGTGGATTAGAAGCCCATTTGATGACTTAATTGGCCTTGAGAAGTGAATTTGCAACTTTGCCTCTTTGGTGCATTACTTGAAATTTAGTGATTTTTGCCAACTTTGACAAGCCATAACTTTTGATCAAAAATGAATTAGGTCATGTTCTTGTACTTTTTGAAAAGGGAAATATCTATTCTACAACTTTCATGACCAAAGTTTTTCCATTTGAAGCTTTCTTGAATCAAAAAGTAAGGGTTGAAAAAGTTGCCTAAAATGACATTTTCATTAAAAGTCAAACTTGCCCAAAAAGTCAACTTTGCAAAAGACTTGAAATTCTTCAATTTTGTGAACTTCTAACATCTTCCATGATCAAATAAAGATCATATACAATCAAAATGATGAAAAACACCCTTTGGTTGGGTCATTGGGGGCCTCAGATGCCCTGATTTTGCACTGACTTGCTTGAAAAGTCAACTCTTGATCAGGTGACTTCCTCATGGGATTTCTTCATGAAAATTGATATGCATACTCCCTATACCATATAGAGACCAATAGAAACAAACAATGACCAAAAAATTTGGAGTTATGGCCTCTGAAACCAAAACCCTAATTTTAGGTCAACTGTGCAGTCAAACCTGGTTCTGCTTCCACACCAATCCCAGTTCTTGTGATTCTTTGGCATTATTGACTTTGAGAGGATATAATATGATACTTTAACACACATGGACCCCTTTGAAGTGATTGATGGCCTTTGGAGTGGCTCAAAAAGCTCTTGGATTGCTCAGATCACAAACCCTAGATGCAGATGACTTAGAACCAATACAGTGAATCAAAAATGTGGTATGAGATGCTATGATGGTGTTTATGCATATGAAAATGATCACAAGCCATGGTGTGAATGGGTGAGGGCAAATTTGAGGTGTTTACAGTTGTTGAGTATATTGAGGAGGTGGAGTAGGTATAGAGACGGAGGCAACCGATCTTGGAAGATATTGGGGTCTCCCTCTTCCCATATGTACATAATTTGTTTCGCCAGATCTGCGGTGCCCTGCAAATGGCTTCCTTGCACTGCTTGAGCTGGCGCCGTTGTCAGAAATCTTTCCCATTTTCAGTAAGCTCTCAATTCTTTCCCCAGCTATAACAACGTCTGCAAAGCTGGTGGAAGAAAACGCAGCCAACCTGTCAATATAAGTCCCCTAGAGGGTGTTCATGAACATATCTGCCATTTCCCTTTCTGACATCGGGGGTTAAACAGTAGCAGCTAATTGCCTCCATCTTTGGGCGTACTCTCTAAAGCTTTCTCGGGAAGACTGTGACATTCCCATCAGAAGGGTTCTGTTTGGAGCCATGTCCAGATTATATTGATATTGACGAATGAAGGCTTCGGCCAAGTCTTTCCAATTCCTAACTGTGGCCCTGGTCAAGTGAGAGTACCATTCCCGGGATGCCCCTGTCAAGCTATCCTCAAAGTAAAACATCCACAGTTTCTCATCCATCGTGTAGGCTTTCAATCTCCCTAGGAAAGACTGAAGATGGGTACGTGGGCAAGATGTGTCATTGTATCTTTCAAAACAGGGAGGTTTGAACTTGTGAGGAATTCTAACCCCCTCTACTAATCCCATATCCATGACTTCAAAACCCAGAGAGTTTTGGGATTCAAGAGACCTTAGCTTTTCTGCTATCTCGTCCAACCGACGATCGTAGACTTCGTCTCCAGCCCCAACCACAGTAAACTGTTCCTTCTGAGGGTCTTCCTGCAAGGCCCTCCCTCCAGTGTTACCTTGGGTGTTTCTTATAGCATTGATTTTTGGGTTCAAATGAGGTCCAAACTCAGGGGGATCAGTACGAGGCTGTACGTGATCGTTGTTGCTGGTACCCCCTATACCTGGGTGGTTTTCTTTTGGAGTTTGCCACTCGACCAACTCCCTCAGTCTCTCTTGGCTTAGAGCTAGCTCAGTCATCACTGCCATAAATTGATTCATTTGGGTCCTCATCTTTGTCCTTTCATTGGCCATTTGGGTCCTCACATCAGTCAAGTCCTGTTGAACCTGATCCATTTGTGATCCCAGAAGGTTGTTTCTTGTCGGATACCGGTGCACTCTATTGACGGGGAATACTCTTCTACGAGCAATGTTTCCTGAAATCACAACAAAGTGAGAAACAACAAAAACGAAAACCTACAAAACAAAGAAATGATGTTAGTATGCAATGCAGGATGCCTATTTGTTCTCCAAGGGTATTCGGTTTGGTTCTTTGGTTTTGACCTTCCAGACCTCGAGGAAATGATGATGTTGCAGAGAAATAAAGCCCATGAAATAATACAAACCAAATATATTACAAATATGTGAAGATACATAGTTTGATTACAACAAAATCCCCATGGTGGATCAAAATACAATAACAAAATCAAAAGTACAGACAAAAGGAAATACAAGTACAAGGAAGTAAAACATTAAGTCCATAATCATCTTCCCTGACTTCCTTCAGGAGAGCCTCAGTCACTGGGCTAACCGGGTGCTCTGTAATGGTCCTGATAAGAAGGTTCCTGGTGGCAATGGCACTGATCAATTTCTTATGCTTATCCTGATCCTTTGACCTCTTCAACCCCTCCCGGAGTTTCAACTCAGAGATCTCCTTCTGTGCTGCTAACAAAGCTACCTGATTCTTCTTCTCACTAGCCTCCAGCTACTATATCCTAGCTTGGGTTCTCTGATCTTCCTGTGTACGGGCCTCAGTGATGCTAATCCACCTAGCCTGACTCTCCTCTAAGTAATTCTCAGCTCTGGCCTTCTGAGTCTTAGCTTCCTTGCAAGCATTCTTCAACACTAACTCTCCTACTCTAGCCTTTCTGATGTAGTCATCTGTCTTCTCAATCTTGGTCAAGTGCTCAATCCGGAGCTTCTCTAACCTTTCATTATCCAGACGGCTGTCATTCCTCTCCCAGAGGGTCTTCTTCAAAGCTTCAGAGAGTTGAGTATTCCTTTCCTTCAATTTTTCAAACTCCTATATACTGACAGTAGCTACAGGCTCCACTGTTGATGGTCCAGGTGCATCCTCTAAGGTGAATGGAATACGGGTGATCTGTCCCTTGACATGAGACCAGTCAAGATACTGGGATGAGGCTATGTTGTTGCACTTGCCAAGAATAGCTGTCCCCTTAGTCTGAATATTGTCCCAAGCCCAGGCAGCTTGTCTGACAATGGCAAGGTTGTGCTGAATGTCACAATAGAGTGTTTCTGTCAAATCTTTCCCTCTTGGGGGATGTACCAAGGTATACCCTAATTGCCTCTTGAAAAGCAAAGGGTTGTAGTTGATGCAGCCCTTTACTCCAATCAGGGGTACATTGGGATATTGCCCACAGCTGGTGATGATATCTTTTCCCTTGGTGCTCTGAGTGCACCATCTAATGTCTTTTGATGTAAGGGCAATCATTCTTTTAGCCCAGTTCCTTGGTTGATGAGGATTTAAGAAAGTGTCTGACTTCAGCAAGTGCTTTAACAACCAACAGTAGAAGAGGGGTGCACAACATCTGACCAATCTTCCCCTCTATTTCTCATTCCTTTGATGCACTGAATAATAGAAGTCTCCAAGCAAGGTAGGGACTAGATTCCTCAACAGGAAGAGGTGGATAGCACTCTTGCTTACAAACTTAGGCTCATCTGCAAACAAGATGACTCCGTATATGCTGAGGGCCAGAAGAGCACAAACAGTTTCCCACTTCCCTGCTGCAGCATGAAGGGTGGCCTGAGTAACCAAGAAATCCAAATGAAGGCCTGTAATTCCAGCCTTGGTGGTCATATTCTGGTCAATGAGAGTAGGCTCCAAGTGAAAGGCCTTAGCTACATCTTCATTCTTGGGAGCAACCATCTCAGGGTTGAAGGGAATTCCCCTCCTGATGGGGACACCCAACAACATAGAGAATTCTTCCATCAATGGTCCCAACTGGAAATCTGGGAAAGTGAAACATCTGAGAGGAGGGTCATAGAACTGGAGACAAGTGTGAATCCTGCTCCTCTGGGATGCATCCAGGTCCATGATCATGTCCATAATTCCCCCATAATGTTCCCTGAATAAAGGGACATGATCAGGAGTGATGAGTGCCTGTATCTGTCTGATGCCTGTCAGACTGGGGTCAAAGAAATGATAGGTGATGTTGCTTTTCCTGGATGGGTCCATGCTGACAATGGATGCTAGTGAAGAAGACTGAGGGTAACTGCTGATAAAGGCCACTGAAGAAGATGATGAAGAAGAGTCTCTGATGAAGACAACTGGTGAAGAGAACTGAAAAGAATCTCTGATGTAACTGATGCAAAAGGCTGGAGGAATCTGAGCAGCAGAACATGTCAAAACCAAACCAAAGATAAGATGTGGATACCCTGTAAAACAAATAGACAAATGTTAAATGATTCAAAATGATGTATGCAGAATGATATGCAAAGGGTTTGTGATCAAGTGTTGGATCTGTTATCTGCCTTGATAGGGTCCATGTGTGTTCATAAGTCCAGATGGAGGTTCAGAAAACTAGTAACCAGGTGGGGGACTCAAATAAAGAGTCACAAGTCCAGGGTTTCACAAGAACAATCCAAAATGATACAACCTTAAAAAAAATTGGTAACAAGGGTATGATGAGGCCAAAGGGTTCCTGCAAACCTGTAAACATCCCAACCCCCTCACATGTATTGTTCTAGAACAAGGATCCTCAGACTTGGATCAGTTATGAGAAGTGTAAACACTTCTAACCCAAAGGTACAGTGTTTACAATAACCATAAAAGATCCTCCTCTAATTCACCTCAGATGCTGAAGGTCATAAAAAAGGTCGTCCAGACTTAGAAGGCTTCCCAGATAGCCCTAGTACTACAGGAAATCCGTAGCACAAAGTTCTCAAGAAGAAACCCATATCTGAACCGTGTTTCATATTCCCGCACCAGACCGAAATGGAATGGGAAAGAATATGAAGCCACTATATCCTATGTGTCACTCAGGCTCCTGGTATGGAACCTTACTCACTCAAATAACCCTCCCACCAAAGGAAACAACAGATCCAGCACAGATGATATGATGATAACAGTATGAAATGCATATAAACAGTAAATGAAAGCAATAAATAATGTTGTACAAAAGCCATAAATAAAGCAATAAACAACAAGCACAAGTAGCACATAACACCCCCATAAACACAAATCAAACAAGCGTTAGGAGAAACCCACAAAAAGAACTAGAGGCCCTGGTTGCAAGATTAGGTCCCCAGCAGAATCGCCAAGCTGTCGCTCCCGAAGATTTGCATCCCGGTACAAGCGCGAACGGTCGGTGAAAAGAGAAATGAAAAGTGAAGTGAATAGAGTCGCCAGCTAGGCATTTTTATCCTAAAGTAAAGGTAATGCTACATAAACCTAGAAAGTGATGGATAAGACGGTTGTGAACCAGAGAAACTGAGAAAAGGGGTTGGTTACAACCTGGGAAGGTATTAGCACCCAGATTGTCCGTCGTACTCGACGGGATCCACGCTTACAAGATTGTGTTTAAAGGGGTAGTGTATGTGATATTTGTGTGCAAAAGCTAGGAAAGAAAGTACATGTGTCAGTGCAAATGGGTGAATTGCTCAGGATCTGAGGCTCAAAGGGACTGAAAATGAATTGACTGTGAATTGCTTGCTTTCCTATGCTCAAGTGTATGACTCGTCTGGCTCGAGTGCTAACTGTCTTGCATTAGACGGGAGAAGCAAGTTCTAGTTTGTGAATGAGAGTGATGAGAAACGAATCTCGGAGGAGATGATTATTGTTTGTTTTTTTGTTTTCAATTTTTTATTGTTTTTGGTGTTTTGCATAGGATTATGAGCTTAAGTCTAAATCAAGGGCTTGTAAACGCATTATATCCTCCCTGATTAAGGATAATGAGTCTACTTAAGTGTGAGATAAACACCTCAACTTAATTACCATAATGGTGTAGGATTAATATCATTAACCTACTTGTGATTAATTAGATGTTTTTGAGTTTTTGAGTGTTAAGTAATGAGTTTAATCTCTAATCACAAATTAGTGAACTCATTACACCATCCTAATAGAAGGATAATAGATGAGAACACTTAAGCTGAGGAAGATACCTCAACTTAATCTATGGTTAGGGATTAAATTCATTATATAACAAACCTTTATTAAATGGATTTTAATTAAAGGGTTGGATTAAGAAATGAATTTTATGGTTTGTAAGACATCTTGAGGGGGACTTGTCCATTAAACAATAGGGTTAGTCCCTTTTAACCATAAGGAAGAGATAGAACCCTAATGTAAGGCCCAAGTTACAAGATAAAGTCTTAGTGATTATTAATGTGATTTGATTAAGAGGTGTAAACAAATTAAAGGTTTAACACTAAGGATTAAAGTTATACACTCCATCCTAAGATAAGGATGCAGGCATAACCCTAATTCAAAGTCCCAAAGCTTTAAGAGTTTAGCCTCTGATTAAGAGATGAGAAGAGAGACTCAAGGAGACTCAAATGTGAAAAGCTAATGGGGACTAATCACAACCCTAATTATTATCATGCTTGGATGTTCCTATGGTTTGTGAGGCTTGAGAAAGATCTTCAAGGAAGCCACCAATGGAAGAAGCAGATGAAAGGAGGAAGAAAGCAGAAGAATAAGTTAACTTACTTCATTGAAGAAGATAAATAACTTAAAGAAAGAAAGTGAGAAAGATGGAACACAAGTGAACAAGTTCACTTAAAAGACAAGTAATAATGCATATGAAAGAGGTAAGAAGAAGTGAGAGGTGAAGGCAAATTTACCTCCCAAAATAACTTACCAAACCTGAAAAGTTAGCATGGATGCATAAGGTATAAAGCATGAAGAATTGAAGTGAAATGAGATGAAATGACTAAAGTCAGAAGTTTTTATGCAATGTAAATGCCATGTGTGATGATACAAAGGCATACAAAATGCATATGTGTGATCATACAAAGATGAAATGCAAAGGAGGCATGCTTTGAAGTTTGAAAACACATGAAAGTTTATGAAATGGAATGAATTCTAATCATGGAAAATGAATGAAGAAATGATCAAGCAAGGTTCTAACATGTCCTAAGATGTATACGATGACATATGAATGCATGAAATGTCATGGCAAGTTCATGTAATGATGCATATGCAAGGTGAATGCAAATGAACATGAGAAATTAGGGTTATATGGAAGTATGAGATGCAAATGAACAAAACAGAAGCATATGACATGATAAAAAATTGCATTCAAACTCAAACAAACCCTAATCCCATATTAGGTCACACCCCAAAGGAGAAGGTCAGAAGCCTAACCAATCAAAAGTTATGATTTTCCTAAGTTTTCTAGGGTTTTTGGGTGGTTTAAAGGGAAAAATGTCAATCAAATTAAAAATGCAAGATAAATTAATATGCAAAACAATGCAAAATGAATCAACTTCAAACTCTTCTTTGTTAGGCAGCAATGATTTTTTAAAGTTAGGGTTCAAAAACATGATTTTAATGACCTTTTATTCAAAGAAAATTGACAAACTATGATCAAAACTAAAAACAAATTTGTGTGAAGAGTTTGAAAATGTTTCTAAATGCATTGGGATGATTCATGATTTTTTGGTGATTTTTTGAAACCTAAATGTATTTTTAATTAATTAAAATACTTTAATTAATTAAAAATAACATTTAAATATTTTTAAAATACTTTTTTAATGCAAAAAATAAAATAAAAATCATTTTTGGAATGAGAAAAATATTTCAAGTCAGAATGCAAAAGAAAATATTTTTGTGATGCTTTTTGCTATTTTAAATAAATTATGCAAGAAAAATGAATTAAAATGAAATAAAAATGATTTAAAATGGAAGTCAACTGATCCAGTGGGTGAGATTCAAAGGAAAAAGGTGAGAATTGACTGGCGCACATCTGGACGGCTCACATTCAAACTGAGTTTTAATTAAATTTTATAATTAATTAATTAGGATTAAATCTAATGGACTAATCTGAACCGTACAAGGCCTAACCCTAATCACCATCCAATGGTCAGAAACGCATCTGGGCAGCTAAACGTGGATTAGCCCTAATTATTTTCAGGTGGCCGGAGAAGACCTCCGGTCATCTTCTCCGGCCAACCCCTCACCTGAGTTTCCTCAAAACACCACCCCAAGCCCCCAAAACCTCCAGAATCAATCAACTAACCTCCTTAAACATTAATCTAGCCTCAAAATTCATTTATCATTCATCATCAAAAAGATTCGAACAAAAACATCAAAACGACAAAAGTTTCAGAACAAGCATACACACTCATCTCTCAACCATTTTCGAAAATAAACATATCAACATGATCAGCTAAACATGTAGAAGCATTTAAAAACTTAAAATAAGAATTCTGGAAAAATTGTTCATCATAGCTACCTGAGTTGAAGCTTTGTGTTCTTGAGCTTTCTGACCTTTCCCTTGGTTCAAATCCACTCCAATGAACTTCCTGATGATGATGAGAAGCTTAGAGCAAGCTTGTGATGGCTATTTTGAGGTGTTTGGTTCTAAATATGCAGAAATCGTATTTCTGATTGAGGGTGTTTTAGGCTATGGTGATGGGTGGGAAATGATCCTTAGGTCATGTGGAGATGATTGGTGAAAAACGATTGAAGTTTCAGTGGTTGTGTGATGAGTTTCGAAGAGAGTAATTTTTTGATAAATTTTGTGGATTCTGAGTTCTTGGATGATTAAGCCTCTTGTGTGTTATTAAATGGCTTGCATAATGTTTGATTAAATCAATGGGATTGCTCAGATAGTTGTTGTGGCACAAGCTGATTGGTATGGGGTGTTTTGCAAAAAAGTCAAGATTTGTGTACTTGGGGTATGGGCCATGGTAGGTCTGGTTTCTTGGGGTTTCTGGCCTCAGCAAGTTTCATGGAGAACCATAGAATGGTTTTGATGAAGCTGGCACAAGTGGATGAGAGGATCCAATGCATTTTGCAATTTTTGAAAGTTTTGGCCCTTTTGTGATTTCTTGAAGTTCAAGTCATGAAAACCCTAAGTTTGATGCACAATTCTGATTTTTAGAAGTTTCTTTGACATATTGTGAAGTGTTTGTGTACATTAGAAGTCATTAGAATGCTTGAACATGCCAAATTGCAAAATCCCTCTTTGACATGAAACTTGAAATTATAGGATTTTTGCCAACTTTGAAATGCCATAACTTGAGTTCTATGATGAATCAAGACATGTTATAGTACTTTTTGAAAAGGGAAAGACCCAATATAAAACTTTCATGACCAATAATTTTTCATTTGAAGCATTTTTGGTTAAGAAAGAGGAGGTTGAAAAACTTTCCCAAAATGGAAAGTTTGTATTTCAAGTCATTTCCATTTTTGGCAAGTTTGCAATTGGCTCAAAATTCTTCAATCTTGTGAACTTCCAACCTCTTCTAAGATCAAATAAAGATCATAGAACTTCAATTTGATGAAAATACCCCTTTGGTTCCATTGTTAGGGGCCTCAGATGCCCTGATTTTGACTTAACTTGCTCAAGAAGTTACCAAGTGAACATATGACTTCCACAATGAGTTTCTTCATCAAACTTGGTACACACGATCCTTATGACATATTAAGAACATTAGAAACAAGAATGGCCCAAAAATTTGGAGTTAAGGCCTCTGAAACCAAAACCCTAATTTTGGTCATCTGTGTAGTGAAACCCTAGCTCTGCTTCCATGCCTTTTCCAGTTCTTGTGAATTCTTGACTTCCATGAACCTTGAAGAGCATAATATGATGATATAACACACATGGACCCTCTTGGAAAGCTTTGAGGCCTTTGGGAATGCTCAGATGGATTCTTGGATTGCTCAAACCACAAACCCTAGATGCAGATGAACTTGAACTATGCAGTGAAACAAAAATGCAATATGAGATGTGATGCTTATTGTTAAAACAAGAAATGAAAGATCTCAAGCCATGGTTTGATAGAGAGTGAGGGAAAATTTGGAGTGTTTACACCATGCTTCATGTTATGCTTCATTTTTCTATGCTAATGATGCAGTGCGAAATATGAGAATGATATGATAAATGCTATGAAAAAGAGAGGTCAAATTTGGGGTGTTACAGCCTCTCATAAAGTGTTGTGTTTAACGTCACATGGATTGACGGTCGCTCGTCCTACAGGGTATGACAAGCCACATCAACCAGTCCAGTCAGCTGTCTTTGGAAATAGGGCTTCATCCTCTGCCCATTCACTTTGAAAACATCTCCATTAGACTAATTCTTTATTTCAATCGCTCCATGCGGGAACACTTGATGTACCACGAAAGGTCCTGACCACTTAGATTTTAACTTCCCGGGAAACAATTTCAACCTCGAATTATACAGGAGGACTAATTTTCCTACCCAAAACTCTTTCCTATGAATCCTCCTATCATGCCATTTTTTTTGTTTGATCTTTGTAAACTTTAGCATTCTCATACGCCCGGTTCCTGAACTCCTCTAACTCGTGAAGTTGAAGAAGCCAAGAACTTCCAGCCTTAGACAAATCCATATTCAGATATTTAGAGGCCCATAAAGCCTTGTGTTCAAGTTCCAACGGCAAATGACACGCCTTTCCGTAAACAAGCTGGTATGGGGACATACCGATAGGCGTTTTGAAAGTCGTTCGATACGCCCACAAAGCATCATCCAACTTAATAGACCAATCTTTTCGCGATGCACTCATCATATTTTCCAGAATTTATTTTAATTGTCTATTCGACACCTCCACTTGACCACTTGTTTGCGGATGGTAAGGTGTAGCTATCCGATGTTTCACATCATACTTCTGCAAAAGATTTTCCATGAGGTGATTAAGGAAGTGCGTTCCTCCGTCACTTATCAATGCTCTTGGAACACCAAACCTTGTGAATATATTTTCTTTCAAGAATCTCGTCACAACTTTCACATCATTTATGGGCAATGCCACCGCTTCCACCCATTTGGAGACATAATCTACCACAACCAAAATATAATTCTTTCCGAAAGACGGTGGAAACGGTCCCATGAAATCTATTCCTCATACATCAAATAACTCGACCTCTAGCATGGAATTCTGGGGCATCTGATTTCTTTTGGATATGTTCCTAGTTCTCTGACATCGGTTACACTCTTTCACTAACTCTTGAGCATCCTTGAATAATGTGGGCCAATACAACCCTAACTGGAGGACTTTGGATACAGTACGATCGCCACTAAAATGTCCCCCATATTCAGAATCGTGATATGCTCTCAACACATCCTTTTGTTCTTCCTCAGGTACACATCGTCGTATCAAACCATCTACTCCTCTCTTGTACAGGTATGGGTCGTCCCATAGATAGAACCTGCAATCATGAACAAACTTTTTCTTACGGTTAGAATCAAAATCCTCTGGTATTATACTGCCAACAAGGTAGTTTGCATAATCTGCAAACCAAGGCACTCCAATAATAACTAAGAAGTTTTCATCAACAAACTCATCCTTTATTGGACACTGGTCTTCAGACTCCTCAATTTGTGACATCCGAGAAAGGTGATCAGCAACGGTGTTCTCGCATCCTTTCTTGTCACGGATCTCGACATTGAACTCCTGGAGAAGTAGGATCCACCTCAGGAGTCCGGGCTTAGAATCTTGCTTAGCAAAAAGATATTTCAAGGCAGCATGGTTAGTATAAACAATCACTTTTGAACCCAACAGATACTTCCTGAATTTATCAAAGGCGTATACCACATCCAACAACTCCTTTTCGGTAGTTGCATAGTTCATCCGTGCAGGGTTCAAAACATGACTGTAATACCCCGTATTTTATTTAAAGCTCTGAATAATATTAATTGGTAATAATATTATTCCGGATTACTCTAATAAATTTTAACAGAACTAAATAGAGTAATCAACAGGATATTATTTTATTAATTGATGTTAGTTGACTCAGAGGTTTTATAAAATATCGGATTAAGAGACATTTTTGGATACTCTATAATTTTGGACAAAATGGTAAAATATATGTTTTTATAATTATTAATAGAAGGGAAATTAGAAGAAGAAGAAGTTAGTAAGGAAAAGAATAGAAAGAAGAAGGAAGAAAAGAGAGAGAAGAGAAGAAAAGGAGGAAAAACCCCAAGACTTCAAATTCATCTTACTTCACCATCCGTCCGTCGAATCGACTTAATCTTTCCGCTAATCTTCATCTCCTGAGGTGGGTTATTAGTTAGAAGCTTTTATCTTTGATTTTGGTTGAGTTTTAGAGATTTTGGTTGAGTTTTAGAGATTTTGTGGTTTAGGGTTTTATTGGAAAATCTAAGAAATTGGAAGTTTAATGGTTAAAACTCGATTAAAACTTAACTATAATACTCACATTATGTTTATGAACATGTTTGGCTATGTTTTTCTGTATTGGTTGATGTTTAGAGTTGAGTTTGGCTTGGAAACGTTGTTTCCCGTAAGCCTGGAATTCCTTAACTGGTATAGCTCGCTCAGCGAGCAGTTCCTCGCTCAGCGAGAATTCCAGAAGTTTTTTCGCTCAGCGAGACCTGTAGGTTTCAATTTTGGTATTTAATTCATTACTTTTGATCTGGGTATCCGTTTTTAATGTTCCACATACCGTTGTGAAGCTAAAATTATGTATTTTCTTATGAAGTCGAAGAATATTATTTTTACCTGACTTTTTCCCGATTTTCCGACTTAACCGTAAGAATGCGAAATTATGAAAAGTATGAGCTTAAAGAAATGAAATGGTAAGACTTGTGAGGTACTTAGGATTTCCGTAGACTAGTAAGAAATGAGAATCGCTTGAGGTGGGTATTACATTGAGTCCCACGGGAAGTGAATGATAGCTTGAGGTGGGTATTACATTGAGTCCCACGGGAAGTGAGTGTTAGCTTGAGGTGGGTATTACATTGAGTCCCACGAGAAGTATTCAAGTGGCTTGATATGGGTATTTTATTGAGTCCCATGAGAAGTCTAGTGGTTCATAATTGAGGTGGGTGTTTCACTGAGTCCCACGGGAAGTGAGTGTTAGCTTGAGGTGGGTATTACATTGAGTCCCACGGGAAGTGAGTGTTAGCTTGAGGTGGGTATTACATTGAGTCCATCGGGAAGTATTCAAGTGGCTTGAGATGGGTATTTCATTGAGTCATATGAGAAGTCTAGTGGTTCATACTTGAGGTGGGTGTTTCACTGAGTCCCACGGGAAGTGTTGTACGAAGTGTTGCTTGTATGTTCCATTTCGGCTTGGTTACCTTTGAGAGGAATCTTTCGTATTCATGGAATTATTAGGTTCGACCCTTAGAGCCGAGAGAACTCTAAGATAGGGAACTCATAAGATGTTTTATCTCACCCCATGTTGATGTTGTTATTTCAGGTACTTCAGGTTCCGTTATGGGTAAGGATAAGGCGACTTAATTATCCTTACTAGTTGATGGCTTTGTCTTTCATTGTGGATTTTGAGATCTTCAGATCTAGTTCTTAGAATTTTGTAGTTTGAACATTTTATATTATTTTATAGCCTTATTTTAGTACCTTATGTTGTAGTGGCTATACTTATACAATGTGTTGCTAAGAACTTATTTGTATTTCAGTACCAAATTTTAAATATTTATATATGAAGAATATGCTTTATGAATGTATTTTGTATATGGGTATTACAGTTGGTATCAAAGCAGGTCGTATCCTTGACCTAGCCTTGGAATATTATAAGTGTTTTCTTCCTTTCATACACGTTGACTTGCGGTAGGACTAAATGTTATGTTTATGGTATTGAGCCTGATCAAATTAATCCTGTTTTGATGACATTTAGGAATATGTGTCGTACCTCGAAAAATACGATCCTAAAACAAAAACAACAAAGCCGCCACCTAATTCTATTTATTCTACGAGAGAAAAGGGAGATATAGATACAACCTAATAAAGGATAAGAAATGGTTTACGAAACCAAATTCTAAGTTCGGGAGTCGGTTACGCAAGGGGAAGGTATTAGCACCCCTCACGTCCGTTGTACTCAACGGGAACCTCTTAGCTAAACTATGCGATTAAATGTTTGATCTTAAGTCTATGTCTTCTAAATGGATATTAATGTGTTTGTTAAAGTTTTAGATTATTTTTATTATGACGGGGAAAAGATTAAATGTTTATTAGGGTGGAGAGAAAAAGATTGATTTTTTTAATAGGGTGCTCGCGAAGGATTAAAATCCCCGTGCCTACGTATTCCCTTGTGCAATGGGAAATTCAGAGCTTCGTAGTTCGTGCGACTACGGTTTGTGGTTTTTAATTGAACGATTGTTTTAAAACGCATTCTACTGATAAGCATTGGCTTATACTCGTGGTGGAGGCTGAAGCACTAGCTTGTTCGAGAGATAGAATGATTTAAACAATGTTCGTTTTAGAAAAAAGTATTTGACTTTTATTAAGATGTTTTTAAAACGAAAGGGCGAATGAACCACGTCGCGTGGGGCTAGCCCAGGAGCGATTGCATTCCAAAACGTGCGGAGTGCTAGACTCCGGAGTTCCGTCTTTCGCTGATTAATTACGAAAATAATTTAAATTGGTTGGTAAGTTTGAATTGTTTTAAGATATGAAAAATGCGAATGGACCACGTTGCGTGGGGCTAGCCCAGCTGCAATCCATTTTAGGACGTACGGAGTGCTAGACTCTGGAGTTCGGTTTTTTTTTGTAATTTAATTTAAAAATTTTGATATACGAATGGTGATTGAACGCATCGCGTGGGGATAGCCCAGTTGCGGTTCAATCGAGAATGTGCGGAATGCTAGATTCCGGAGTTCTGTTTTCGTACGTTAATTTATGCGATTATTTATTTTGAAAATCGGAAGGCGAATGGACCACGTTGCATGGGGCTAGCCCAGCTGCAGTCCATTTTAGAACGTGCGGAGTGCTAGACTCCGGAGTTCTGTTCCTTATTTAATTAATTAAGATATGCAAAAAAAGTCGTGCAGACGGCGATCGTTTGATAATCGACCTACGTGTGTGCGAAGTGTAGGCGAGATGGATTTTTCACTTGGCGTTGGACCAAGAAGTTAAATTATTTTGAAATAAATTATTTAAATATGCGCGTTGGTCTTTTACTTGACAATATGTAGCCGTAATGTGAGAATAAATATCCAAGTTCATACAATTCGTTCATCAACATCATACAACTAAATGATGAGCAAAGAAAATAATCATATATTACACAAATAAAATTGATCAAAAGATAATTGTCTAACTAAATTAAATATAAATATTTAATAAAATTATTAACAAACTATCAAAAAAAATATATTTAAAATAATTAATACAAAATAATTGGTTTTATATGATTTTGAAAAAGGAAATAATTGAATATAAGAAATTAAAAAGAAACTAAACTAAAAAAAAAGAGATGAGAAAATCATGGCTGGATTGAGAAAAGAAAACAGGGGGTGTATTGGGCCAGAAACGTTGGGTCCAAATAGGAAAAGAGGCGGATCCAAATCTGGAATCTTGGGTCGGTCATGGGTTAAAGACATGGGTTGCGCCCGACCTGGTTCCTCAATGCCAAAGGGGGCAAATCGAAACCCTAAGGAAATACAAGAACAGCGTTGCAACAATCCAATCCCAGAAAGACGAAACTCCATCGTCTTTCCTTCTCCCAAAATCGAACACCTTCTCAAAACCTCACAAATTGTCACCCAGAACTCTCTCTCGCTCGTATCTCTCTCCCTCTCAGAACCTCACAATTCTCGTTCGTAACCCTCTTTCACTCAACTTCCAAACTTTCTCAACTCTTTCAATAAACAAAAATCGCAGAACTCTCAGTCTCTCCATTCTCACTCGTTCGCAACCCTCTCTCTCTCTCTCATTCGTAACCCTCTCTTTCTCAGAACCTCACAACTCACGTTCAGAACTCTCTCTCTCTCTCGTATCAAATACTACAAAACCTAACCCCAATTTGAAAACCCCATAACCCGAATTTTATCAATTTGAAGCGATTACATCACCAGTGCATGAATTTATATTGACAAGAAAAAAAAATCAAGCAAGGAAGTTCGGAGTTTTACCTTTGTCGAACGCTTCGAGAGTTCGCGTTGGTAAGCTTTTTCACTCGCAATTCCTCCGTTTCTTAGTTCTTTACTCACTCTTTTTCTTCCGTATCAAGCGCGATTCTGAAGCTCTCCCTGTGGCTTTCGCAGATATGATGAGTTGTTGTTGTTGATGGTGGTTTAACAGGTTTTCATGGCGGTGGCAGCGGAGTTCACGCGGCGGATGCGTCGGTGAGATTTGAGGTTTTGTGTTTTGTGTGGGTTTGAAGACAGGGAAGAAGCGGAAAGGGTTTTGAGGAGGGATTGTGTTTTATGGTTTCGGCGAGAACGATGATGTCTTGCGGTTTCAAGCGGCGGCGATGAACAGTCTGTTGCTGTTGGTTTGAGCAGTGAGGGTTGTGGCCATTTTCAGTGTTTTCGGTTTCAGAGTTGTGATGATTTCACAGCGGCTGGTGATTGAGTATTGATGTTAATGAAGGGTGAAGTTTAGTGAAGGTTTGTGCTGTAATGATTTGAAGAAGAAGGCTGAGGGTGGTGAAGGGTTGAAATCGATTGGAAGTCTGCGGTCTTAGTCAAAAGTGAGGGGGTGCAGTTTACGGTTTCAGCTCTGTCTTCAAAAGAATGGTTTATGTTGGATGAAGGTTTGGTGGCTTTGTTGAGGGAAGAGATAATGGTGATGATGAAAAGTCGATGGAGTAGTTTTACGTGGTTGAAGATTTTGTGAAGAAGACAAAGGAAAATGAGGTAATGGCAAGGCTTAAAGAAGGTGAGTTACATAGTTTTATTTCTGGATTCGGTTTCTCATTATTCTGGGCTGTTTATGTTTCGGGTTTCGTATGCAGGTGGTTGGTGAACGGCGAGGCGTGTTTGGATAGTGAGGGAAGGGTTGGCGGATGTAGAGAAATCGTGGCGGTGGTTCTGTATTATTGAAGAAGGTCCGTTGGTGAGCTTCGCTTGCTCTAACCTCCGAACAGGTTGCTTCTTTCACAGTTGTGTCGGCTCTATTACGGTTTGTTGGAGAAGATTGCGGAATGGTTTATTTTGATGCTGTTGGTTTTGCTGTGTTTGTGTTTTCAGGGAGAATAAAGGTAGCTGCACAATGGGCTTGTCACTGGTTTGACGGATGCCTGCTTCGCGGATATGAGCTTGGAGGTGGTTTATGAGGCGGACAATGGTGGCTTGCTCGCCGACATGGTGTTGTATGGAGGAGGTGGGCTTGACAGAGCTAAGTGCAGTAGTGAGCGGACTTGGACGAGAGTTGATTCCAGACACAGTTGTATTGCTTCAGAAAAGAACAACAACTTCGGTTTCCTTTTCTTCAACAAAGCGCCGTCTGTAGGTATTGTTTTTGCTTTTTGTTTTGATATTGTTTTTTTGCTGCTGATGTTCTGGATGTTTTGCTTTTTGCGGCTGTTGGTATTATTTTCCTTTGATGAAGTTTCGGATTTTTTGTGGCTTTTTCTAAAGGCTCTTACTAGTTTTATTTTTATGGTATTGTTGCTTGTTTTTTGGATATGAAATTGGTGTTTTTGGTTTTGTGGCTGCCCCTTTCCTTGGATAAAACTGTTAGTATATATAGGGTAGGATTAGGGTTTTGGTATTTTGAAAATGTTAGTAAACTTGCTAGCTAAGTTTGACTAAGTTTTGGGGAAAAAAATATCTGAGTTTGGATAGGGATGTGTGAGGGTAAAGTAGAGCAGGTCTGCTGCATTGCTGTTGGTGCTGTGTTTTGTTTGTTTGTGAAGTGTGAAAAAAAAAGGTCTTGCGGTCTGTTGTGTGAAGCTGTTATTTTTTTTTAACTTTGTGACTTAGAAGAATAAGAAACATGATAAAATGATATGATTATGTTGATAAAAAACTGTATGTCTAAACTCAATATTTGTGATGAATATGATTATGGATATGCACATGTATGAATATGATTGAAATGAAACTTGTGAATGAATTTTGAATTAAAAAGTAAATGTTTGAAATGCTTGAATGAAGAGTTTATGGATTGAACTAAGACAAGACTCTTGAATTTGATAGATTATGTAACATGGTTTGGATTGTAATGTAGTTCCGTATGACAAAATGATGAATGAATGACTTAATGAAATTGAAAATATCTTTTGTAAAATTGCTAAAAAGAACCATGGTGAATGTATGATTGATATGGATATATGAATGATTGAAACCTAAGCTTGGCTTGATTTTTTTGTAGGGGATTTATGGATTGAAGTTGATATTGGAGCAATGAAGTGCTTATAAGAAAGTCTTGAGAAAGATGAGGAGGACATGGGAAATGGAAAAGATTAGAACTTGTAACAAAAGCTTGAAATGTAATGTGGCTTGAATGAGATTGAAAATAATTGTAATGTGATGTGTTTGTTTTAAATTGAATTATGTGAATGTATATGAAATATAGACAATGAATTGGATTTGGTGGGAAACTTGAAATTGAACTTTGAATTATGAACTTTGAATCTTGGAATTGAAACTTTATGAATAAATTTGGATCCTTTGACATGAGTAGGAATACATTTGAATGTGGAATTAGAAACTTTTTTACTATGAAAGGTACAGGAATTTACAAATGCACTTGATGATTTGGAATGAGAAATGGGAAAAGAAATAGAATGAAATTGTCACTTTAATTTGAATCTTTGAAATAAAAAAAATTGAATTAAAAATTGAATGAAAATTTGAAACAAAGTTGGAAAAAGATTTGAAGTTTAGAAAAAGAGTTTGAATTGAGAAATTGTATTTGAAACTTGAATAGGATTTAAAATTTGGGAATGAACTTGAAACTTGAAATGAATTTTAAGAATAGTAAATGAATTGAGAATTTAGAAATTAAATGTGAATTCGAATAGAAAGTGAATTTAAATATAGGAATTAAACTTAGAATTGAAAGACTTAGAAATTAATAAATAAATTTGGGATTTAGAAAAAGTAGATACATGAATGTGAATTGTATTGGGAAATTTGATTAAAAATTAGAAAGGGGTTGGAAAATAAATTGAATGGGAATTGACAATTTGTATTTAGAACTTGAAGTTTGAATAGAAAATAGAAATAGAAATTAAAGAAAAGGAAATATAGTTAGAAATGGAATTTGGGATGAAAATTTGAACTAGTATTAGAAGTACACTTGAACCTGGAATTTGAACCTTTAAAACAAGAATGACATAAATTTAGAAAAGAAACTTATAATTTATTGAATATAAAATAGAAATAGAAACTAAAAAACTTAAAAAGAAATAAATTAGAAATATATTTATAAATGAAACTTGATAATAATAATAAAAAAAACTTGTTGCAAAAATCCAAGGTGACTAAATGCATTATGGTATACTAATATGAATGTATGAAAATAAAAAAAAATTTAGGGGTAAAATTTGGGGTGCGACAATATGGCTGATAGACGTGGAACTCGTGCTCGACCCAGTGTCACTCCTCCCGGTAGCGATCAAGCAGGTGGTGATGGGAATGATCCTATGTTCCAATTTATGTAGCAGATGCAGCAACAGCAGCACCAATTCATGCAAGAAATGATGCATCAGATGAGTGTGGGCCTTCACCCTCACGTGGTTGCTCCTGAAGTTGTGGGTGGGACATTTAGAGACTTCTTCCGCATGAGCCCTCAGGAGTTTCATGGCGGATTGGACCCGGTTAAGGCTCATGAATGGGTGACTGTAATGGAGAGGATATTCACAATTGTTGTTTGTAGTGAAGAAGACAAGGTGACCTTCGCGTCGCATTTATTAAAGGGTCCTGCTGCTAGGGGTGGGAGAGCGCTTCCAATTTGATGATGGTACAAGGAGTTCCGAGAGTGTGGCAACAATTAAAGACAATTTTTATGGATAAGTATTTACCGAGTTTCTTGAGGACACAAGAGGATTTCGAATTTCAACAATTGAGGGAAGGGAGCATGACTGTGGCTAGTTATGCTAAGAAGTTTGAGAACATGGCAGCCTATTCTAGGAAAGCTATGTATGCCCCTGATGAAAGGTGGAAAATTGACCAGTTCTTGTTTGGATTAAGGGCCGAAATATCACATAGTGTTTCTCAAAGGGAGTTCACTACCTACTCCGAGATGTTGAGACAATGCTATGTTGCAGAACATAGTTTGATGAAAGTGCAAACAGAAGCAAGTGCCGGAAGGACGGTTCAAGGAGATAGGGTGAGAGTTAGTCAATCTTTTAGGCCGAGGCCTAAACCCTTCAAGGGGAAACAGGTGTCAAGTCCTAGATCCAGTGCTCCTCCTTCTTGCTCCCGATGCCATAAGAATCATTTTGGAAGATTAAATCCGGGTGCTGTGATTTGTTTCCTTTGTCAGAGAGAAGGACATTTTGTTAGAGATTGTCCCTAAAAGAAGGACCAAGTGCAAGCGAGAGTTTATACTATGGACGCTAGGAAGACGAAGGGCAACAATTCCTTGATTGCGAGTAATTGTCTTGTTATAAATCATCCTTGTCTTGTTTTATTTGATTGTGGAGCCACACATTCTTTTATATCTACTAGTTGTGCGAAACGACTTGGGTTGCGGGTATTTCCTTTGTCTCCTTCGATGGTGGTTACTACCGCCATGGATGAAACTGTCGAGATGCCCCTTAAGTGCGAGAATTGTATGTTGTCCGTGGATGGTAGGATCTTTCAGATTGACCTTATTTGTTTGTCTCTTAAGAAAATTGATGTTATCCTGGGAATGGACTGGTTGTCTGCTAATTCGGTGTTTATTGGATGTGAAGAAAAGTTGATCCTTATTCCCTCTGTTGAAGTGCCTCCGAAGGATGTTTTGACAACGATCTTAGAAGGTACGGTTGGAATGGTAAATTTTCTGTTTGAACAAGAGAAGTTTGTTTTGCTTGTCCTTACTAAAGAGGAGAGTAATGACCAACAACTTTTGAACATTCCGATAGTTTGTGAATTTCCTGATGTTTTTTCTGAAGATGTCACTTCCTTACCTCCGGTGAGGGAAGTTGAGTTCTCAGTCGACCTGATACCGGGAACGGCCCCTATATCCGTTTCCCCTTATCGGATGGCTCCCCTCGAGTTGAAAGAGTTGAAGGATCATTTGGAGGATTTGATGGCAAAGAATTTTGTAAGGCCTAGTGTTTCACCCTGGGGAGCTCCTGTGTTATTGGTAAAGAAGAAAGATGGTGGTATGCGGTTGTGCATCGATTATCGTAAGTTGAACAAGGTTACAATCAAGAATAAATACCCCTTACTAAGGATAGACGATCTTTTAGATCAATTGAAAGGAGCCTGCGTGTTCTCGAAGATTGATCTGAGATCGGGCTATCACCAGATTCATGTGAAGAGTTCTGATGTTCCGAAGACTGCGTTCAGAACCTGTTACGGTCATTACGAATTCTTAGTGACGCCTTTCGGTGTGACGAATGCTCCAGCTGTTTTTATGGACTACATGAATCAGATATTTCAGAATTATTTGGAACAATTTGTAGTGATATTTATCGATGACATTCTTATCTATTCTTGTACTCCGCAAGAGCACGGAGAGCATCTAAGGATTGTCCTATAGATACTGCAAGAGAAGCAACGTTTTGCTAAGTTTAGTAAGTGTGAGTTCTGGATGTCGGAAGTCAAGTTCCTTGGACATGTTATATCACAGGGAGGTGTAGCAGTGGATCCGTCGAAGATAGAAGCTGTAATTAATTGGGAGAGACCGAAGAATGTTTCAGAAGTGAGAAGCTTCCTAGGTTTGGCAGGTTACTACAAAATATTTATTAAAGGTTTTTCTCAGATGGCGTTACCGTTAATTAAACTCACTAGGAAGGACTTCGCTTACGAATGGGATTCTAGTTGTGAGCAAAGTTTCGTGTGGTTGAAGGAGAAATTGACAACTGCTCTAGTTTTGATTATTCCCGATCCTAATAAATCTTATGAAGTGTTTTGCGATGCTTCAAAGATGGGATTAGGAGGTGTTCTCATGCAAGAAGGTTAGGTGGTAGCCTATGCTTCTAGACAGTTGATAGTTCATGAGAAGAATTATCCTACTCATGATTTGGAATTAGCGGCTGTGGTGTTTACCTTGAAAGTGTGGTGGAACTATTTGTATGGTGTGCGTTTTGAGATGTTTAATGATCATAAGAGTTTGAAGTACCTCTTTAATCAAAAGGAACTAAATATAAGACAAAGGATATGGATGAAGTATTTGAAATATTATGACCTTGAGTTTAAGTATCATCCAGGAAAAGTGAATAAAGTGGCAGATGCTTTAAGTAGAAAAGTGATTCATAGTTCCGGATTGATGGTGTTGGAATATGCATTGTTGGAAAAGTTTTAAGATCTTAATCTTCAGTTTGTTTGGACTCCGAATGGTGTAATCATGGGGAACTTGAATATTAATTCTACTTTGAGGAATGAAATTCAACAAGCACAAGTTTTAGATGAGAATTTGCAAGGATTGTTACTCCAACCGGGTTTCCTAAGAGCGTTAGATGGGATTATCCCATTCAACCAAAGAATATGCATTCCGGATGATGATGTGTTAAAGAGAAAGATTCTAGAAGAAACACATAAAGGTTATTTTACGATACATCTGGGTTCTTCAAAGATGTATCAAGACTTGAAGAGAGAGTATTGGTGGTCTGGAATGAAAAAGGACATTGCGGTATTTGTGTCCGAATGTGCGGTGTGTCAGCAAGTGAAGATTGAACACCAACGATCGGGCGGATTGTTACAACCTTTGGACATCCCAATTTGGAAATGGGACAATATCTCTATGGACTTTGTAGTAGGTTTACCGAGTACTCAGGGTGGCTATGACTCTATTTGGGTGATTGTAGACCGACTAACGAAATCTGCGCATTTCTTAGCCGTGAAGACTACGTATAAGGCAAGTCATCTTGCGAGGCTGTTTATTGCTGAAATTGTGAGATTTCATGGTGTCCCGTCTAGTATTATGTCGGATAGAGATCCGAAGTTCACTTAGAGGTTTTGGAAGGTGTTCCAACAAGCCATGGGTACGAATTTGCGTTTGAGTACTCCTAATCATCCTCAATGGTCAGACGGAACGTACGATTCAAACGATGGAAGATATGTTGAGAGCATTTGTCTTGGAAAGTAAGGGAAATTAGAAAGAACTTGTGCTGTTGATCGAATTTTCGTACAATAATAGTTACCATGCGAGCATCAGAATGGCTCCATATGAGGCTTTGTATGGAAGAAAGTATAGAACACCGTTGTGTTGGTCGGAAGTGGGTAAAGATAGGATTTTAGGACCGGAAGTTATTCAAGAGACTACGAAAAAGATTCGTATGATCCGAGAAAAGATTAAACAAGCCCAAGATTGTCAAAAGAGCTATGCTGACAATCGAAGGAGACCTTTGGAATTTGATGAAGGTGATCATGTATACTTGAAAGTCACTCCGAGATTGAGGTTGAAAGGACCGTTTAAGTCGCGTAAGTTAAGTCCGAGATACGTGGGACCGTATCAGATCATAGAAAGGATTGTTGAAGTTGCTTACCGTTTAGCCTTACCGCCCTCTCTATCTGAAATGCATGATGTTTTTCATGTATCTCAACTTCGTAGGTTCGTTCTCGATCCTCTCCAGCCTATTCTACCGGATTCTATAGAGATAGAAACGAATTTGACTTTTGAACCCCAACCGAGCTGTATTGTTGGGAGAGAAACCAAGGTGTTAAGGAATAAAGAGATACCACTTGTTAAAGTGCAATGGGATGAGATGCATCCGGGAGATGCTACGTGGGAGTTGGAATTAGAGATGCGGGAATCATATCCTCACCTGTTCAGGTAATCCTTTAAATTCGTGGACGGATTTTATTTAAGGGGGGGGGGAGGATGTAATACCCCGTATTTTATTTAAAGCTCTGAATAATATTAATTGGTAATAATATTATTCCAGATTACTTAAAATTTTTTATCGGAACTAAATAGAGTAATCAATAGGATATTATTTTATTAATTGATATTAGCTGACTCAGAGGTTTTATAAAATATCGGATTAAGAGACATTTTTGGATACTCTCTAATTTTGGACACAATGGTAAAATATATGTTTTTATAATTATTAATAGAAAGGAAATAATAAGAAGAAGAAGTTAGTATGGAAAAGAATAGAAAGAAGAAGGAAGAAAAGAGAGAGAATAGAAGAAAAGGAGGAAAAACCCCAAGACTTCAAATTCATCTTACTTCACCATCCGTCTGTCGAATCGATTCAATCTTTCCGCCATTCTTCATCTCCCGAGGTGGGTTCTTAGTTATAATATTTTATCTTTGATTTTGGTTGAGTTTTAAAGATTTAATGGTTTAGGGTTTTATTGGAAAATCTAAGAAATTGAAATTTTAACGGTTAAAACTCAATTAAAACCTAACTATAATACTCACATTATGTCTATGAACATGTTTGGCTATGTTTTTCTGTATTGGTTGATGTTTGGAGTTGATTTTGGCTTGGAAGAGTTATTTCCCATAAGCCTGGAATTCCTGAACTGGTATAGCTTGCTCAGCGAGCATTTCCTCGCTCAGCGAGAATTCCATAAGTTTTTTCGCTCAGGGAGCTGAGGGCTCGCTCAGCGAGACCTGTAGGTTTCAATTTTGGTATTTAATTCATAACTTTTGATCCGGGTATCCGTTTGTAACGTTCCACATACCGTTGTGAAGCTAAAATTATGTATTTTTTTATGATGTCAAAGAATATTATTTTAACCCGACTTTTTCCCGATTTTCCGACTTAACCGTAAGAATGCGAAATTATGAAAAGTATGAGCTTAAAGAAATGAAATGGTAAGACTTATGAGGTACCTAGGATTTCCGTAGACTTGTAAGAAATGAGAATCGCATTTGATTGTATCCCCTGTTAGCTTGAGGTGGGTATTACATTGAGTCCCACAGGAAGTGAGTGTTAGCTTGAGGTGGGTATTACATTGAGTACCATGGGAAGTGAGTGTTAGCTTGAGGTGGGTATTACATTGAGTCCCACGGGAAGTATTCGAGTGGTTTGAGATGGGTATTTCATTGAGTCCCATGAGAAGTCTAGTGGTTCATACTTGAGGTGGGTGTTTCACTAAGTCCCACAGGAAGTGAGTGTTAGCTTGAGGTGGGTATTACATTGAGTCCCACGGGAAGTGAGTGTTAGCTTGAGGTGGGTATTACATTGAGTCCCATGGGAAGTATTCGAGTGGCTTGAGATGGGTATTTCATTGAGTCCCATGAGAAGTCTAGTGGTTCATACTTGAGGTGGGTGTTTCACTGAGTCCCACGGGAAGTGTTGTACGAAGTGTTGCTTGTATGTTCCATTTTGGCTTGGTTACCTTCGAGAGGAGTCTTTCATATTCATGGAATTATTAGGTTCGACCCTTATAGTTGAGAGAACTCTAAGATAGGGAACTCACTGAGATGTTTTATCTCACCCCATGTTGACGTTGTTATTTCAGGTACTTCAGTTTCCGTTAAGGGTAAGGATAAGGCGACTTGATTATCCTTACTAGTTGATGGCTTTGTCTTCCGCTGTGGATTTTGAGATCTTCGGATCTAGTTCTTAGACTTTTGTAGTTTGAACATCTTGTATTATTCTATAGCCTTATTTTAGTACCTTATGTTGTAGTGGCTATACTTATACAATGTGTTGCTAAGAACTTATTTCTATTTCAGTACCAAATTTTAAATATTTATATATGAAGAATATACTTTATGTATGTCTTTTGTATATGGGTATTACAGTGACTGACATAATAAATAACATGAAGCAGTTTTTCTCTTCGCTGTCCAAGAGCAGCCCCTACCGCAATGTTGCTCGCATCACACATGATCTCAAAGGGTAGAGACGAATCGGGGAAAATCACAATGGGTGCCAACACTAGTTTATTTTTCAGTATCTCAAAAGCATCAGCGCAATCTTTATCAAACACAAAAGCCTTATCTTTAACAAAATCGAGTAGTTAAAGGCTTGGCTATCTTTGAGAAATCTCTTATGAACATGCGGTAGAAACCCGCATGTCTCAAGAAATTTCTTATACCTTTTTCCTTCACGGGCGGTGGTAGCTTAGAAATTACATCCACTTTCGCTTTATCCACTTCGATCCCGTTGTGGGAGATCTTGTGGCCTTGAACAATGCCCTATCGTACCATAAAATGGCATTTTTCCCAGTTTAGGATCAAATTGCTTTCCTGACATCGCTGCAAAACAAGTGAAAGGTTAGTTAAATAGTTATCAAACGAAGAACCAAAAACAGAGAAGTCATCCATTAAAACTTCCATATACTTCTCGAGCATATCAACAAAAATGGAGGTGATGCATCTTTGAAATGTTGTTGGGGCATTACAAAAACCGAATGGCATCCTTCTATAGGCAAAGCCACCATACGAGCATATAAATGCCGTCTTCTCTTGATGCTCCGGTGCAACCACAATTTGGATGTACCCAAAGTACCCATCCAGAAAACAATAGTAGTCATGTCCTACCAATCTTTCTAACATTTGGTCAATGAATGGCAACGAAAAGTGATCTTTTCTTGTGGCTAAGTTTAGCCTCCTGTAATCAATACACACCCGCCAACCGGTGACCGTTCTGGTAGGAATCAACTTATTCTTTTCATTAGCTATCATCGTTGTACCTCCTTTCTTGGGCACCACATGAACAAGGCACCACATGTCTGATATAGGATAAATAAGCCCTACATCTAACAACTTCACCGCTTTCTTTCTAACTACCTCTTTCATAATAGGGTTCAATCTCCTTTGGGGATGCACAACCGGTTTGTGATCTTCTTCTATGAGAATTTTGTGCATGCAAACCGTAGGACTTATACCCTTGAGATCTTCAATTTTCCAACCAATAACACTTTTGAACTTTTTTAGAACTTCAATCAACTTGTCTTCTTGCACACTTTTCAAACTCGAACTAATAATAGTGGGACATTTTTCTTCAGTGTCGAGGAAAATATATTTGAGATTTTCAGGTAATTGTTTCAACTCTGAACTTTTCGGCTTGTCTTCATTACCTTCCACCACTATAGGTTGCCTTAGATCTTCCCACCGTGTGTTCGGGATCCTTTTAGGACAGGTTGAGTTTCCAACATTGCTACCACTTCCATATCACTACTATCAACATCCTTATCATCCTAAAAAATTGACATGCTTAAAACTCTCTCTAGAGGCAATTGAGACACACTCTCCAAATGTTCACTTTCTACCATTTGTTCTAGCACTTGTATGTTGCTACTCGTGCACACATCATCTTTATGCTTCATGGTATTCCTAACATCAATTTTTAACTCCTCATCATAAACCTTTAAAGTAAGTGTACCCCCTCCGTATCTATCATGACCCTCCTAGTTTCCAATAATGGTCGGCCCAAAATTAAGGGAATTTCTTCATCTTCCGGTATTTTAAGGATTACAAAATCTACCGGAAAAAAAAACTTATCCACTTTCACAAGAACATCGTGGACTGCTCTGTACGGCCGCTTAACCGAATGATCCACAAATTGAAGAGTCATTTGAGTGTCTTGAACTGCACCAATACCCAAATTTTTGTAGATGGATAAAGGCATTAGACTAATACTTGCTCCCAAATCGATTAAAGCTCCCTTGAATGATCTGTCACCAATTGTGCATGGGATGGTGACAATTCCTCTATCTTTTTTCTTCGCCGGAATCAACAAACCCTGCAAAATAGCACTACAAGTTTCGGTTAGAATAATAGGTTCAACCTCAATGGTTCGCTTCTTAGCGATGATATCCTTCATGAGTTTAGCATAGGTGGGCATTTGCTCAAGTGCCTCTAATAACAGAATATTCAGCTCTAGCTTTTTTAACAACTTAAGGAACTTCTCAAAATTCTTTTCCTGTTGTCCTTTCTTTTTATTCCTTGAAGGGTAAGGAAGTTTGATAACCGGTTTTGGTTCCACCACTTTTTATTTAGTTACCGGTGATGGCGTTACCACTTCTTCTTCAACAACATCATTCTCTTTTATTTCCAGCTCCACTTCAAGAATTTGATCATCACTTTCATAATTATACTTCACCTCTTCACTTGATTTCCCTCTTCGCGTAGTGACTGGATGATTGGATCTTTCCTACCATGGATGATGGACTCAACAATTGGAAGGCTGGAGACGTTATTCCTATCTCCTTTGGTCAGGAGTAAATGTTATTTTATTTTTCTAAATTTAATTTTTGTAACTTTGAACAATTAAATACTTTTAAACCTTGTGCCTTGCCCGGGGCACAATGGTACGCTTGTTAGGGTTGTCATTTCATTTGCATATTTTTCATTCAATAAAATCAATGGACGTTTCTCGCTTTCGTAAATATTGTGCTCTTTGTCTTTCTTTTACTTTTTCCTTTTATAAAAAAAAGCTATGTGTTCTTACACACACCCACGTCAATAAAATTCAGATCTTCATCCACTCTGGATCCTATTGATAACAATTCTAGTATTGTCAATTATGACTTCGAGAATCTGATCTATCAAGTCGAGGATGGAAAGGAAGAAGATTGTGAAGTGCCTGTAGAGTTGGCTAGATTGCTACAACAAGAAGAGAAAGCTATACAACTACATGAGGAACCAGTCGAAGTTGTGAACTTGGGAACTGAGGAAAGCAGGAAAGAGGTCAAGATAGATGCTGAGTTGGAAGATGGTGTTAAGAACAGGTTGATTCAGATGTTACGTGACTATGTGGAAATTTTTGCTTGGTCTTATGAAGATATGCCAGGGCTGGATACAAATATTGTGGTTCACCGTCTACCAGTGAAAGAAGATTGTCGCCAAATAAAATAGAAAGTTCGTCGTATGCGTCCTGAGATGTCAGAAAAGATTAAGGCAGAGGTGATGAAACAATTCAATGCAGGGTTTTTAGTTGTTACTTCTTATCCTCAGTGGGTTGTAAACGTGGTACCGGTGCCTAAGAAAGATGGTAAAGTGCGCATGTGTGTAGATTATAGGGACTTGAACAAAGCCAGCCCCAAAGATGACTTTCCACTTCCACATATTGATGTTCTGGTAGACAACAATGCTCAACATAAGGTATTCTCTTTTATGGATGGTTTCTCTGGGTACAATCAGATCAAGATGGAACCTGAAGATATGGAGAAGACTACATTTGTTACACAATGAGGCACTTTCTGTTATAAGGTGATGCCATTTGGTTTGAAGAATGTTGGGGCAACATATCAGCGTGATATGGTAGCTTTGTTCCATGATATGATTCACCATGAGATAGAGGTATATGTGGATGATATGATAGCTAGATCTCAAACTGAAGAAGAACATCTTGATCATCTGCACAAGTTGTTTGAGAGGTTGAAAAAATACAAGTTGAGATTGAATCCAAACAAGTGTACTTTTGGAGTCAGATCTAGTAAACTTCTGGGTTTTATTGTCAGTGGTAAAGGTATTGAAGTGGATCATGCAAAGGTAAAAGCTATACAAGAGATGCATGCTCCTCATACTGAGAAAGAAGTTAGAGGTTTCCTGGGACGACTGAATTACATTGCAAGATTTATTTTCCAGTTGACTGCTACTTGTGAACCAATCTTCAAGTTGTTGAAGAAAGATCAAGTAATGGAATGGAACGAAGAATGTCAGATAGTTTTTGATGAGATCAAGAAGTATCTATAGGAACCTCCTATATTGATGCCACCAGTTGAAGGAAGACCCTTGATTATGTACTTGACAGTATTGGATAACTCAATGGGATGTGTGTTGGGGCAACATGACGAGTCTGGTCGAAAAGAGCAGGCAATATACTACCTTAGCAAAAAGTTTACTGACTGTGAAACAAGATACTCATTGCTCGAGAAAACTTGTTGCGCTTTGGCATGGGCTGCTCGCCGACTAAGACAATATATGTTGTCTCATACCACTTTATTGATTTCAAAAATGGATCCAATCAAGTATATATTTGAGAAACCTGCTCTCTCCGGACGAATAGCAAGATGGAAAATGATCTTGACAAAATATGACATACAATATACTACTCAGAAAGCAATCAAAGGAAGTGTAGTAGCTGACCATTTGGCTCATCAAGCAGTGGATGATTATCAATCTATGAATTTTGAGTTTCCGGATGAGGATATTATGATTATTACTAAAGAACCAAGACAATATGAAGGACCTGGACAAGGATCCCGATGGACTATGGTTTTTGATGGAGCTTCTAACGCGCTTGGTAATGGTGTTGGTGTTGTGATTATCTCTCCTAAAGGTTGTTATACACCAGTTACTGCAAGGCTTTGTTTTAAATGTACCAATAATATGGATGCGTATGAAGCGTGCATCATGGGTATCAAGGTTGTCATTGAGATGAAGATCCAGTTTTTGAATGTATATGGAGATTCAGCCCTGGTAGTTGGTCAAGTTAAAGGAGATTGGGACACCAAGCATCATAATCTCATCCCTTACAGAGAGCATGTGTTGTCTTTGATCCCGTACTTTGAAGAGATCACCTTTGGACATATTCCACGAGAAGAGAATCAGTTGGCAGATGCATTAGCCACCATGACATCTATGTTTAAAATCAGTTGGGATGACGAAGCTCCGAGAATTACTATCGATCGATTTGATAATCATTATGCTGATAAGGTTCATGTGCCTCTAGTTCCGTTGAATGTTCTGACTGCTCCATGGCCTTTTTCCATGTGGGGAATTGATATGATTGGCGAGATCAAACCTACGACTTCCAATGGACATCGTTTCATCCTTGTGGCTATTGATTACTTCACAAAGTGGGTAGAGGCGGCTTCATTTGCTTCTGTTACCAAGAATGTTATGGCTCGATTCATCAAGTATAATCTTATATGCAGATATGGAATCCCTGAAAGGATTATCACATATAATGGTACTAATCTGAACAACACTATGATTACTGATCTCTGCACACAATTCAAGATTAAGCATCACAATTCGTCTCCATATCGTCCAAAGATGAATGGCGCAGTGGAAGCCGCCAACAAGAATATTAAGAATATCTTGCAAAAGATGAGAGTTACGTATAAGGATTGGCATGAGATGTTACCATTTGCTCTTCAGGGTTATCGTACCACTATACGTACTTCAACAGGGGCAACCCCATTTTCCCTTGTCTATGGTATGGATGCAATTTTACCCATTGAAGTTCAGATTCCTTCTTTAAGGATTATGAAGGATGCAAACTTGGATAAAGATGAATGGATTCAGACTCGACTTGACCAGATAAAATTGATTGATGAGAAAAGACTAGCAGCTGTTTGTCATGGTCAGATGTATCAAAAACGTATGATCAAAGCCTTCAATAAGAAAGTTAAACAACAAGTATATCAGGCTGGTGATTTGGTGATCAAGAATATCATACTACCACAGGGTGATCCCAGAGGCAAATGGACCCCCACCTATGAAGGGTCATTTGTTGTTAAGAGAGTATTTTCTGGAGGTGCCATGATGCTTACCACTATGGATGATGAAGATTTCCCGCAACCTGTAAATGCAGACATAGTTAAAAAATACTACGCATGAAAACAGCCCCGCTAGGTTGACTGGCCTAGGCAAAAATAAGGGTATCCCGGAGAACCAAAAGGGTTCGGGCAAAAATTAGGGATATATATAAAAAAAATGTACACCCGGCAAGTCGAAAACCTGAAAAGGCGACTTGGGCAAAAAAGGGTATCCCGGTGGATTGAAAACCTGAAAAGGCAATCCATGCAAAAGTTAGGAATTAAAGCGTATGACTATGTCTCGTTGGATCACCCATGTAACCTCTACTAGATGTGTTATCTACGTCAAACTCAACAGATACAGATCAATCCAATCGTTTCCCCTCCGATAGCTGAAGATGAGATAATTGAAGATAATGGCAATATCAAAGTTGAAATTCAATAGGATTATTTGCACATAGCTATTTTTCCTTGTTTGGTAAAAATATTCTTTGACGAATTCCTCTTACTAGGATTTCCGTCTCCATGTTAAAACTTGTTTGTTTATAGGCCAATTTCTAAATAAATAAAACTCCATTTTTCGAATCAGCTTTACTTTTCCCTCTTTATTCAAGTTTACTTTTCCCCTTTTACTAAAGCGAGAAAATGTCTGTTGATTATGTTTGAATGTATATATGCTTTTGAATATGATTGATGTTTACCAGAAATGCATAAAATATAATAATAGCATTTACTAAGAACAAACGGAGGTAGGAATTCAACGAATCTTCGCCGGTTCATCCCCACGGATTAATCTTTACGGATATTCTTACGGAGTACCTCAAGTAATATCTTGTACTTCCAACTCTACGAAGTCTTCAAGCAGTTTCATATCCTCCGAAGAATTGATGCTTGACCGGATAAGTCTCCCAGATCTATGTCCATCTCTTTTATCCTCAGTCAGGATATCCAAGAACTAAATCCTTCAATAAGAAGTAAGACGAACGAAAAACGGGAAGTTCTAAGTACGATGTTCTTAAACAAGACATGAACGAAGTCTTCATACTCCACAACAATGAATCGAGATTTATTTTCCCCAGTCAGCAATTTCTCTACGAAGCTACTTATATGCTTCATATACATAATTCATATCATATCATATCATATCGTACGCATTCTCATAAAATATTATCTTGCAAAATGTTATATACATCATGATATTGGCACCGAAATAACCTTGTTTTTTACGTTAATTCTCCAGCAGACAAACTTCATCAGTAACTTATATTTTGGGACGTCGTTTATTCTTCCCAAAGGCTATTTTGAGACGTTGATTATTCTTCTCAAAAGCCATATGGTTACCTTGGGTCGTCGTTTATCCACCCGAAGGTTATCTCATCATTTTGGGACGTCGTTTATTCTTCCCAAAGGTTATTTTGAGACGTCGTTTATTCTTCACAAAAGCCATATTGTTACATCGTGCCGTCGTTTATCCACCCGAAGGTTATCTCATCATTTTGGGACATCGTTTATTCTTCCTAAAGGTTATTTTGAGACGTCGTTTACTCTTCTCAAAAGCCATATTGTTACCTTGGGCCGTCGTTTATCCACCCGAAGGTTATCTCATTATTTTGGGACGTCGTTTATTCTTCCCAAAGGTTATTTTGAGACGTCGATTATACTTCTCAAAAGCCACATGGTTACCTTGGGCCGTCGTTTATCCACCTGAAGGTTCTCTCATCATTTTGAGACGTCGTTTATTCTTCCCAAAGGTTATTTTGAGACGTTGTTTATTCTTCTCAAAAGCCATATTGTTACCTTGGGTCGTCGTTATCCACCCGAAGGTTATCTCATCATTTTGGGACGTCGTTTATTCTTCTCAAAGGTTACTTTGAGACGTCGTTTATTCTTCTCAAAAGCCATATTGTTACCTTGGGCCGTCGTTTATCTACCCAAAGGTTATCTCATTATCTTGGGACGTTGTTTATCTTCCCGAAGGCTATCTTGAGACGTCGTTTATCTTCTCAAAAGCCATATCATTACCTTGGGTCGTCGCTTATCCACCCAAAGGCTAGATCTTCATATTTGGGATTGCTTTCCTCTTAAAGAAATATATCTGAAGAAATTTTCTCCGAATGGCATCTTTAAGCCCATTCAAGCATCACAACCAACCAACAGTGTCATTCTACGCACCGACGAGTGCAAATTTTTGGGCTTCGTGTTCAATCCTCTTCAACCTTCAAGTCACGAATGGCGTACATGCTAATCTAACTCCTCAGATTTCAGAAAATTGAACAGGCGAAACTGTTGCACCTAAAAATTTTCCCTCCCACAATAAAGACAATTTCTCTCAAGACTTATAAATGATCATAAGGTTCTCAAGACTCCCAATTGATCAAGAAGTGTGGAATTTTCCCCAGACAATGCCTCCTCCTAAGCAAAGTGTCCAAAACTAGGGTTTTGGGTTTCCTCAGGTTAAAATGACTTTCAAGGCTTTAAGTGAGCTTCATATCATCCCATATGACTTCAAGAATCCATATTTCAAGTTTCAAAGCTTTCCCAAAGAGCTTGCCCAATCAGATGATCAGATATGCAAAAATCAGTCAAAGTAGTTAAAAAGTCAAACAGTGGTCAAACTAAAGTCAAACTTCAAGATTTTTTGCCAACATAAAGATTATGAAGTAAAATTCATCATTTGATTAAGGGTTGATCATGGTTCATCAATAAAGTTTCAGATCATCAAGAATCAGGAGTTTCTAAATTAGGGTTTTCTTAAGGGAAAGTCAACTGAACTTTGACCAGCCATAACTTTCACATTCTTCATCAAAAATTTCCCATATAAAGCTCATTTTGAAGGAAGTTGAATTCTCTACAACTTTGTGTCTCACAAGACAAGCCTAAAAATGCTTCATTTGGAAGGTATGAGCTAAAACATTACAGGTCATTTCAAAAGTCAACAAAAAGTCAACTTTTTCCAAAGGGCATAATTTGAAAATGGTAAAATATATGGACATGAGACCAAAGAGGTTTGTTAGTGGACTCTTTAAGCTTTCCAAAATATCCAAGAACGCCTTCATAGCCTTAAAATTGAGGGATTTATGTCTTGTCAAAGTTGAGAGATTTTTAAGGGGTGTATGAAGAAAATAAGGTCTTAAATCCAAATATTTCCAAATGGGCCTATCATTTTGCAACCCAATCTTAACAATAACACCAAGCACGACCCAATTCAAATAATTTATGATTTTTATAATTTATTTATTATTTATTTGGATTTTATTCATTAAAATTCATTTTAAATCAAAATAAAATATGAAAATACAAAGCATTGAGGATTGAGGACGATATTTCAGCAGCCAAGAACTCTTATCAAACTTCAAAATTTTCAAGAAAAGTGCCAAATAGGTTTCATCATTCCAACCAATTTCCAAAGGTTTTGAAGGTTCCATTGTGTTCCTTGAAGCATTATGAACATGAATATATAATCACCATCATTGAAAGCATGCCAAACCATACAAACTGAAACCACTTTTGTGTTTCATTCTTGAATTTTTTATTCTTCATATTTATGAATAATAAATTGTTTTTGTTTGTTTAATCTTGTTTGTAATTGTGTGTAGATGGTTTCTGGATGATTCGATTGGAGTTTCAATGCAGAGAGAGTGATATGTCATTGCTAGGGTTTTAGAAACTTAAAATTGGGAACCACCGTTAAAAGAAATTTCACATCAAATTGAGGGATCAATTGGACTTAGAGGATTGTTATTAACTGATTTGTGTTATTCAAATGTATTTATTTCATGTGTTGTGAATTTTTGAATGTACAAGACATGTAGTGACGGACAAAACTCGTCACTACAAGCTTTAGTGACGGACAAAGTGTCACTATAGCCTAACTGGACAGACACGCGAAGAAGATGAAGTCTGGCGCCATTCTGGATTTTAAATTTTAAAATTAATATTTATTTCTTGTTTTCTATTTGTTATCACAGCAAGCAGAGTGGCCCAGTGGTAGTGTATGCGCGCAAATGAACGTAGGGGTTGGGTTCGATCACTGGTTTAATCATTTTTTTACAGTTTATTTTTGCTTGCAAGTTGAAAATATAATGATTTTGATCTATGGAATTAACACCAGCGCGCGCTGGCCATGTTGGTTTTGTGAAGTGTTGTTGAGGTAAGGGACCTGGGTTCAAGTTTCAAGTCCTATCTTTTTGGGCAATTTCCTTATTTTTTTTTATTTTCGAGTTTTTTGATTTAATTAACTTTATCTTAATAATTAATTAACTTATTTAATTTAAACCAATAATAAAAATAACTCTTTCTTAATTAAAATTTTATTATTTCTCTAAAAAAGGGAGAAACATTTTATTTTTATTTTTTATAGTAACTTTATTTTAATAGGTTCTTTTTTTATATAATTTTGTAAATAAATGCTAATTATAAACTTATTTTATTATCTATTTATAACAATAAATCTTTATTTATTTTGTAAATACTAACTCTTTTATTATTTTGTACATATTAAATTAATTTTTTTTCTCTAAAATGTTTTCAATAACATTTTGTTAATAATATTTTATATATTAATATTATTGTATTATAATAGTAGTAATCATATAATATAAATAATTAAAAAATTTCTTAATAATCTTTACTTGTTTTGTTTCTCTCTAAACTTAATTCTTTTTTTTCACTAATTCTAATAACTTGTCTAACCTAAACTTTTCTTTTTAATTAAATATTTTAATTTATTTTAACTTTATTATTTTTGCTTTATTATTATTATTGCTTTATTATTATTATCATTACTTTATTATTATTGCTTATTTATTATTTTATTATATCTATTTATTCTTATCCGACTATTATGTATCTGCCAAAGCCTTGTAATAATTTGTAGATTTATTTTTTCCGTCTTTATTTTCTTTGTAAATATTTACTGCGTGGTTAGTAAATAGGGTGTGAAAACCTACTTGTGATTAAATTGATTTAGATGATTAATTTTAAAAAGATAAATATTTAAAAATGTATATTCACACACGTAAGTGGATCTATGATCGCCATCTGCATTTCCTAGAGTATTCCTCTTGGTTGCCTTATCTAAATGGTCAAGTCCACAGAATATAGGGGTGTTTAAGCAAAGTCCCTTTAAGAATAAATCATCATTGTCCCTTTAAATAATTTAAAAGATCAAGTCCCTTCGAGGTTGCCTACGGAATAATGATCTTGTCTCTTCGAATAAATGATGTTAGTCCCTACGAATTGCTAAAGACACCCCTAAGTTTCCTTCATTGACCATACGATGACCCTACGCCTGTCCCTTAATCAAATCCAAAGTAATGACTACCTATTCCTTAATAATAGGGATAGTCTTACTCTTGAAGAAACATAAAAGAACTTGAATGACTTAGCTTAGGGTAGGTACCTCATAGTTACTTGCTCACACTTTAAAACTACTTTTCACACCTCACTTTTCTTAAACATTTTTCAAAACAAGGCTTTGTATACATCCATACGAGGATCATTACAAAGTACTTAGAAAAATTTATAAACACACACTACACTTTCTTTTCAAAAACAATTAAAGTGAACTAAGTAACTAAGAGCCCATGGATAACCATGGATATAAAGGGTGCTAACACCTTCCCTTTATATAACCTACCCCCCGAACCCAAGTCTTTTCAAAACGGTCTTTCCTGTTCTTTTATGTCCCTTCCTTATGGATAAAATAAAAGTCGGTGGCGATTCTTGTTATCCGCAACATGACTAAAAGTCAGTTCTCCCACCGTGTTACATTATGTTATAGTAAGTCCAGTGGTGGAGCATGTAACACCCTTTTTACCCCACAACATAATAGTACAAAATTACTCAATAAAAATCTGAGTTTCAGCATAAAGGGCATCACATTTCAATAAAACATCAATTTAACTCATTTATGTGTCCTGTCCCGTAACACAGGCTATAATATGCATCATAATTATAAACAAACTCATTCAATACGCATCAGATCATCAACACTGTCATCTTAGTTACTCAAATATAACAATTTAATTGTTAATTCCAAAACATCATCGAATTAAAGTTAAAACAACAAAACCAACAAAACTCAAGCGTTCCCGATGTTACACGACACAGAGTAGGACACCTCCTAGACTCTATAAACGATAATAGAAACATACTTCACGCTACGTCCAAGCACCAAGCTATTTTTGAGTATCTGCATGATGGTATAATAGACCATCATGAAAGGCAGGTAGAGTGAGTAAATTTATATTCAATATAAATAATATAAAGACGGTATTATAAGACAACATGAAATAGTACATCAATTACGTCAAGTCTCACCCATATACAACAAAGTCAATCACATCATCATAAAACAAATACAATCATGTTATGCCACCAAGAATGAAATGCAATCCTCATAATATGCATGTGGTACCGAAACATCATCATGGATGGACACTAGGCCATCAACCCTCCACAAAGGAGCACAACATAAGCAACATATCACTTCAATCCGCACAATGGGATTGAAGCTACCACCAGACTGAAGCCCTAACATAATTATGCCATGAATGCAATGATGCAATGATGCAACAACATCAACATAATAATCATAATTAACACTTGCATCATCATTCATCATTATTCATCATTCATCATTATTCATCATTCACACACCTACTACTATGCCTACTCATGTCATCAATACTACATATCATCATAATACAACATAATCATCTAAACATCATTTCATCACAAATTCTTACACATTTAGCATATTATAGCATGGCAAGAATTCACAACAACATCATATCAACATAAGGCAACAAAACAAGTCATTACAAGTCATTTGGAACAAGAAAACATTTTTCAAAAAGTTACAGGTCTCGCTAAGTGGGCATCGCGCTCGCTAAGCGAGCTACTCTCATGTTGCGGGACTCTCAAAGTTTCACTTGCTCGCTAAGTGAGATGATGAATTTCTACAAAAACCCTGCAATTTTCAACACATCTCAAATGCACCCAAACTCATCAAAAACACCTTTAAAACAACAGAAAACAACATATTTCATTTTTATACTCTATTATCATCATATATTCATCAAATACAACATCTAACAACAACAAAAAATCTACCAACAATTCTCCTAACCCTAAGATTTTCCTCAAAATCCCCTTTTCTCAAAAACCCCACCCCTACATTATAGATATCAAATAAAATTACTCCCCATACCTTAGTCAAATGAGTTTTTCGATCACTTCTTGGACAATCGCCAACCTTAGTCTCCCTTGTTCCTCAGAGCGTTGTCTCAATCTTCACCAAAAACACGAGTTATGAGAAACTAATCGTATCCCCCCTTCTCATAACCTTCTCAAATAACCATACTACCCCTAAGACCTCCAACTTCTTTATTTTATTTTTAATAATAATATTTAAATAATAACCAATTATTCTAATATCACTATTTCAATAAAATAATTCATTACAACACCACAAAATACCACATATTCATATATAATTAAATAAATAATTAAATTATGAAATCGGGGTGTTACAACTCTCCCCCACTTTAGGAATTTTCGTCCTCGAAAATGTTACCTAAAACAAACAGAGTCAGATACGACTCCTTCATCCGATCTTCACGTTCCCATGTCCAATTTTCACCTGCTGGTCCACCCCATAATACCTTTACCAAGGTAATCTCTTTTCCTCGTATCTGCTTCATGCACGTCATCCATCTGAATCACATGTGATGGATCACACACATACTTCCTCAATTGCGACACATGGAACACAACATGCAAATTCTCAAGCAATGGTGGTAACGCAATTCGATATGCTACCATTCTGATCCTCTGTGAAATCTGATACAGACCAACCAAATACGGAGTGAGCTTTCTTAACTTCAAAGCTCTTCCGACACCAGTCACCAGAGTAACTATCAAGAACACATGGTCTCCCTCTTGGAACTCAAGAGATTTTCTCCTCTTAGCATGATAACTCTTTTGTCGACTTTGAGAAGCATTCATTCTTTCTTGTATCATCTTAATCTTCTCAGTCGTTTCCTACACAATCTTAGGTCCAAGTACTTCACTCTCGCCTGATTTATACCAACACAATGGAGTACGACATCGTCTACTATACAATGCTTCATACGGTACCATTCCAATACTAGCATGATAACTATTATTGAAGGTAAACTCAATCAACAACAAATGACTATCCCAAGATCCTCCTTGCTCCAGTACACAAGCTCTCATTAAATCCTCTAAAGATTGGATAGTCCTCTCTGTCTGACCATTTGTATGTGGAAGATAAAAAACATCTTGTAAATTCTTCCAAAACCTCGATGTAAACCACATATCTCTATCTGATACAATACTCGACGGTATCCCATGAAACTTCACAATCTATTCAATATACATATCAACTAGCTTCTTCATAGAATGATTAATCTTCATCTGCAATAAAAGGGTTGACTTAGTCAATCTATCCACAATCACCCAAATTGAATCATTTCCCTTAGCAGTGTTCGGCAAACTCATTACAAAATCCATAGAAATGTTATCCCACTTCCATTCTGGAATATTCAATGACTGCATCATACCTAACTGATTATGATGTTCAATCTTCGACTTCTAACAAGTCAAATATGCATACACAAATTTCTCAACGTCCTTCTTCATACATGGCCACCAAAACAATTTTTGAAAATCATGGTACATATTTGTAGCACCGGGATGGATACTCAATCTACTTCGATGTCCTTATTCTAAAATACTCTTCTTGATTTCTGGAACATCTAGAATACACACTCTATCTCGAAATCTCATCACACCATTCTCATCAACTTGGAATTCACCTTTATTACCTTGGTTAATCAAAGTCAACTAATAAACCAACTTCAAATCGGATTGTTGTCCTTCTTGGATCCTTTCCACAATTTCACTGGTCAACTTCAGCATTCCCAACTTTACACTCTCAGAAGTAGCATCACACAACAAGCTTATGTCTCTGGACTGTTCAATCATTTCGAGTTCTTTCACCATAAGCATTGACATATGCAATATCTCCATACTCAAATCATTTGCAACCACATTTTCCTTACCAAGATGGTAATTCAAATCAAAATAAAATTATTTCAACAATTTCAACCACCTTCTCTGCCTCATATCCAGTTCCTTTTGATCAAACATATACTTCAAACTCTTATGATCACTAAACACTTCGAATTTCGAACCAAAGAGATAATGTCTCCAAATCTTCAACATAAACACCACAACTGCCAACTCTAAATCATGTGTAGGGTAATTCCTTTCATGAACTCTCAATTTTCTAGAAGCATAACAAACTACTTGACCATTCTGCATCAAAACTCCTCCAAGTCCCATCTTCGACGCATCACAATACACTATGAACGACTCATTTGGATTAGGCAACATCAACATTAGAGCAGTTGTCAACTTCTTCAACACAATAAAACTCTTTTCGCATGCAACATCCTAGATATGAGGTTGACTCTTTTAAGTCAACTGGGTCAAAGGTAGTGCCAACTTCGAAAAACCCTCAATAAACTTCCTGTAATAACCTGCTAAACCCAGAAAACTTCTAATCTCAGTAGAAGATTTAGGAGTCTCCCACTATAACACTGCATCAATCTTCGACAGATCTATAGCAATTCCACTACTGGAAATTACATGCCCAAGGAAATTCATTTATTGCAACCAAAACTCACACTTTAATAGCTTCGCATACAACTTTTTCTCTCGCAACACTTGCAACACAATCCTCAAATGCCCTACATGTTCCTCTTCTGTCTTGGAATAAATCAGGATATCATCAATAAAAACTACCACAAATTTATCTAAGTACTCATGGAAGATTCAATTCATGTACTCCATGAACACACCGAGTGCATTGGATACACCAAACGACATCACTGTGTACTCATAATGACCATATCTTATCCTAAAAGCTATCTTCGGAATATCATCTGACTTCACACGAATCTGATGGTAACCAGATCATAAATCAATCGTATTAAACACACAAGCTCCCACCAAATGATCCATTAAATCTTCGATTCTCGTAAGTGGATACTTATTCTTGATAGTAACCTTGTTCAACTGCTGATAGTCAACACACAACCTCATACTACCATCTTTCTTCTTAACCAATAACACCAGAGCACCCCACGGAGAAACACTAGGCCGAACAAACTTATTTTTTTAACAATTCTTCCAGTTTCTTCTTTCAACTCACTCAATTCTACAACAAACATTTGATATGGAGCCATAAACACATGACTAGTACCAGGTAATAAATCCACTGCAAATTCAACTTCACGTTCTAGAGGAAAATCACTTATGTCCTCCGAAAACACATCTGGAAACTCTTGAACAACCGGTAACTCAATACTCGAAGTCTTCCCTTCAACTTGTAACAATGCAAAAATTGTAAACATCTGAGCTTCATCTTCTAACAATTCATCTACTTGCTTGACCGTCAAGAACATCAGTTCACCATGATCACCAATTTCAGGAAACTCCACAATCTTTGCATACCAATTGCTATGCACAAAATTGAACTCTAGCCAGTTCATTCCAAGAATAACATCAATTTGGTGTAAAGGCAAGCACATCAGATCCATCAAGAAGTCTTTCTAAAAAAATAGTCAAAGGACACTTCAAACACACATATGTAATAGTAACAGAACCATTAGTTGGCGTTTCAATCAAGATACTACCATTCATACTAGACAATGTTAAACCCAACTTAGTAGCACATTCAAGAGAAATAAAATAATGTGTCGCACCAGTATCAATAATTGCAATCAACTCAACACCATTAATAAAACATGTACCTCGAATCAAGTTGTCCTTCTTAGGAACTTCAGAACCTCTCAAAGCGAACACTTTGCTATTGGTCTGAACAGCAATAGCAGTCTTCTTAGGATTCTGAAATTGGGTGTTGATATGCCCATGTTCACCAAAGTTAAAATAAGTTGGACCTTCATTTGGAAAATCACCAACCCGATGACCTCTTTTGCCACACCTGTAGCATCTTACCACTGGATTACTGCACATTTCAGACTTGTGACCGAATTCTCCATATTTGTATCACTTGGGAGGAATAGAACTTGCTCCCCAACTTGCCTTCTTTCCATCTGAAACCTTATGCTTCACCTTCTCAATTGGAGTCACATAAGGCTTTCATCTAAACTGGCCTTTCTCTTTCTTCTCACTCAGTTGCTTGTAGTGAGCAGATCGAGCTCGACTATCTTCATCATAGATTCTTCTCTTGTCCACCAACTCAGCATACCTATGAATCTGCTGACATCCAATCCCCTGCTTGATCTCTGGTCTCAGTTTATTCTCAAACTTTAGACACTTAGATAGCTCAGCATTAACACGTTGTAGTGAGGATAATACTTCACTTGCCTCTCGAACTTAGCAACATACACTACTATCGTCATGTTTCCTTGCTTCAACTCAAGGAACTCCACCTCCATCTTACCACGAGCATCTTCCGAAAAATAATTTCCCAGAAACTCCCTCATGAACACCGCCCAGGTCACCACAGTACCAGTATCCTCCAAACGCTGACGAGTATTATCCCACCAGTCTTCAGCCTTCTCAGATAACATGTGGGTACCAAACTGTACCTTCTACGCATCCGTACATGCCATCACTCTAAAGATCTTCTCAATTGCCTTGATCCACTTCTATGCACTATGAAGGCCATGATCTCCTTCAAAAACCGCTGGATTGTTACTCTGAAACTTCTCCAAATCACGAAACTCATCTTGTTCATTGTTTCGAGTCGTAGCCTCAACATGCGCCACAACCGTTTCCGTAAGAGCACACGTGTTGTTTCTAGCCATTCTGCACAACACTCGCAACATCAGAAAATAAATAATTGCTAACAAGTAATGAACAACAACAAACCGACAACAACGACATATGACCTGACAGACCGACCAGCTCTGATACCACTATTGTAACACCCTTTTTACCCCACAACATAATAGTACTAAATTACTCAATAAAAATCAAGAGTTTCGGTATAAAGGGCATCACATTTCAACAAAACATCAATTTAACTCATTTATATGTCCTGTCCCATAACACGGGGTAAAACATACATTATAATTATAAACAAACTCATTCAATATGTAGCGGGTCATCAACACTATCAACTTAGTTACTCAAATATAACAATTTAATTATAATTCCAAGAGACCATCGAATTAAAGTTAAAACAACAAAAACCAACAAATCTCAAGCGTTCTCGATGTTACACGACACAGAGAAGGACACCACTTAGACTCTATAAAGGATAACAAAAACATACTCCACAATATGTCCAAGCACCATGTTATTCATGAGTATATGCAGGATGACATAATAGGCCATCACGAAAGGCAGACAGGGTGAGTAAATTCATATTCAATATAAATAATATAAAGACGTAATTATAAGACAATATGCAATAATACATCAATTACGTCAAGTCTCACCCATATACAACAAAGGCAATTACATCATCATAAAACAAATGCAATCATGTTATGCCACCAATAATGAAATGTAATCCTCATAATATGCATGTGGTACCGAAACATCATCATGGATAGACAATGGGCCATCAACCCTCCATAAGGGAACACAACATAAGCAACATATCACTTCAATCAACACAATGGGATTGAAGCTACCAACGGACCGAATCCCCAACATAATTATGCCATGAATGTAACAATGCAACAACATCAACATAATCATCATAATCAACACTTGCATCAACATTCATCATTATTCATCATTCATACATCTACTACTTTTCCTACTCATGTCATCAATACTACATATCACCATAATACAACATAATCATCTAAACATCATTGCATCATAAATTCTTACATATTTAGCATATTATAGCATGGCAAGAATTCACAGCAACATCATAGCAACATAAGACAACAAAACAAGTCATTACAAGTCATTTGGAACAAGAAAACATTTTTCAAAAAGTTACAGGTCTCGCTAAGCGGACATCGTGCTCACTAAGAGAGCTACTCTCGGGTTGCGGGACTCTCAAAGTTTCACTTGCTCACTAAGAGAGTTTCTACTCTCTAAGAGAGACGGTGAATTTCTCCAAAAACCCTACGATTTTTAACACATCTCAGTTGCGCCCAAACTCATCAAAAACACCTTTAAAACAACAGAAAACAATAGAATTCATTTTTATACTTTACTATCATCATATATTCATCAAATACAACATCTAACAACAACAATTCATCAAATAAATCTACCAACAATCCTCCTAACCCTAAGGTTTTCCTCAAAATCCCCTTTTCTCATAAACCCTATCCATACATTATAGATATCGAATAGAATTACTCCTCATACCTTAGTCAAATAAGTTTTTCGATCACTTCTTGGACAATCTCCAACCTTAGTCTCCATTGTTCTTCAGAGCGTTCTCTCAATCTTCATCGAAAACACGAGTTATGAGAAACTAAATGTATTCCCCCTTCTTATAACCTTCTCAAATGACCATACTACCCCTAAGACCTACAACTTCTTTATTTTATTTTTAATAATAATATTTAAATAATAATCAATTTTTCTAATATCATTATGTCAATAAAATAATTCACCACAACACCACAAAATGCCACATATTCATAAATATTTAAATAAATAATTAAATTATGAAATCAGGGTGTTACATAGCATATCAAGAACCATTGTGTATGGTATCTTGGTGTGTGGAAGATGTTCTAACTTAGTGTTAGAACATTATATGGGTTGGTTATCCTTGGAGGAGAAATTTTTAGTTCTGATACATGAACTTGTTGCCTACATCGTGTCTAAGGAGTATCGATCTTACAGGAGAACGATGGAGTTAAAGGACCGCCTAGTAATGATGATGTAGAGAAGACTGAAGTGGATCATGTGGTGATTTCATGGAAGTCTGAATGTGAATATTCACAAATTGATTAGAAGTAATCCAGGTTATCATACGGTAGAATGATGAAGGAATGACTATCTAGGATTATTTGGTGTCTATCAAATTGAGTGACTCAAGTTGAGGTCAGATGGCATGTGAAGAGGAGATTGCTTCTGCTATAAGTCATGCTAGAGAAAGATGGATCAGTCAGCAAGCTGAGAAATGTTAGGGCATCAGGAAGTGGCTAACAAACTAAGAGGTAGGGCATCAGGAAGTGGCTAACAAACTAAGAGGTAGGGTATCTCTTTGTGGAGTGTGAAACATTCCAGATTCAATTGAATTTTATCTTAGGAACATGGATATCTACAACAGAGAACTCAAGTGGACTTCGTGAGTTGTATGGATAAGTTCTTGACGAGAGGGATTAATGGCGATGTTAATCTCAATTCAAGAGTCTGTTAGTTATAGGATGGTGATTTTATGGGATTTCTCAGTTAGCACGATGATGCTCTTAAGCTATCATGTGAAATGGTTCAAAGAAGCAATGTGCTTCACCATACTAAAGTCGGATTCCGAAGCAGATGACCATAGATCGCTCAAACGAATGATAATCATTACGTGATTTGAACTAATGAAATAAAATAGTATATCCAATATACCATATTTTCATCAAAGTTAATCATATAACATATGAATTAGATTGATCATATATGTGTAACTTATGGACGATTGACATATCGCTGCTTCACCATACTATTGTCAGATTTCAAAGCATAGTCAATATCAATCATCCAAACCGTACACAGTCTAATGCCAAAAATTTAATATCTGGATATGATTTAATTTTATGTGTTTTAATCCAATTAAAGCACAATAACAAAAAGAAATAAATTACCATACTCATGGTTTCATAAGTGGCTCTGATACCACTGAAGGGAAATTATCAATCTAAACATAGCAGAAAACAAACGTTTCCCTTTAGAGATCCTTACGAAAGGTCATGATCTATGATAGAAAGGTTACCTCTTATGGTGATGAAACCCTTGAATCTAAAATGATAGATGATCATGAGCATTGTACGATGAACAACACCTCTACTAGGTCCACACTGTCGCTCCCAGGATTTTCATACTAGTACAAACACGAAAGTGGCGCGGAAAAGAGAAGAGTCGCCAGCCAGGCATTTTTATCCCAAGGAAAGGGAAAGGTAATGCTTTACAAAACTAGGGAAAGTAAATAACAAGGTCTTGTGAACCAAAGAGCCTGGGTTCGGGAGCCGGTTACACGAATATTAACACCCCTTCACGTCTATCGTACCCGACGAGATCCACGCTAGCTTGTATTATGAAATTCTGGCAACAAATATATGATGTCGAATTGGATGTTACGACATTAATATCTGACAAGGTTAAAACTAACAATGTAAATAAACAAACATAGCAGTAAAGAACACAAGGAATTTTTAACCCAGTTCGGTGTAAACACACCTACTATAGGGGCTACCAAACCAGGAAGAAACTCCACTATCAGTATTATCAATTCAGAGCAAAACCATTCAGTTTACCCTCATCACTTAATCACTACCCAGTGCTAGTTTTATCTAGGAACTCCTAAAATTGAGACACCTCTCACTCCCTCTCAATCACAACAGTGATAACAAACACGAAATCAATAAAAGAGAAGACACACTTCCAAAACAATCCTTGACCTTGCTTCAAAGCTTCAGTCAAGTACAAAATCACTCTTGCTTAAAAACTTTGAGTGGATAACATAAAACTCGATAAACCTAGTCCAAAACAACCATCAACATGATAATTATTTGGCTCACAAGAAAACTAAACACACACAGAAAATGCTGAACACTTCAATCCTTATTTATGTATCTTCACACTAGGGTATTGCAACCTTTAAGTAGAGTCTGAATCATGGGCATGGGCCTGCAGAACTTGCACAATTAAATACGATAATTCCTAAAATAAAGGAACAAAAATAGAAACATATAAAATGCTCCACTAAAATCACTCCAAGCTGAATCGTATCCTTCTAATAAAAAGCGCTTGTTAATTCTCAACAGATCACATAATTTAATAACAGAAAAATGCGCATTTTGAAATAAGGACTCAGCTAGGTCTTCAGGCCTAGTCAGAGATGTCATGACATCAGTCTTGACGTCCTGATAAAACAGCTACATACTTTAAATCTTCACACCTGCAGAATGCTTAAATCACATGTCATAACATCACACATGACATTCAGAATCAAAATATGTTTTACCATAAAATACTTCCAATCTAAAACATCTACAAACTCCCCATTCAGTAAATTTTTGGCTAAAACAATTTAAGCATTATTTAGAACACACATAACAACAAAACACACATCATAGAGATTACATCTCCCCCTCAACCTGTAAAGCCATGCAGAAAATATTCTGACTATACTAAAATAAATAGTATACGAGAGCATAACATCTAACGTCTAGCTATCTATAATTACTCCCCATTTTAGATAGAAATTGAGCCAAACACATAAATAATCATAAAGCCAAATAAAGTGCTGATACACAAGCTCGTGAAGATCAGAAATCCAGGGTTACACCAGAAACCCAACAACTAGCAGAGATCACAAAAATCCAAACAAAGAACATATTACAAAGTGCCTTCAAGGGCTAAAATCCAAATAGAAAAATAAATAAAAATTCATAAAAAAATATCCAGCATCCATCCACACAAAGCCTATTCAGAACCAGATTAATCATCTCCAACATCATATTCTCCCTCACTTGCATTCTCACTATCAGAACCATCATCAGAATCAACTTCAGCTTCCTCTTCAGCCTGCTCACCATCAGTTGTATCCACTTTTTCCAACATCTCAATCATTTTCTCAAATTTCAACTTCCTTGCATCTAACTCTTTTCATCCTTCTTTGAGCTCAACAATGATTGCATTCTTGTTGAGAGGCTTGCTGCTAGTAGATGTGCCAGTAGATGTCATAACAATGTCAGGGACATGTGACCCCTGAAACAACTTATAGTGGAAAGAGAGAGCAATCTCCCTCTTGCAAGTAGTGTCAGAATCATTCAAAATAGCAGGGTGCAGGTTCAGAATTATACCACGGATGAGGGAAGGAAAAACAATGGGTAACTTAACATCCAAGGTACTAGCATGCTTCATGGTTTGGTCAAAAATATAAGTACCATAATCAAATTTTGTTTTGGTACCTACAACATATATAAATCTACCTAAACCAGTTACAATATTGGAGCTGTGGTTTGTTGGTACCCAATTAGTTGCCCCAATTCTATTCAGCATAACATACTTAACACTAAGCATGCTATTTGAAAGCTTTCATGTCCTAGGCCAATGTTTAACTTGGTTTGCAGTGAGGGTTTTGCACAACTGATTGTCCGTAACTTCCAATTTAGGATGACTAGTAGTGTCTCTTCCTATGTAATTATTGATCACAGTAGGGGAAAAATTAATACACTTACCTCTCACATACACCTTCTTGAAATCCTTTGACTTCCCATTAGCACACTTCTCAGATAGGTTCACAATAAATTCCTTAACAAGAGTTTCATAACACTTTGAAAATCTTGTAACAGTCTTCAACAATCCTGCAAAGTAAATCATGTCCATGACCTCAGACAATCCAGAATAGAAGCAGTAATCTCCCTTTCTAAAGCTAACCTTTTTTGATATAAAAATTTCCACTTGCTCACACTGCTGATGCAATGAAAGAAAATGTTATCCAGAGGTACATCAGGACCCTTAGCAGCAAGCTTGCTTGTAATTGGCTTCTTCCTTTGAGTGATGTCTGGGACATCACTTTCAACATCAACATCAAATTCAGAAATAACTTGAGCCTTCCTTTTCTTTGTGATCACCTTACTCCATCATTTGGAAGGACCAACAACAATCTTACATTTTCTTTGAGTAGTCGTACTCTGAGAAGTCCTTTGATCATCAACATTTTTACCTTTCCTAGATGTTAACCTTTTGGCTAAGCTATGATTGATGCTGGCAATAAGATCATTGTCAGACACATCATCAAGGTCAATCATATCATCAGGAATGTCATCATTGTTTTTACCAGCTTCAGGGATAAAACCATCCTCTTGAGCAACTTCATCATCCTTGTGTAAAACTCCAACATCAGATTAAGCAACTTTAGCATCAAGTGTTATAACATCCTCCTCAACATCCATTTTACTACCTTTAATAGCATAAACAACAACATATTCTATGGCCGTCTAATCACATGAACCAGGAGCAGACGGGACAGAGACCCCATCAACATCATGATCTTTAGACAAAATTCTTGTAATGAGTTCTTTAATGACTTCATTCGCAAAGACAGAGCCCTTCCTAGTACCAGAAGATGAACATGCAGATGGATCTTTTGGTCTTCATATATTTGGTGTTCTAGGTTTTGAAACCCTATAAGCATCACGGATGACTACATTCAGGGGAGCAACATCTAGAACATCTTCAAAAAGATGACGAACCCTAGAAGACGTGATAAAATCAGTCTTAGAGGATGATTGCTTTGATGGAGAAACAGATGAATGTTGAGACATTTTGGAGCAGATTGATATTCGTAGAGTGAGAGAACAAATAAAATTTGATTGACTGATGTAGATGAGAGGGTAGATATGCAGTATGGTGCAGTGGCGTGTTTGATAAGGATAATGGGATTTTGAATGTATTTCCTTTGAATAAAATAATTGATGATAAAATCAAATATTATGTGCCTCCTTTTAAATTGCATTAATATTGATTCTTGAAAATACAAAATGTCCTTAAGGATGTTCCCACATGACACCAATTGCTATAAACCCGCATAAAGACATATGCCCAATTTTCCTCTTAGATTTTCAAATTGATTTACATCCAAGGCCTTTGTGAATATATCAACCAACTGCAACTCAGTGGCAACATGTTCCAACTTGATCACTTTATCTTCCATAAGATCTCTGATGAAATGATGTCGAATATCAATATGCTTTATCCTACCGTGCTGAATAGGATTCTTGGAAATATTGATTGCATTGAGATTGTCACGATATAATGTCATGACATCATGTGTGACATTATACTCAGACAACATTTGTTTCATCCACACAACTTGAGAACAACTGCTACCACCTGCTATGTATTCAGCCTCTGCAGTAGAAAAGGAAACACAATTCTACTTCTTGCTGAACTAGGAGATGAGATTGTTGCCTACAAAGAAACACCCTCCAGAAGTACTTTTCATATCAACTGCACTACCAACCCAATCAGCATCACAATACCCAAATAAGACATGATCACTCCCATGAGAATACAACATGCCATAGTCACAAGTCCCATTCACATATTTTAGTATTCTTTTGACTTGATTTATGTGAGAGACCTTAGGTTCTGCTTGAAATCTGGCACATACTCCAACAATAAAAGCAATATCAGGTCTGCTAGCTGTAAGATACAACAGGCTGCCTATCATGCTTCTATACAAGCTATAATAAACACTTACACCTTTTTCATCTTTAGTCATCTTAAGATGAGTGGGAGAAGGTGTTCTTTTGTGGCTGACACTCTCCATTCCAAACTTCTTGACAGTGTTCCTTTGGCATACTTTCTTTGAGAAAGAATGATGGAATCTTCCATCTATTTAAATTGCAAACCAAGAAATAAAGTTAACTCTCCAACAAGACTCATTTCAAATTCAGATTTCATTTTTCTGACAAAATGTTTAACCATCTTATCTGACATCCCACCAAAATCCACATAGATCTGAGCAATCATAATATTTCCTTCTTCATCTTTGACAAATAGATTCTTGTCTATTCCTCCTTTCATGTATCCATTCTTGATGACAAACTCTGTTAATCTTTCATACCAAGCCCTTGGAGCTTGTTTCAATCCATACAACACCTTTCTCAACTTGTAGGCATGCTTTGAGAAGTTTGGATCAACAAAACCTTTAGGCTGCTCTACATAAAGTTCCTCATTCAAGTATCCATTCAAAAATTCACTTTTCACATCCATTTGAAACAATTTAAACTTTAGAATGCAGGAAACTCCCAATAGCAGTCGTATTGACTCAAGTCTAGCAACAAGAGCAAAAGTCTCCTCAAAATAAATGCCTTTAACTTGAGTATATTCGTGAGCAACTAGTCTGGCTTTTTTTTCTGGTTACAACTCCTTGTTCATTAGATTTATTCTTGTACACCCATTTAGTAGCAATAACATTGGTTCCTTCAGGTCTTGGTACAAGTTCCCACACTTCATTCCTTTTGAACTGCTCCAGATCATCTTGCATAGCATTAATCCAAAATTTATTAGTCAAACCTTCTTTAACATTTTTAGGTTCAATCTTTGACACAAAACAAGAGTTAGAGATGACACCTATTGATCTAGTTACAACACCACTGGTAGGATCACCTATAATAAAATCTTTAGGATGGTCCTTCTGGATTCTGATGGAAGGTCCCTTGTTTGTTAATTCTGACTCAGATTCAGAGATAGCTGGATTTGGATCAACTTCCTTATCAGTAACTTCAGTTGGAGTATCAAAGAATGTTCCAACATCATATGTGACATCATCTTCTTTGTACAGATCATCAATAATCACATTTATGGACTCCATCATGACTCTTGTTCTAGAGTTGAAAATTCTATAAGCTCTTCTATTAGTAGAGTAACCTAGAAATATGCCTTAATCACTTTTGGGATCCATCTTTCTTCTTTATTCTCTATCTACCAAAATATAATACTTACTACCAAATACATGGAAGTATTTGACATTAGGTTTTCTTCCCTTCCAGATTTCATAGAGAGTAGCAGGAGTTCCCTTTCTTAGAGTGACTCTATTATGAACATAACAAGCAATGTTCATAGCTTTATACCAAAAGTACAAATGAAGTTTTTTGGCATGAATCATAGCCCTAGATGATTCTTTAATAGTTTTGTTATTCCTTTCCACAACCCTATTTTGTGAGGAGTAATGGGAGAGGAAAATTCATGACTGGTTCCTTTAGATGAACAAAATTCAGAGAACTTTTGATTCTTAAATTCCTTCCTATAACACCCCAAATTTTCCCTCTTATTTTTAAGCATCATCATCATACCATAATCATCATAAGCATATCATATCTTTGGCATCTTTGCATGGAAAGATGAGGCATAACACTCTCATGACCTAGCATTAGGCATATGATCATCTGTGGAGGGACTTGAGGAATTTCAAGCTATAGCAAGAGGCCCAGTGGACTTGTTCAAGCCCTATGAGGAGTCTACATTGCATTCACAAGTTCAAGATCATTCACAAAAGCCCAGGAGGTTGGAAGATCATCAGGGAATTCAGGCTAGGGCAAGCTCCTACACAATGATCCCAAATTAGGGTTTGAATTTCAAGCATGAAAACTTTCTGACTTTGGCCATTTCATCTGAGAAAAGTCCTTCATATGATAAGAGGATCCTAGGGATGAAATTTGGTGAGAAAATTCCTTGTGGAAGTCAGTTATTTCATCAGTTGCTTGTAAAAGAAGAAATTGGTCAACTGTGCACTCTAGAAGTCAACTGTGAGATTTCAAAGGGTCCAACCCTATTTTTCAAGTCAAGGGATGTTCTTATAACCTTAGAAGAGGTTTGGCAAATTCAAAAATCAAGAATCAAAAGGTTTTGAGGAGTTTTCCATTTTTGGCATGTGGTTGGTCATAGAATTTGCCATTTTTAGCAACTTTTTGCCCTAATTTTCAAAGACACATAACTTGGTGAAAAAAGCTTCAAATGAGTTGCCATTAAACATGAAAGTTGAAGATTAAGTTCTACCATTTTTAAAAAGTATAAGTAGATTTTCATAGCCCTGATGGATTGGGAGATAAGCCCTTCGAAAGTTGCTTGAAATTTAGGGCATGCCATGAATTTCAAGCTTCATCCAAATGCAAGAACTTGTGAAACTCATTTTCAAGTTATTTCATGGACCAAATAAGATCATATTCTTACAAGGCATTGCATAAGTGTTGTTTTGCTCCAAAAATATCATCAATTTCGTGCATGGGGTAAAGTATACCACACAAGGTGCAAAATTGCATGATCATTCCAAATGCATGACCCTCACATCCAAGGGCCAGGATACTTCCAGTTATGAACCAAGGGTTGGATTGTGATTGAACATGTGCAAGGAAAGAGAGGATGGCACGAGCATTTCATCACTTCACATCACTTTTGCATTTTTTGCAAAATCATCCTCACACCCTCCTCTCACGAGCATTTCCCTTGCAATTTCAAGCACTGAAAGCATGCACCATATATAAACCAATTAGGGTTTCATTTCTCCTCAGATTCATAGCATTTGTTCACTCTCAAGTTTTTTCTCATTCTGCAATTCTCTTAGAATCTCATCATACACTCACCATTTGCAAGAACCAATAGCATATTCTTGATCAGTGAAGTGCAAAGAGTCAGAATCAACCACCTGTTCAAGCTTATCCTCAAGATTTCACATCTTGCCATTTCAGTGCAGCAAGCTTCGAGCTCTTAGATCCAGCAGCTTTCAAGGCTTTAGTTGCATTTATTTTGCAACTAGAGTGTATTTGGAGTGGATTTGCAGCTCCTCTTGGCTTATCTCAAGTTATTTCCAGATCTGTAGATCTCAGGTTAGCATCAAATTCTCAGATCTAGAAATGAAATTGTTTGTGCTCATTGTGATCTACACGTTTGGCTGATGATGTTGATCTATTTAGATTGAAAAATGATCATGAAATGAGCTTGATATGTTGATTTGAAGTTTGTTACATAAATCTGTTTGTCTTCGATTTGAATTATTCTTTGATCCATTGTGAATTTTGTTTCCATATTTGGATTCAGCGTAGCTTAATGATTTGATCTGGATGTTTTGAGTCATTTATGTGGTGTTTTGTTCATAGTGTTGAGTTTTCGGGTGCCGGAGCTAGGGCTCCGGTCACCGGATTCTGGATTTGTTGCAAGGAAGAAGATGAACGCATGCCCTTGGATCCTTCATCTGGACGGTTTTGGACGTGACAACACATTAATGCCACACACTCCCTCTCATGTGTTTTTGTTTTAAATTTTAAACCTGAATAATTCTTCGTGTGTCTCACCTCACCGTAACACCATGAACTCATCACCCTGGCCAATCATTGAGAGGACTGAGTTTAATGAAGGACTTGATCTGGAGCGTACCTTTGATCCATTGGTTTGTCATTTTCCTGAATTAATTGAATTTCCATAATAATTATTGTGAGCTGCGCTGAAGCCAGTGGGCTTACCTTGCTATCCCCACCCCCCTGCGTTAAAGGCCCATTTAGAATGAACTGTTTTGTTTGCTGATTGCACCCCAACTTCATTAATCCTTTTTTTATTTTATTTTATTTCTAGTTTGATTTTTAATTTTTAAAAATAGAATTAGGTCATCAAAAATTATAAAAAAATTCATGAGTGTTTCATTTAGTTTTCTCTAATTTTTGGCATTTTTATTTTTCATTTATTTTTAATTGCCACGTAGAAATTAATTGTCTCTTTTAATTAATTGATTTTATTTCATTTTTGAAGCATGCTGGTTTGTTCATTTTCTATCTTGGTCATTATTTTGAATTTTGAGATGATTCTTTTTGCTATGGATTCATGATGAGATTTAGTTTATTGGTGATTTTTGTTATGATTTTTAGAAGTTTTCTTAATTGATTTTGGTCTCTAACTTGTGCATAAAGCTTTCTAACCCTAATCCATGTTTGAACCTTATTTTGAATGGCCAAGCTTCTGAATTTGATCCTCTCCTTTTGGCATGTTGATATTGTATGATTAAAGATCATTTGTGCAAGTTTGTGGAATTTTTGGATGTATACTTGATTTAATTTGAATTTTTGTTCCTTACTTGTGCCCTTTTGCTTCTTTTGGGTCATATGGTCACTCCTTAGGTTAGAAGGGCACTTGTGCCAACTTCTTTAAGTTGTTTAGAGCCATCTTAGGTTGTTGATACCCCCTGGTCTTGAGTTGATGCTTGTGCCTTGAGAAAGTTTGTGTTTGGTTGCTCTTGAAGTTTATTCACACTTATGCATGCTCACTTCACTTCCTTTGTTTCTTTACTTCTCATGAGGTAAATACTTAACTTTATGTGCTTCTTTTCCTCATCTTACATGATCCTTAGGCACTTTCTTAACATGTCAGGGTTCTGGTCATGAACTTTGTGGTGTTGCTTTGATTATTTTGCTTTGTATTCTCTCATGTTTACTTTGTTTTGTCATGGTGGTTCATAATGCTTCATGTTGAATTGTATAGTTCTTTTCTCATTCTTGTGCTTTGAATTTGCATTTAGCATTGGTGAGTAAAACTTCACTTCTAGTTGTGTGACTTTGGTTTAACATTATGTTCATGTTGTGTTGCATTTATTCTTGTGTCACTAACCATTTCAGGGGCTTTGGTAAGTGAGAGGTGTGGATGTGATTCCCACATCTCCAAGTCTTATCTCTTCTATTTTCTTCATTGATACTATCCTTGTGATTGTTGGGGGCTTAGACCTTACTTTCTCCCTCTTCTATTCTTCTTTCTTCTTTTTCTTTTCTTCTTTCTTCTCTTCCTTTAGGATAGTAAACCTCACTAACTTAGGATTACCTTGCATGATAACAATTAGGATTCATTAGTCCCCCCATTAGACTTTTACCTTTGTGATCCTTTTGTTTCTCTTCTCTTCTCATCTAAAAACCCTAAGAAGACACTTAATAAATATTGAAGTGATGTCTTGAACAATAGCCTTATTCCATGAGACACTTGTAGTCTTCCCATCTTGGGATAGTACAAGCTTGTCTTGTGATGCACAAGTCTGATCAGGATATCATCTTCACCAAGAAAATCATAAAAAAACACTTCTTCATCAAAAATACAAAAACACTTAATAAGTTTAATGAGTTAGTGAGCCTAAGCCCTAATCTCTGGAATCAAGTTTTGGGGATCTTCTCCTTACTTGAGTGTGCTTGTTCTATTATTCCATCTTGGAATGTAGCGGCAAGCACAAATTCCATGGAAAAGAGCATGAGTTCACTTCCTTGTGACACACTCATAAAAGGTTTCTAAAAAACACAAACAAACAATATTCGTCTCTCCTTCGGGAATTCTTTTCTCACCTCCTTCGCTCTGTCCGCGAACTTGCTCCTACTTGTCATTTTGCAAGACGGTTACGCACTCGTCGTCCGAGCCTGCAACACCTGAGCATTGACATAGGCAGTTCAAGCCTTAATACACAAGCAATCTTTTCCACCCCTAGTTAGGGGAACTACGGCGACTCTGATCCTCATTGTCCAGATGAGGTACGTAGGCAGCGGGGTAGGGCCCGTTCGTGCATAATCTTTATTTTCCCTACATTTTTCCTTTTCATTTCTTTTTCAGTTCCTTTTCGTTGCAGCAACTTTCATTTATTCACCCTTTGAAACAGTTTCTTTTCAAGCGTGGATCCCGTCGGGTACGGCGTACGATCTGGGTGCTAATACCTTCCCAGGTCGTAACCGACTCCCGAACTCAGTTTCTTTGGTTCGTGGGACCTGTGTCATTCCTTTTCTTCTGGTTTGTGCAGCATTACCATTCCCGTTCCTTCGGGATAAAAATGCCTGGCTGGCGACTCTAACCTCTTTCCGCGCCACTTTCGCGTTTGTACCAGGATGGAAATCCGGGGAGCGACAGCTGGCGACTCTGCTGGGGACTTCCTAACCAGAGTATCTCTGGTTCCCTTGAGAGTCTCTCCTAGCACTTGCGTGTTTCTGTTTCTTTGTGTGTTGATTGTTTGTTTTTTCCTATGTATTTTACTATTATTTGATTTACAGTTTATTTACAGCTTTATTTACAGTTTCAGTATTTATTTTCCACATCATATTATTACTGGACTGGCTGGACTGGATTTTCTGTTTGGTGGGCTTGGGTGATACTGTTTCTGAGAGATGAGCTCATTACCACGGCTCGAGTGCACCTTAGGACTTAGAGTGGTTCCACTTTGGCCTCATGAGATCTTGTCATGGGGGTAGTAGTGAGTTCCACGCCCAGATTTGCGACCGTCTTGGAAATGTCTTGAATTGGGGATCTTCCTCTCTCATTTCATAACCTTGATAGTTATGTGCAGTTGGGGACCGATCATTGAGAACCTTGTGGAAACATCCCTCTTTAGTGATGATAGTGGCATACCACATTTTGTGGCAAACCCATTCGCATCCGAGGGCCCACCTGGGACTTACATAGGATGACCTTGTTTTCTTGGACTCAACTGAGGCCTCCCTGTGTAGTATATAATACCAAACCGATTCCCTGATCTGGTCATGAGCCATTTCTCGGAAATGGTGAAAGTATTATTGCTATTCGGCTTTGAGAGTCCGTGATGTTTGACCCGGAGCATACCCGTGAGATTGGTAGGGGTTTACAGGTTTGCAGGAACCCTTGGCCTCTACATACCCTCATTATCAGTAGTCCTTGTTATTATTTGGTCCTTATGGTACTGGTTTTCTTGGTGTTATGGTTCTGAGAGTTTCTATCAGAGGGTTATGGCTCAGAGGATCTTGGTTTTTAGTTATGCAGAGGGTCCTTATATTCAGTGTCCAGTATCCAGATGGTCCCAGATTGATCATATGCATGCATTGCATTTGCATTGCATTTGCATTGCATAATACTTGCATTAACTATTTGTGTTTCCATTTTTCAGGTTATTGTTCACAGTTAGCACCCAGTTCTGGTAATTATAAGCTCTCCAGATGGCAGAAGTTAAGAGAATCACAAGGAAAAAGAATGTTCATTATACTTTTCTTCAACCAGAGGTCAAGAGTGTTCAGAAATTAGCAGGGCTGATGAATGACCAAGTCTTAGGGAATTTCAGAAAGAGGTATGGTTAGATATTGAAGTACATGGACAAACCTAATGCAGACCAGAAAGATAGTTTGCACACTTTGCTTCAGTTTTATGATCCCTTGTTGCGGTGTTTTGTATTTCCAGACTACATCTTGGCTCCTACCTTGGAGGAGATTTCCAGCATTTTGGGTGTTCCAGTCAGAGATACTTTGCCTTACTATGGGTCTGAGTTGGTTCTTAAGGAAGAAGACATAGCCAGAGTCTGCCGTTTACCAGTTGCTAAGGTCAAGAAGGCTTTGAAGGACAGTGAAGGCAGAGGACTTCCTTGGAATGTGCTTATACCAGAGGCTGAAGGGTATGCCAAAGAGGGTAAGTGGGGAGACTTTGGTGCTGTGTTGGCTTTGATGGTGTATGGGTCTAGTCTTTTCCCGGGAGAAAAAGAGTTTGTGAGCTTGGAAGTGATCTCCATATTTCCTAAAGGCAATCCTGTGCCAACTCTGTTGGGAGATTTCTACTACAACGTTCATTACCGGAATGAGAAAGGTAGAGGTGGACCAGTGGGCTGTTGTGCTTCATTATTTTCTGAGTGGTTTGCTAGGCAATTGCCAAAGTCAGGCTCTTTCAAGGAGATGAGAGATGAATGGAGGTGGTCTAGGAGGCTAATGGGGCTAACTTCTGAGGATATAGCTTGGGGCTATGACAGAGATCTGCTGGTAAAGGAGTTGTTGGTCAGTTGTGGAAGATTTGCTGGAGTGACTTTGCTAGGAAGAAAGGGTGTGATCAGTTATCATCCAACATTAGCCAGGAAGCAATTTGGCTATCCTCTGAGAGATCCACCAAATACGGAAGAATTTGATGAGTCTTTGTATTTTCCTGTGGAGGGAAACAAGGAGTTAGTCATACAAGCATCTCAGGCTTGGGCTCACAGGGTGAAGAAAGGTAAGAAGGACTTTGGCAGAATAGATCCCAAGACATATCCTCCTTTTGCTACATGGTTGCAGAAACGTGTAGAGGAAGTTCTCATGCCATTCTCAATGGAAGCTCCATTATATCCCAAAGAAGTTCCATGTCAGAGTACTGTCTCTCTTGAAGAATATAAGAAACTGGAAGCTCAGCTACACGAAGTCCGGGTAGAGAATGCTGAAATGGTTAACTTTTACCATCTTGCCAATCGTGCCAAAAATGAAGCAGAGGGAAAGCTACAAAAGATGCAAGCCTCATTGGAAGCTAAAGAGAAAGAGTTTGCTGGAAGGGAAGCTCACTTTCAGAGATTGGGTCAGATGGAATCTAAAAGAGAAGCGGAGCGCAAGAAGACTTTGAAGACTCTTAAAGAAGCTCGCCAGTCCATTGTTTGGTTGCAAGGCCAAAGGGAACAGGAGCAGAAGAAGTATAAAGAAAAGGAAGAGTTTTTCGAGGTACAGATGGCCTTCAAGAAAGAAGAAGTGAAACAAGTCCACAACATACGAAGGGAAAAGACTCATCAGTTAGCACAAAGTCAGATGGCCTTGGAGGAGGCATTGAAAGAGATTGAAGAGCTCAAGCTGAGAGCAGGAGTGAAGAAGGGCAGGACAGCTGCAGAAGAACCTGAGTCTTTAATCTAGATTTTACTTATTGTTGTTCAGGCTACCTATAGACTTGTTGTAGGAGTCTTGCTTTATTTTTTGTCCTTCTGTTCTTGTATTGACTTGTAACCCTTCGGGGAATCTGTTTGTGCTCTAACTTTTGGCCGGCAGTGGGTTATCCATGTTATGCAGTGTTAATATGCAAATTACCGTTTCTGAATATGCAAAGCTTGTTTGTCTGATACTGCTAAGATCTGAACACTCTTCAAAGGGAAAGTTTGAAAATTAATACTCAAAGTGGTCATCTGGGGCAAATACCAGAACTGGGGCATATAAATGCCTAAACTTGGAAACATGAATAGTTACATTGCATGCATATAATGTGTTTGTTTGTTTTGCAGGTAGTTCTTCAGTTTCTAACGTTTATGTCGTTTCAGGCACTATAGCTCCCAGGAAGGTTCGAGAACAGCCGATCGTACACAGATATCCCACAAGAGTCAACAGAGAAAGAGTGATGGATCAAATGCAGGCTAATTTAGCTGACTTGAGATTGAGAATGGACAATTTCATGACCCTTATGGCAGGGATGGGTCAGAATCAGGAACGTTTACGTGAGATGGTGGAAAATGGTCAAGCCAGGAACAATGGGGCTGTTGATGGAGGTAATCGCCACGGTGCTGGCGCCCGTCAAGTTGAAATCATTGTGGCACAGCCAGGGGTCACCATTATCAATGATAGACTGAACAACGCACAGATGGATGGTCAAGACGAACAGTTTACTTTGCTGGACGAAGCGGAAGGCCAAGGGGCTGAAATGAACAGAAAGTTTGAAGAGATGGCTGAGCAGATCAGGGCCATTCAATCTCAGAGCTCCCTGGGGTTCGATATTACTGACTTGGGCTTGGTTCCAGGGGTTAGAATCCCTTACAAGTTCAAGGTTCCTACTTTCGAGAAGTACAACGGCACGACGTGTCCAAAGACTCACCTCCAGTCCTTTGTGGGAAGAATTGCTGCCCATACTGATGACGAGAAGCTATGGTTGTATTACTTCCAGGATAGCCTGGAGGGGCCTTCCTTGGAATGGTATATGAAGTCGAGTAGGGTTAACATTAAGAGCTGGAAGGACTTGGCAAAGGCGTTCGTGAAGCAATACCAGTACAATTTGGACATGGCTCCAAATCGCACTCAACTGCAAACCATGTCTCAAAATGCTAAGGAGGGGTTTAAGGAGTATGCTCAAAGGTGGCACAGCTTGCTGCCAGAGTACAACTACCATTGCTGGAGAGTGAGATGGCTGATATGTTCATGGGAACCTTGCAAGGGGTGTTTATCGAGAGACTGGCGTCTTGTTCAGCTACTAAGTTCAATGATATAGTAATAGCAGACGATAGGGTCGAAACTCTGTTGAAAATGGGGAAGATTCAGGACACCGGTGCGAGTAGCTCGAGTGGCGTAAGAAAAACTTTTAGTGGACCTCCGAGAAGGAGAGAAGGTGAAACCAATGCTGTGTATGGCCGAGGACGGGGCCGAGGATATAGAAGATCATATGAGCAAGTGGCAGCTGTCACTATCCCTTCTAGTCCTATGCAGCAGGTACAAACTCAACAACAACAACAACAACAACAACCACAATGTAACAATTATCAACAAAGACCTTATCAACCGAGACAAGCTCGTCCGGCTAATAGGGTGCTTGAAGCAATTCCCATGACATACACTGCACTGCTGTAGAGGTTGTTAGACCTGAATTTGATACAACTGAGGACATTAGCACCACCTCCACCTGGAGAGCTTCCAGTGGGGTATGATGCCAATGCTAGATGTGCATTCCATTCAGGGGCACCCGGGCACTCAACTGAGAAGTGCAGGGCGCTACAGCATAAGGTTCAAGATTTGATCGACTCAAAGGCGATTAATTTTGAACCACCGCCTAATGTTACTTCAAACCCTATTCCAAACCATGGAGGGGCTAGAATAAATGTTGTTGACGGAGGTGAGAAGTTAAGCTTGATTCTGAGCGTAGAAGAAGTGAAGACTCCACTGCTGGTGGTGAAAGAAAGGATGTTAAAAGGACAAGGGTTTCCTGGATGTGGTTCTGATTGTGAGAAGTGTTTGAGTTCAGTGAACGGCTGTGAAGACCTGAAGGTGGGGCTGCAGTATCTGATTGATGAGGGGTCATCGCAGTTTGACAAGGTTGAGGATAAATGTGATGTGTGTCCACCATAACCATTTACTATGATCCAGCTGAAGTACCTGCCAGGAGGGAGCTTGTGACTATATATGCTCCAGAAGTCAGTCCTATTACTATTACTGTTCCCGGGCCTGTTCCTTATACTGATGATAAAGTTATCCCATGGCATTATGGTTCGAATGTGTATGTGGAAGGATAGAAAGTCGAGAGTAAGCCAGTAACAATTGACCAAACTGTGGTGAACGTCAGAGGGGTTGGTGGTTTTACAAGAAGTGGTCGTCTTTTTGATCCTCAAGTTTTGAGAGGAGATCCTGAAGCTGAAGCTATTGCAAAGGCTAAAGGAAAGCAGGTAGCGACCGAAGAAACGACAACTCCTGTTGCTGGACAAGGTACCTTTGAGAAAGAAGTGGAGGAATTTATGCGGATAATAAAGAAGAGTGATTATAAGGTATTTGAGCAGTTGAATCAGACGCCGTCCAAAATATCAATTCTGTCTTTGCTGATGTGTTCTCCAGCTCACAGAGAAGCCTTGCTGAAAGTGTTACAGATGGCATACGTTCCTCAAGAGATAACTGTTAATCAACTGGAGGCTATAGTAGGCAGTGTGAATGCAAGCCATGGGTTGGGCTTCACAGATAGAGATCTTACTACTGAAGGCCGCAATCATAACAAAGCTCTGCATATTACCATGGAGTGTAAGGGTGCTGTTTTTTCACATGTCCTGGTTGACACAGGCTCTTCTCTTAATGTACTCCCGAAAAAAGCCTTAATGAAGTTGAATGTCGATTGCATCGTCGTGCGACCCAGTGATTTGATAGTTAAAGCCTCTGATGGGTCCCGAAGGTCTGTGTTCGGAGAAGTTGAGTTACCTGTGAAAATAGGGTCTCAAGTATTCAAGAGCACATTCTATGTCATAGACATTCAACCTGCGTATAGTTGCTTGCTGGGACGTCCTTGGATTCATGTTGCAGGAGCAGTAACCTCCACTTTGCATCAGAAGTTGAAATACGTGGTTGATGGCCAAGTAATCACTGTGTGTGGGGAAGAAGATATCTTTGTGAGCCACCTATCAACTTTCAAGTACGTAGAGATGGACGGAGAGATCCATGAAACGTTGTGTCAGGCCTTCGAAGCGGTTAATGTCAGCATTTTGGCTTCGGCAGAGAGAAGCAATGAGAAGGAAGGGACTTCTATTCATTCCTACAAGCAGGCCAAAGAAATGGTTCAATCTGGAAGCGCCCAGGGCTGGGGCAAGTTGCTGGAATTAGAGAAGAAAGATGACAAGTTTGGGCTTGGTTATCAGCCTGGTGGGTCCAACTGGCCTTAGAGTGGTAAAGCCATAACTTTCACAAGCTCTGGGATGCTCGATCACAACCACATATGTGCAACAAGCGAAGAAGGAGACAATGACTGCAATTGGGATAACTCGATTCACCCGTGTGCACCCGGAGAGGAGCTCAAGAACTGGTCTGCTGAAGACATCGTTCAAGTTACCTGGCAACCAAAGTAATTTACTTGTTTCCTTTTTTATCATGCTGCATGTCAATCCTGCACTCTGCCCAAGGTGCACGGATCCATTTGTAGGGCCACTATGCTTTTAATGCATTTATATTTTACCATGAAATAAATGACATTTTTTCAAGAAAATTGCGTTCTTTTTCTTTCGTTTTAAATTTTTCACAAAAAATAAAATGGCAATGTGTTTTTCTTTTGTTTGTGTGTTTGCATCTCTTTTGAAAAAAAAAACAGATTCTGAAATAAGCACATCATCTGTGCAGTGTTGATCATCCAGATTCTAGTGATAACGTTCCTGCTATGACCACGCATGACTTCGACAATCCTATATACCAAGTTGATGAAGGGGTTGAGGAAGACTGTGAACTCCCCGAAGAATTGGTCAGGTTATTGAAGCAGGAGGAAAGGGTCATTCAGCCTCATCAGGAAGAGATAGAGATCATCAACATTGGGACTGAAGATGTGAAGAAAGAGATAAAAATTGGGGCCAGTCTGCAGGCCGAGGTAAAGAAAGAGTTGATTGGCATGCTACGTGAATATGTGGATATCTTCGCCTGGTCGTATCTGTCGTACCCCGAAAAATACGACCTCACGCGATCCGAAAGGACGGAGCCGCACGCTGGACGGACTGAAGAGTCGCCACCTAATTCTATTTATTCCCGGAGAGGGAAAGGGAAGATATAGATACAACCCGGGAAGAAAAGGATGAGGACAAAGGTCAACGGAACCATTGCCTGGGTTCGGGAGTCGGTTATGCAGGGGGGAAGGTATTAGCACCCCCTACATCCATCGTACTCGATGGGAACCATCTAAGTTAACGCGCGCGAAAGGATGTTTATGCTTAAACGAATTGCTTGCTAGAGGGAAATGAGTTCGAATTATAAGTTAAATTGATCCTAGGTGCTCGGCAAGGATTGAGACCCTCGTGCCTACGTACTCCCGTCTGCAATGGGAAAGTCAGAGCCTCGTAGTTCGGCCTACTAAGGGTAATGGTTGTTGATTTTATTACCTTTCTTCAACGAAAGGGTTAAGGAGTTGAAATGCACTAAAGACTATGGATAGTTTATCTCGTCCAACAAGACGAGCGTCTTGCGTCGAAAATAATCGGAGCGAGTAACGAGAGCTCGTTATCCTCCTTTCTACCGCTCAAGGCTCGTTGTAAACACCCCAAATTTGCCCTCACCCATTCACACCATGGCTTGTGATCATCTCATATGCATAAACACAATCATACAATCTCATATCTCATGTTTGATTCACTGCATAGTTTCTAAGTCATCTGCACCTAGGGTTTGTGATTTGAGCAATCCCAAAGCTTCTTGAGCCACTCCAAAGGCCACCAATCATCTCAGAGAGGTCCATGTGTGTTCTTGTATCATGTTACATCCTCACAGAGTCAAAATTGCAGAGGAATCACAAGAACTAGGGTTTGAGTGGATGCAGAGCCAGGATGAGCTGCACAGTTGACTGAAAATTAGGGTTTTGGTTTCAGAGGCCATAATCTCAAAATTTTTGGTCATTCTTGTTTCCAGTGGTCTCTATATGGTATAGGGAATATGCATATCAATTTTCATGAAGAAATTCTATGGGGAAGTCATCTGATCAAGAGTTGACTTTTCAGACAAGTCAGTGCAAAATCAGGGCATCTGAGGCCCCCAATGACCCAACCAATGGGTGATCTTCATCATTTTGAGTGTATATGATCTTTATTTGATCATGGAAGAAGGTTGAAGTGCATAAAATCAAGAATTTAGGGTTTTTGCAAAAGTTGACTTTTTGAGGCATAGTTGACTTTTCAAGAATGCCTCATTTTAGGCCAATTTTCAAGCCTTGATTCATGATCCAAAGATGCTTCAAATGGAAAAACTTTGGTCATGAAAGTTGTAGATCTCATCTTTCCCTTTTCAAAAAGTACAAGAACATGATCAAACTCTTCTTGGATCAAAAGTTATGGCATTGCAAAGTTGGCTAAAATCATTGTTTTTCAAGTTGTGCACTAAGTGGAAATTTTGCAAAACCTTGAATCAATGCATTATGCAGCCTCTAATTCATGTAAACCCATTATGTAAACATCCTCTAAGTCACAAAAATCAGATTTGGATCAAGTTTGCTCATGGTTTGGTTCATGTAACTTGACTTTTCTCATGAAAATCCATAAAGCTAACCAAGTTGCAAAACACTCATGACCTTTTCACCAACTTGCTGCATTGATCCTTGAGTCAAGCCAGCCTCTCACACTCACCATGCTGCACCAGAACCCAACTTGTACTTGCCTAAACTTGAGCCATGCCCTATCTTACACAAAAGTGGACTTTGAGCAAAAGTAGCCACACCTATCTCTGCAGGCCAGGTCACATCCCCCAGCCACTTGCAATTGTTTATTGAATCAATTTGCTGGCCATAACACATGGGAACCAAGGCTGAAACAACAACATTCACCACTTACACAAAAACTCACCTCATTGCAAGTTCCTTCGAATCACCCTACACAGTCTTCAAACACTCAAACTCTCATCATCACTCAACTCACCACACCTCATAGACAAGAAACACCCCAAGCATAAGCCTGAAACAAGCCTGAAAACTCCATTGCCATCATTCACCTCAAGCTGCAGTTTCATTCGAAACTCTTATCCTAGCTCACAAACACACCAACCAACACCACAAACCTTCTCAACACACTTCATAGATCAAAAACAACCCCTTTTCACAGCCTGAAAGTGCCAGAATCTCATCTGCCATTGTTGACTGAACTGAAGCAGTTCCTTTCGAATCTTCTTCTCCAGCCAACACAAACTCATTTTGAGCATTCAAACACACTTGGGGGATCAAGTGGAGCAGCTTGCATCAAAGGAAACAGCCAGAAAGTCCCAAAACTGAAAGCTCCAAATCTCAGGTAGCTCGAAATTAATTTTTCCAGAAATGACTTTTATTGTTACAAACTTGTTCTTCATGATGCACTGATCATTCTGGTACCTTTAGTTTTTGAAATGGTTTTGTTTTAAGCATTTAATTCGTGTTTGAAGCTTACGAACCCTAGAAATTGTTTGCTTCGATTCAGTTGATTTAGGTAACATAAATTCGTTTTGATAGAGGGGTTTGATTCGTGAGAGTGTTAGGATCATCTCCCAATTCATAGATTTCATTTATGTTACGTTTTTAGGAAGTTTGGAATTTTCAGGTGAGCTTCTGGCCGGAGAAGACGACCGGAAGTCTTCTCCGGCCACCTGAAAGTCATTTGTGCCCTAATTGTGTAATTAATTCCAGTTTGAATGAGGAGCGTAGGATTGCGTTGACTGGTTGACTTCCCACTCTTTTTGATGGCCCAGATTCTCCATTAAACCCTAATCAGGATTAATTAAATTAATTAATTAAGTTTTAGGAGTTTGAATGTGAGCCACACGATCACGCGCGCAGTCAGCACTTTTAAACTCAGAATCAATCTCATGCGTCCATTCTGATTACTTCTCATTTTATTTGTTTTATTTCATTTTTATTTCAATTAATTTGTACAATTTATGTAAAATAGCAGAAAATTCATAAAAATTATGAAACTTTTTCTTTAAGGTTTTATTAATTTTTATGACCCAAAAATATTTTATTTTATTTTTTTATCATTAAAAAAATTATTTTTAAATATTTAAAAGATTATTTTTAATTGGTTAATGGAAATTAATTAATTAAAAATACTTTTAGGTGTTTAAAAATTACAAAAAAATTCATGAAATGTTCTAAGACATTTAGAAACATTGTCCAACCTTCAAACCAAATTTCTTTTTTGATCTTGATGCATTTTAAGAATTTTTCATGGAATTAAATCATATTTTGTGCATTATTTTGATCATATGTTTGAAAATTCATTTCTTCCTATTGGTGAAGGTTGAGACATTGATTCTTTGTGCATTGTTTTCCATTTGACATGTATTTTCAAGGATAAAAAGGCCATGATTTGATCTTGCATTTTCTAATTGATTGGCATTTGTTTTGATAAGAACCCTAAAAAACCCTAATAACTTGCAAAAATCATATCTTGAGATTGGTAAAGAGTTGAGAGTTCCCCTTTGGGCAGGGATTCATCATAGGTCTAGGGTTTCTTTGGGTGCCATTTTCCATTTTTTATCTTAGGGTTTGCTTCTGTTTTTGGTTTGTGTTTGATGTTTGATCCATAAACCCTAATTTGGGCTTTCTCTTGCATCCTTCTTGCATTCTTTTGCATAAGTTGACTTGCCATTGCATTTTGTGCATTCTTAGGATTCATTTGACATCTTAAGACATGTATGAAGCATCATTGATCATTGCATTACATCTTTGCCATGCCATTTGCCTTGTATGTTTCATAACATTTCATGCTTGTTCATGTTCCTTAGCTTGCATCATATGCATTCATGGTCTTGTATGAACATCCCCATTGCTTTGCCCCATGTTTGCAGCACCTCATAACATCATAATCATCATGTACATACTTCTGGTTTGGTCTAGCATCATGCCATTTCATCTCATCTTGCATTGCATTGTTTTTTTTCTTTCTAACATTTCAGGTGGTAAGTAAACTTGAGAAGTGAATTTGCCTTCACTTCTCATACCTCTTCTTTTCATCTCTCTTGCATTCATTGCTGCATTTCTATTTGTGTTTGGGTTTGAGCTTGCTCATCCTTCTCCTTCCCACTTTCTTTCTTCAAGTGACTTGACTTCCTGAATGAAGCAAGTCACTTTGCCTCTCTTGATCCTGTTCATCTGCTTCCTGGTGGTTCCTCTGAAGATTGTTCTTGAAAACCTCACAAACCTTAGGGTCAACCAAGCATGTCAATGAATTAGGGTTTTGATTAGTCTCCCCCATAGTTTTTACCTTTGTGTCTCCCTTTGAGTCTTCTCTTCTCATCTCATAATCAGAGACTAAACCCTAAAGGTTTTGAAACTTTGTGATTAGGGTTATGCCTGCATCCTTCTCTTAGGATGAAGTGTATAACTTTAATCCTAAGTCTTGAACCCTTAAGGTGTTTAAATCTCTTAATCAATTCACTTAATAGTCATCAAGACATCACACTTGTAACTTGGGCCTTGCATTAGGGTTCTAATTCTTCCTTAAGTGGTTAAGAAGAACTAACCCTAGTGTTAATGGACAAGTCCCCCTCAAGTTGTCTAACAAACCTTAAAAATCACTTCATTATCATATCATTTAATAAAATCCACTTAATCAAAGGCTTGTTTTGTCATGGGTTTAATCCCTAATCATGGATTAAGTTGAGGAGTTTTTCTCAACTTAAACATTCTCATCTATTATCCTTCTTTTAGGATGGTGTAATGGGTCTGTTTAATCCTTGATTATGGCTTAACCTCATTACTCAACACTAAACAAAAACCACAAAAACATCTAAATAATCACAAGTAGGTTAATGATCTTAATCCTACACCAAAGGTGATTAAGTGTGAGAATCTGACTTCACACTTAAGGTATTCTCATTACCCCTAAACAGAGGGAGGATGTGATGAGTTTACTAAATCCATTGGTTTAGACTTAAGCTCATTAACTTATGACAAAATCCAAAAACAATAAAAGACTGAAAACTCAAAAACAAACAATAATCGTCTCCTCCGGAATTCTTTTCTCATCTCATTCACTCACAAACGAGAACTCGCTTCTTCCGTCTAATGCAAGACAGTTCGCACCTGAGCCAGACAGGTCATACACTTGAGCATAGGCTAGCAAGCAGTTCATCAGTCAATTCATTTTTCAGTCTCTTTGGGTCGAACTACGGTGTTCTGACTTCCTCATTGCACGAGAGGATACGTAGGCATAACTTAACAGTTATCGAACAAAAGTCTCTGTTCATTCCCCCTCTTTCCAGCTTCATTCTTAAGCCTCATTGTCATGAGCATTTCACCTCTTTCTCTTTTACACTGACACATCATTATACACTCCACTTCCTTCACACTGACACCTGTACATATTGCTTTCCAGCCATTTTACACACAGATTGCACTGACACTACCCCTTTAAAACACAAATCTTTTAAGCGTGGATCCCGTCGAGTACGACGGACAATCTGGGTGCTAATACCTTCCCAGGTTGTAACCAACCCCCTTTCTCAGTCTCTCTGGTTCGCAACCGTCTTATCCATATCTTTCCAGGTCTATGCAGCATTGCCTTTCCTCCGGGATAAAAATGCCTAGCTGGCGACTCTATTCATCTCCAGTGAGTTCACTGCTGTGTGTTCTCATTGTCCCTCTCGCCGACCGTTCGCGTCTGTACCTCTATTTGGGCCAGTCCCATTTATCGGGAGCGACAGCTTGGCGACTCTGCTGGGGAACCTTATACTGCAACCAGGGCTTCTGGTTCTTTTTGTGGGTTCCTCCTAGCGCTTGTTTGATTTGTGTTTACTGGGGTGCTATGTGCTTATTTGTGCTTGTACTTATTTTTGTTTATTGCTTTATGTACAGTTGCTTTACTGCTTTCCTTACTGCATTTGTATATATCATACCGCTGCTGGCTGGATCTGGTTATTTGCTTTGGCAAGTGGGTGATTCATTGAGAGTTAAGGTCCTATACCTGGGACCTGAGTGACACCTAGGCTAGAGTGAATCATATTCTTTCCCATTCCATTTCGGTCTGGTGCGGGAATATGAAACACGGTTCAGATATGGGTTTCTCCTTGAGAACTCTGTGTTGCAGATTTCCTGCAATGCTAGGGCTATCTGGGAAGCCTGCTAAGTCTGGATGACCTTTTAGTACTGACCTTCAGAAACTGAGGTGAATTAGAGGAGGAACTTTTATGGTTATTGTAAACACTGTACCTCCGGGTTAGAAGTGTTTACACTTCTCATAACTGATCCAAGTCTGAGGATCCTTGTTCTAGATCACTACCTGTGAGGGGGTTGGGCTGTTTACAGGTTTGCAGGTACCTTGACCTCAGAATACCCTGTTACTTTGACTTTGTTAAGAGTACTCCATGTTGGACAGTTCTTGTGATTCTAAAACCCTGGACATGTGGCTCTTTATTTGAGTCCCCCCACCCTGGTTACTGGATTTATAGACCTCCATCTGGAATTCTTGAACACACATGGATCTATACCAAGGCAGTTAATCAGATCCGGCTCAGTCACAAACCCCTGCATATCATTTGCATACATACTCATTGCATCATATTAACATGTGCTTATTTGTGTTTCAGGGTATCCACCTTCATCTCTGGTTTTGGTTTTGACCCCATCTGCAGTATTGACCTATCTCCACCAGCACTTGCTTCAGCTTGTCAGCCATATACTTCAGTTACTTGCACCAGCCAATCAGTGGCTCATTCTTTCAGCATCTTCATCAGCACTCTACTCAGTCTTCAGCATCATGGCTCCAAAGAAAAGCAACATCACCTATCACTTCTTCCAACCAGACTTATCAGACATCAGGAGGATCCAAACCCTGATCACTCCAGAGCACATACCTCTGTTCAGAGAGCATTATGGGGATATACTTGACTTGGTTATGGATATGGACCCATCTCAGAGAAGCCTAATCCATACCTGCATTCAGTTCTATGACCCCCCATTGAGGTGTTTCACCTTTAAAGACTTTCAGTTGGGACCTCTTTTAGAAGAATACTCAGCATTGGTTGGTTTGCCTATCAAGAGAGAAATTCCTTTCAATCCTGAAATGGTCTATCCCATCAATGGAGAGATAGCAAAAGCTTTACACCTGGAGCCTGCTTTGATAGAACAGCATATGACATCTAAAGCTGGGATCCCTGGTTTTCACCTGGACTTCCTGATTTCTCAAGCCAGTTTGAAAGCCTCCCTGGGGGAGTGGAAAGCTGTTTGTGCTCTGTTGGCCTTAAGTGTGTATGGAATTGTGTTGTTTGCAGATGAGCCTCGATTCATCAGCAAGAATGCAATCCATTTGTTCATCCTGAAGAACCCTGTGCCAACTTTACTAGGTGATCTCTATTACTCAGTCCATCAGAGAAATGAGAAGCAGAGGGGAAGACTAGTAAGGATTTGTGCTCCATTATTTCATGCTTGGCTTCTCAGACATCTACCCAGGACAGATGCATTTCTCAATCCTCATCAGCGAAGCAACTGGGCTAAGAGGCTCACTACTCTCACTTCAGCAGACATCAGATGGTGTACTCAGAGCACCAAGGGCAGAGATATAATCACCAGCTGTGGGCACTTTCCCAATGTGCCCTTAATAGGAGTTAAGGGAAGTATCAATTACAACCCTCTGCTGTTCAAGAGGCAATTAGGCTATGCACTGGTCCATACTCCTAGGGAACAAGATTTGGTTGAGACCCTCTACTGCGAGAACAAGATTAGTTTGACTGTTGTTAGGCAGGCTGCCTGGGCCTGGGATCATGTTCAAACTAAGGGAATTACCATTCTGGGTAAGTGCAATAATGTGGCATCGGTCCAATATTATGAGTGGTCCCATGCTAGGGCCCAATTCTCTGGAATGCCCTTTACCATAGAAGACATGCCTGAGTCATCTTCAGCACCACCCCCTGCCACTATCAGTTTGGAGGAGTTTGAAGGCTTGAAGGAAAGAAATGAGAAGTTAACCCAAGCCTTGCAGAAGACCCTCAGGGAGAGGAGTGAAGGTGTGAGGGAGATTGAGAGATTGGAGAAATTGAGAGTGGAACACTTGACTAAAATTGAGAAGTCTGGAGATTATATCAACAAGTCCAAAGCTGGTGAGCAGATTCTGAAGAATGCTTGTAAAGAAGCTCAGTTCCAAAGAGCAAGAACAGACTTGTATTTGAGAGAGAGTCAGGCCAGGTGGGTCCGGATCACTGAGGCCCGTACTCTAGAAGACAAGAGAGTTCAGGACAAGATGGAGCAGATGGAAAAAGCCCTGGCAGCAGCCCAGGAGGAAATATCAGAACTGAAAATCAAAGCAGGATTGAAGAGGTCAAAGGACCAAAATCATAACAAGAAATTGGCTGCAGCTGTTGCAACAAGAAACCTTCTCATCAGAAGTCTCACGGAGCATCCGGCTGATCCTGTGACCGAAGCACTTCTCAAGGAAGTTCGTGAGGATGAGTTTGGCCTTGGAGTTTGATCATTTGCTTGTTGTTGTTCCTTTTTCATGTACTTTTGCTCTTTTGTGATGTATTTTGACCCCTTTGAGGGCTTGTGTTGTAAAAATGAACAATTTGTATTATTTCACCTTTGTAATATATTTTGTGTTAGTTTCCATCTGGGTTCACATCAAAAGAAACTTCAACAGCATCATCTTCAAGGGTCTGGAAGGGTCAAAACTGAAGGCCAAACCGGATACCTTGATAGCAAATAAGCATAACTGCATTGCATGCTAACCCTTTTGTTTGTTTTGTAGGTTTTTGTTTTGTTGTTGCTAACCTCTGTTGTGATGTTCAGGAATTATTGCTCGCCGCCGGGTATTTCCTCTCAACAGGCCACACAGGTACCCAACTAGAAACAACCTTCCGGGAATCCAGATGGATCAGATGCAACAGGACCTTACGGAGGTCAGAAACCAGATGGCCAACGAAAGGCTAGAAATGAGAAACCAAATGACTCAGTTCATGGAGGTTATGAACAACATGGCTCAGAGCCAGGAGAGGTTGAGAGCTATGGTGGAAAGGCAGAACCAAGATGAGCCTCATGTGGGGACTGCAGGCACAAGTAACAATGAAAGGGTGCAACCACATGTGAATCCCCCGGTGTTTGGTCCACATCTACATCCTGAGATTAATATCCCTGCAGACGTTCGAGGGACAGCCACCGCGGCCAGAGTACTTCAAGAAGATCCTCAGGAGGACCAATTTACTGTAATGGGTGCTGGAGAGGAAACTTATGACAGGAGATTGGAAGAAATAGCTGAGAAGTTAAGATCCTTAGAATCTCAAAATTCTTTGGGTTTTGACGTGATGGATATGGGCTTAGTAGACGGGGTTAGGATTCCCCACAAGTTCAAGCCTCCATGTTTTGAAAAGTATAATGGGACTTCTTGTCCTCGAACCCATCTGCAATCTTTTCTCGGAAGATTAAAAGCTTACACCATGGACGAGAAATTGTGGATGTTCTACTTCGAAGATAGCTTGACTGGAGCTTCTAGGGAATGGTATTCCCATCTGACGAGAGCAACTGTGAGATGCTGGAAGGACCTGGCAGAGGCCTTCATCAGACAGTATCAATATAATCTGGATATGGCACCCAATAGGACCCTCCTAATGGGAATGTCACAATCATCCAGAGAGAGCTTCAGAGAATATGCTCAAAGATGGAGACAGCTTGCTGCTGCTGTCCAGCCACCAATGTCTGAAAGAGAAATGGCTGATATGTTCATGAATACCCTGCAAGGAACCTATATTGATAGGCTAGCTGCTTTCTCTTCCACTAGCTTCGCAGATGTTGTCATAGCTGGGGAGAGAATTGAAAGCCTGTTAAAGATGGGTAAGATATCTGATAATGGTGCAAGCTCGTCCAGTGGTACAAGAAAGCCTTTTGCAGGCCCGAGAAGAACTGGCGAAACCAATGCCATTCACACCAACAGGGGTAGGCCCCAATATGTTCAGAGATCAATAGCAGCAGTTACTATCCCTGCTCCAGCTCATCCTCAGCCCGTCTATCAACCTCCGCAACAAAACTTCCAACAACAACCCCAGTATCCTCAGAGTCAGTATCCTCTAAGAAACTTCAACAACAACAACACCAACAACAATCAACAGAGGCCATTCCAACAAAGGCCATCTCAAGCTAACCGAGTGATCGACCCGATCCCAATGCCGTATGCTGCCTTGCTGCCACAACTTCTGAAACTCAACCTAGTTGAGCTAAGAACGTTGGCACCTCCGGATCCCAACAGTCTACCAAGAAACTATGACTCTAATGCTAGGTGTGCTTTTCATTCAAACGCACCTGGTCACAGTACAGAAAAATGCAGGGCTCTGCATATGAAGGTACAAGACTTGGTAGACTCCAAGGCTCTGAACTTTGCACCTCCGCCCAATGTCAATAAAAACCCAATGCCAAACCATGGTGGTCCCCGAATTAATGCTATTGAAGAAGACCAACCGTCTTATTTAATAACCAGTGTGGATCAGATCAGGACACCATTGGTGGAAATCAAAGCTCAACTCCGTGAAAGCCAGATATTTCCGGGGTGTGAACTAGGGTGCCCCTACTGCAATATTTCATGGAATGGGTGTGAGGACCTGAGGAATGGCATTGATAGCCTTATTCAGAGTGGCCTGCTACAGATCACTACATCATTCCCGACAAATCCGGCAACTTCATCAACAACGGTTTCAGAACCTCCTACAACCGCAACAACTATTATTCCCGACAATTCACCAGCAACATCGACAAGTACTTCACTTGTCCTTCCAAATGATCAGTTTTCAACAGTTTCTCCTGCTACAACTTCAGCTTCATTCCATTTCGAATCTCCATCAACAACAACAACAGTCCTTCCAACAGAACCTCCTACAACTCCAGCAATCAATCATGAAGATGTCTCTACTGTTACCATATTCTACGATCCTGAAAATAATTCCGCCTACCATTCAGAAGGTGCTGCTCCCGCCAGAGCACCAGTTACAATCTTTTATGATCCACAAACAATCACAGTCCCTTCAGCAGCAGCAATCAGTCCAGTCACTGTCACGGTGCCTGGACCTGTACCATATGAAAGCAATAGGGCCATCCCTTGGCACTATGGCTCTGACGTGTACTGTGAAGGGAAAAGAATCACTCTCGAAACATCAGCACCTGCACCACAAATTGATAATGTGGGGGGAGGCGGAGGCTTCACTCGAAGCGGACGTCTCTTTGCTTCACAAGTCCAAAGACCTACTGCCGAAGCAGAAGCTGCTGCCAAGGCAAAAGGAAAAGGCCCGGTGCAGGAAGATCCAGTTGCCAAAGAAGCCCTGAAAACTCCATTTGATCAGGAAGTTGATGAGTTTATGCGAATCATCAAAAAGAGTGATTATAAAATTGTGGATCAGCTTCATCAGACGCCATCCAAAATCTCTATCCTCTCACTGCTTATGTGCTCCGAAGCCCATCGGAATGCACTACTGAAAGTACTGCACGCAGCTTACGTGCCCGAGGAGATTACTGTCAACCAATTGGAAACCGTTGTTGGAAATGTTACTGCTAGCAATGGGCTAGGGTTTACCAATTCTGACCTGACAGTGGATGGCCGCAATCACAACAAAGCCTTGCACATAACCATGGAATGCAAAGGAGCTGTCCTTTCACATGTGCTGGTGGACACAGGGTCATCCCTGAATGTCTTACCAAAGAAGGCTCTGGTGAAGCTTGAATATGATGGACTGGCATTGAGACCCAGCAACCTGGTGGTTAGGGCTTTTGATGGCTCGAAGAGATCGGTTCTGGGAGAGATTGAGCTGCCTGTGACAATTGGCCCACAGACCTTTAAAACTATCTTTTATGTGATGGACATTCAGCCCGCCTACAGCTGTTTGTTGGGTAGACCCTGGATTCACGCCGCCGGCGCAATAACGTCTACCCTTCACCAAAAGTTAAAATATGAGTGGGAAGGCCAAGTTGTCACAATCTGCGGGGAGGAGGATATATTTGTTAGCCATCTGGCTACTTACAAGTATATTGAAATGGATGGAGAAATCGTTGAAACCATGAGCCAAGGTTTTGAAGCCTTGAATGTAAATGAAGCATCTGCTGTTTCGGGGATCTCCATGTCATCTTACCAACAAGCCCGGAAGGTTGTTGAGGAAGGAACTGCCCTAGGCTGGGGCAAGGTTTTAGCTGTGGAGGAGAAGAAGGACAAATTTGGGTTGGGTTACAGACCAACTCAACATCAAGCAAAGGCTGCTGGAGAGCCTGGTTTTGTCAGTGGGGGGATGCTTACCCCCGATGCTATCAACTGTCTGGAAGACGAGCTGGAAGAGGAGCGCAACCTGGAGATTTGGATTCGTCCGAAGATCCCGGGGAGCAGTGTCTCGAACTGGTCTTCCCAGGAAATTATAAGAGTTACTCATGCAGAGTAATTATTATTTCCTGTATTTTTTATAGCATGCATCCAAGTCTTGCATCTTGCCCAAGATGACAAGACTCATTTTGTAACCAGGGCCATCTGTACTTTTGTGCAAACAAGATTAAATTAATGAAATATCAGACATCTTTTTGCAAACAAGTCTTTTTCTTTTCTGCTCACTGTGGTTCCATTTTTCTTTTTGTACAAAAATAAATGGCGGTGTTTTCAAAATGATAACTTCATCTCACTTTTTTCTAAAGCAAGATTAAAATCAATCACTAAAACGAACAAACTTAACCCTTGCAGAGAGTGCTTTCCTGACAGCACCGACAACAGCACGGCTATGACATCGTATGACTTTGACAATCCAATCAATCAAGCCGATGAAGGGGTTGATGAAGAATTTGAGCTTCCTGAAGAGCTAGCCAGGTTGTTGAGACAGGAGGAAAAGGTTATTACTCCTCACCAGGAGGAGATTGAAGTGATCAATCTTGGTACGGAAGAAAATGTGAAAGAAGTTAAAATTGGGGCCTGCCTACAAGACTCAGTGAAGAGACAGTTGACAGATCTGCTTCAAGAGTATGTTGATGTGTTTGCTTGGTCGTATCAAGACATGCCAGGGCTGGATACCGACATTGTGGTACATAAGCTGCCTTTGAGAGAAGAATGCCCACCAGTTAAGCAGAAGCTGCGCCGAACTCGCCCAGACATGGCTATGAAAATCAAAGAAGAGGTACAAAAGCAATGGGACGCCGGGTTCCTTGCTGTAACTAGCTACCCGCCGTGGGTTGCTAACATAGTACCTGTGCCTAAGAAGGATGGCAAAGTAAGAATGTGTGTTGACTACCGGGACCTGAACAGAGCCAGCCCGAAAGATGACTTCCCATTACCTCACATTGACGTATTGGTGGATAACACGGCTCAGTTCTCGGTATTCTCCTTCATGGATGGATTTTCAGGATATAACCAGATCAAGATGTCACCTGAAGACATGGAGAAGACAACATTCATCACACCTTGGGGCACGTTCTGTTACAAGGTAATGCCATTCGGACTGAAGAATGCTGGTGCAACATACCAACGGGCTATGGTGACATTATTCCACGATATGATCCATAAGGAAATAGAATGCTATGTGGATGACATGATTGCCAAGTCCCTTACAGAGGAAGACCATCTGGTGAATTTGCTCAAATTATTCAAGCGTCTGAGGAAATACCAATTGAAGCTGAACCCCAACAAATGCACATTCGGGGTGCGATCCGGTAAGCTGCTGGGCTTTATTGTAAGCGAGAAGGGGATTGAGGTTGACCCAGATAAAGTCAAGGCTATACAAGAAATGCCTGCACCGAAAACTGAGAAAGAAGTTCGAGGGTTCTTAGGTCGATTGAACTACATTTCAAGGTTCATATCTCACCTCACAGCAACCTGTGAACCCTTGTTCAAGCTGCTAAGAAAGGAACAAACGGTCAGGTGGAACGAAGACTGCCAAAAGGCTTTTGACAAGATCAAGGAATATCTGCAAGAACCTCCAATCCTTATGCCTCCAGTCGAAGGAAGACCTCTGATTATGTACTTGACAGTATTAGAAGAGTCAATGGGGTGTGTGCTGGGCCAGCATGACGAGTCTGGTCGAAAAGAGTATGCAATATACTACCTAAGCAAAAAGTTTACCGACTGTGAACAGCGTTATTCACTGCTCGAGAAAACTTGCTGTGCTTTAGCGTGGGCTGCTCGCCGACTGAGACAGTATATGTTGACCCACACTACCTTATTAATCTCAAAAATGGATCCAGTTAAGTACATTTTCGAGAAGCCAGCTCTTACCGGACGGGTTGCAAGATGGCAGATGATCCTTACAGAATACGACATACAGTACACATCTCAGAAAGCCATCAAGGGCAGTGTACTATCTGAATATCTTGCTGAGCAACCCATTGATGACTACCAGCCAATGAGGTTTGACTTCCCTGATGAAGACATCATGTTCATTAAAGCGAAAGATCACGAAGAGCCTATTCACACTGAAGGGCCTGACCCGGAGGAAGAATGGACTATGATGTTTGATGGGGCTGTTAACATGAATGGCCGTGGTGTTGGTGCAGTACTCATTACACCTAAAGGAGTTCACATGCCTTTCTCGGCAAAACTCACTTTCAACTGCACTAACAACGAAGCTGAATACGAAGCTTGCATTATGGGTCTTGAGGAAGCCATTGACCTCAGGATCAAAACGTTGACCGTATTCGGAGATTCAGCTTTGGTAGTCAATCAAACCAACGGAAAATGGTACACCCACCAAGATCATCTGATACCTTATAGGGATTATACAAGGAGGTTACTGACTTTCTTCACAACAGTCAAACTTGAGTATATCCCTCGGGATGAAAATCAGTTTGCAGATGCTCTTGCTACCATTTCATCCATGATCAAAGTTCAAGCTGCTAACTTTGTACCTCAGATTTCAGTGTCTAGACTTGATAGACCAGCATACGTGTTCGCAGCGGATGTTGTAAAAGATGATAAGCCTTGGTTCCACGACATCAAGTGCTTCTTGGAGGATCAGACATACCCACCTGGGGCATCTTCCAATGATAAGAAGACTTTGAGAAGGCTTGCTGGTAGTTTCTTTCTGAACACTGATGGGTCTTTATACAAAAGGAACTTTGATATGGTACTCCTCAGATGTGTTGACAAGACAGAGGCAGACCTGTTAATGCACGAAGTGCACGAAGGATCTTTTGGTACCCATGCCGGAGGGCATGCCATGGCTAAGAAGTTGTTAAGATCAGGCTATTACTGGATCACAATGGATGCAGACTGTTGTGCTTACGCCAGAAAATGTCATAAATGCCAGATTTATGCAGATAAGGTGCATGTGCCTCCCAACCCTTTGAACATCATGTCTTCGCCATGGCCCTTTGCTATGTGGGGCATTGATATGATTGGCAAGATTGAGCCAACTGCTTCAAACGGCCACAGATTCATCCTGGTCGCCATTGACTATTTCACCAAGTGGGTTGAAGCAGCCTCATATGCAAATGTCACAAGACAAGTGGTAGCCAGATTTCTGAAGAGAGATATCATCTGTCGATATGGAGTTCCCGAGCGAATCATTACTGATAATGGTTCCAACTTAAACAACAAAATGATGGCAGAGTTGTGCCGGGACTTCAAGATCCAACATCACAATTCTTCTCCTTACAGGCCAAAGATGAACGGCGCTGTTGAGGCAGCAAATAAGAATATCAAGAAGATTGTGCAGAAGATGGTAGTCACATACAAGGACTGGCATGAAATGCTACCGTTTGCCTTGCATGGGTACCGCACATCAATCAGAACATCCACTGGGGCAACACCGTATCAGCTTGTGTATGGTATGGAAGCAGTCCTACCTGTTGAAGTTGAATTACCCTCTCTACGAGTTTTGATGGATGTCAAACTGAGTGAAGCAGAATGGGTTCGGTCCCGATACGAGCAACTGAGTCTGATCGAAGAGAAGAGATTGGCTGCAATCTGCCATGGGCAGTTATATCAGAAGAGAATGAAGAGGGCTTTCGATCAGAAAGTCAGGCATCGAGAGTACCAAGTGGGAGATCTTGTGCTGAAAAGAATCCTCCCTCCTCATACAGACCACAGGGGCAAATGGACTCCAAATTATGAAGGACCATTCGTCATAAAGAAAGTTTTCTCTGGTGGAGCACTGATGCTCAGCACCATGGATGGTGAAGATTTCCCGTCCCCTGTGAATTCAGATGCAGTTAAAAAATACTTCGCATAAAATGACCCGCTGGACATAAAAACAGAATGTAAGTCCAGGCAAAAATAGGGCATCCCGGCGAGTCAAAAACAGAATAAAAGACTCGGGCAAAAGTAAGGGAAAATGAACAAAAAAAATGTACACCCGCTGAGTTGAAAAGCCGCATTGGACAACTCAGGCAAAAATGGGTATCCCGATGGATTGAAAACCTGAAAGGGCGATCCATGCAAAACAAGGAAATAAGCGAACAATTGCATTCCGAATTCGTCTGTATCACCTACAACTTGGTAAGCTTCCGAAGGATCAAGCTTCAATCAGAATCAACTCTCTCCAGAAAGCAAGACGAGAAGAACGTCATTGTCATACGAGTCATAGCAGAAGGGGAAGCTCCTTGAAAGCATCGTCAGCATCGCCAACACTTTATTTCTCAATTTGTAACAATCTCCTCATTTCAGGAGATATGTTTCTTCGACTGTATCTTGCCAATTCAGGGCACATGAATTAATAAAATCAGATTTTCGGTCATGTTTCGTTTTTACGTTTATGTTTTGCAAAGAGTTGTCTGATATCTTTAAAAATACAATTGCATAAGTACAGATGCCCTTCTCTAAAAATAAAAACACATGCTTACAGGGAATGTGATTATTCTCAAAAGTACTTGACTCCTATGACAGAATCCAGTGAGGGATACCTCGGGACCTTGTGTACGTTTCCTTACCTTTGCAGGATTGCAGGTATCCAGAACGCAACCTGGGGCATGCAGGTTATGTCTCAGCAAGTGGGCGAATTATCATCGACTCGGTCTATCTTCCACATGGCACTAGAAGATGCCCATTCCCCCAGCGGAGCTGCCAAATCAACATACACTCAATCTCAGCATCCGAAATGCTCTATCCCCAGCTGGGATGTTCACTTCAAGCAGATCGTCCAGAAATCCTCGCAGCAACGGGATCCGAGTCCCGGATCGGTGCCTCTGTGCATAATCATAGCATTCGCATCATATTCACCCCCAGAGCGTAGCATTCCGTCCAGTACGGAGCATTACGGCAAAAATCAAATACATAGCATAATCATAAGTCATGTTGTGAATTGAACACTTGTAAATTTTGACAATCTGTCATTGTACAGAATACAATACACAAAAATCCCCATCAGAGTCCCAGCAAAAGCAGTTGCCTCACAAATCACGAACACCCGTATATACACCTTTTGGCACCCGTCCGCGTCATCTTTCCCCAGTAAAGTCGCCTGAACACCCTTTACAAACAGATCACCCGTATTACAGATACTCCCTGACACCCATCCGTGTCAAATCACCAACAGAAAGCCAAAGACACCCTCTTTGCACTCACACATACTTGTATATACACTTTCTTGACACCCGTCCGTGTCATATCCCCAGCGCAGTCGCTTACACTTTTGCAACCCATATACTTGTTAATATTATACTTTTCTCTCTTGGCACCCGTCCGTGTCATTCTCCCCAGCAGATAAACACTCATCAATACATTATATATACACTCGCTACTCATTGGTACACTTATGCAGATGCTCGTCCGTATCTTGTATACATCACCACTCATATCCCCACAGATTCGACAGTAGTCCTTTTTCTTTGTTAACCAGTTGGTACTCGTCCGTACCATCATCTCAGAGCATTGCGTCTAATGTTTGTTCTACATGATACTCGTCCGTATCATAGTCTTAAGGATGCTCGTCCGCATCTTTGATCCATACACCATGTCAAACACTTATGTCTTCCTGAATATAGATACTCGTCTGTGTCTACTATTCCCCAGAAGAGTCCCTTCAGATGCAACACTCGTCCGTGTTCTTTGTTAACCAGTTGATACTCGTCCGTATCATCATCTCTGAACATGTGTCAGTTTGTTTCTACGTGATACTCGTCCGTATCATAGTCTTAAGGATGCTCGTCCGCATCTTTAATCTATACACAATACCAAACACTTATACCTTTTGTTTCTTGGATGTAAACGCTCGTCCGTGTTTATTATCTCCCCAGTAGATCGCCAACAAAGCAAATCTTTCCTAACACTCGTCCTGTGTTATGATAACCCTGAGAGCAGCCGTACCCTGCTGAGTGGTCGTCCTCCACTTCTTGATGGTCGTCCTCCATCATGCTCATCCGATGGCCGTCCCCATCGTTGATTTTAGCAGCCGTCCCCTGCTAGGTGGTCGTCCTCCACCCCTTGATGATCGTCCTTCATCATTTTATCCAATGGCCGTCCCCATTGTTGATTTTGGTTATCTGGCATTCGTCCTATGTCATGATAAACCCTGAGAGCAGCCGTCCCCTGCTGAGTGGTCGTCCTCCACTTCTTGATGGTCGTCCTCCATCATGCTCGTCCGATGGCCGTCCCCATCGTTGACCTTTTCTATCCGATGGCCGTCCCCATCGTCGATATCTTCGGCAGCCGTACCCTGCCAGGTGGTCGTCCTCCACCTTTGATGGCCGTCCCCATCATATTTACTTTTTATTCCCAACAGAGCAGCCGTCCCCTGTTAGGTGATCGTCCTTCACCTTTGATGGCCGTACCCCATCATCTGTTTATTTCATTTATTCTTTAACCCGATGGCCGTCCCCGTCGTGGTCCCTTTTCCTTTTAGCCCGATGGCCGTCCCCATCGTTGGTTACTTTACCTTTATGAACTTGATGGCCGTCCCCGTCATGTTTCATTAATTCCCAGAGAACCCTACTTTATCTTGATGGCCGTCCCCATCATATTTTGACTTTCCCCAGCTAGTCGGCCGTCCCCGTCTTAGCTTTTCCTTATATCCCCAGCATGTCGGCCATACCCGTCATCGCTTTACTTTACACACTTTTCCCAGCATGTCGGCCGTCCCCGTCATTGCTATTTACCCAGCAGTCGTCCTCTGCTCGACGGTCGTCCTCTGTCGCCCACACTTACAATATACCTTACTTAATCTATATCCCTTTTCTCCTCCATTCTGTGAGTGCAAATTTTGGACTGTCTTTGGTATTCAACCACAAGTTATCTTGTTTGCCTGTTAAGCCGTTGCTTACATCCTGCACAGCTAACTCCTGTTTGAATAGGGGCAGCTGTAAACACCCCAAATTTGCCCTCACCCATTCACACCATGGCTTGTGATCATCTCATATGCATAAACACAATCATACAATCTCATATCTCATGTTTGATTCACTGCATAGTTTCTAAGTCATCTGCACCTAGGGTTTGTGATTTGAGCAATCCCAAAGCTTCTTGAGCCACTCCAAAGGCCACCAATCATCTCAGAGAGGTCCATGTGTGTTCTTGTATCATGTTACATCCTCACAGAGTCAAAATTGCAGAGGAATCACAAGAACTAGGGTTTGAGTGGATGCAGAGCCAGGATGAGCTGCACAGTTGACTGAAAATTAGGGTTTTGGTTTCAGAGGCCATAATTTCAAAATTTTTGGTCATTCTTGTTTCCAGTGGTCTCTATATGGTATAGGGAATATGCATATCAATTTTCATGAAGAAATTCTATGGGGAAGTCATCTGATCAAGAGTTGACTTTTCAGACAAGTCAGTGCAAAATCAGGGCATCTGAGGCCCCCAATGACCCAACCAATGGGTGATCTTCATCATTTTGAGTGTATATGATCTTTATTTGATCATGGAAGAAGGTTGAAGTGCATAAAATCAAGAATTTAGGGTTTTTGCAAAAGTTGACTTTTTGAGGCATAGTTGACTTTTCAAGAATGCCTCATTTTAGGCCAATTTTCAAGCCTTGATTCATGATCCAAAGATGCTTCAAATGGAAAAACTTTGGTCATGAAAGTTGTAGATCTCATCTTTCCCTTTTCAAAAAGTACAAGAACATGATCAAACTCTTCTTGGATCAAAAGTTATGGCATTGCAAAGTTGGCTAAAATCATTGTTTTTCAAGTTGTGCACTAAGTGGAAATTTTGCAAAACCTTGAATCAATGCATTATGCAGCCTCTAATTCATGTAAAACCATTATGTAAACATCCTCTAAGTCACAAAAATCAGATTTGGATCAAGTTTGCTCATGGTTTGGTTCATGTAACTTGACTTTTCTCATGAAAATCCATAAAGCTAACCAAGTTGCAAAACACTCATGACCTTTTCACCAACTTGCTGCATTGATCCTTGAGTCAAGCCAGCCTCTCACACTCACCATGCTGCACCAGAACCCAACTTGTACTTGCCTAAACTTGAGCCATGCCCTATCTTACACAAAAGTGGACTTTGAGCAAAAGTAGCCACACCTATCTCTGCAGGCCAGGTCACATCCCCCAGCCACTTGCAATTGTTTATTGAATCAATTTGCTGGCCATAACACATGGGAACCAAGGCTGAAACAACAACATTCACCACTTACACAAAAACTCACCTCATTGCAAGTTCCTTCGAATCACCCTACACAGTCTTCAAACACTCAAACTCTCATCATCACTCAACTCACCACACCTCATAGACAAGAAACACCCCAAGCATAAGCCTGAAACAAGCCTGAAAACTCCATTGCCATCATTCACCTCAAGCTGCAGTTTCATTCGAAACTCTTATCCTAGCTCACAAACACACCAACCAACACCACAAACCTTCTCAACACACTTCATAGATCAAAAAACCCCTTTTCACAGCCTGAAAGTGCCAGAATCTCATCTGCCATTGTTGACTGAACTGAAGCAGTTCCTTTCGAATCTTCTTCTCCAGCCAACACAAACTCATTTTGAGCATTCAAACACACTTGGGGGATCAAGTGGAGCAGCTTGCATCAAAGGAAACAGCCAGAAAGTCCCAAAACTGAAAGCTCCAAATCTCAGGTAGCTCGAAATTAATTTTTCCAGAAATGACTTTTATTGTTACAAACTTGTTCTTCATGATGCACTGATCATTCTGGTACCTTTAGTTTTTGAAATGGTTTTGTTTTAAGCATTTAATTCGTGTTTGAAGCTTACGAACCCTAGAAATTGTTTGCTTCGATTCAGTTGATTTAGGTAACATAAATTCGTTTTGATAGAGGGGTTTGATTCGTGAGAGTGTTAGGATCATCTCCCAATTCATAGATTTCATTTATGTTACGTTTTTAGGAAGTTTGGAATTTTCAGGTGAGCTTCTGGCCGGAGAAGACGACCGGAAGTCTTCTCCGGCCACCTGAAAGTCATTTGTGCCCTAATTGTGTAATTAATTCCAGTTTGAATGAGGAGCGTAGGATTGCGTTGACTGGTTGACTTCCCACTCTTTTTGATGGCCCAGATTCTCCATTAAACCCTAATCAGGATTAATTAAATTAATTAATTAAGTTTTAGGAGTTTGAATGTGAGCCACACGATCACGCGCGCAGTCAGCACTTTTAAACTCAGAATCAATCTCATGCGTCCATTCTGATTACTTCTCATTTTATTTGTTTTATTTCATTTTTATTTCAATTAATTTGTACAATTTATGTAAAATAGCAGAAAATTCATAAAAATTATGAAACTTTTTCTTTAAGGTTTTATTAATTTTTATGACCCAAAAATATTTTATTTTATTTTTTTATCATTAAAAAAATTATTTTTAAATATTTAAAAGATTATTTTTAATTGGTTAATGGAAATTAATTAATTAAAAATACTTTTAGGTGTTTAAAAATTACAAAAAAATTCATGAAATGTTCTAAGACATTTAGAAACATTGTCCAACCTTCAAACCAAATTTCTTTTTTGATCTTGATGCATTTTAAGAATTTTTCATGGAATTAAATCATATTTTGTGCATTATTTTGATCATATGTTTGAAAATTCATTTCTGCCTATTGGTGAAGGTTGAGACATTGATTCTTTGTGCATTGTTTTCCATTTGACATGTATTTTCAAGGATAAAAAGGCCATGATTTGATCTTGCATTTTCTAATTGATTGGCATTTGTTTTGATAAGAACCCTAAAAAACCCTAATAACTTGCAAAAATCATATCTTGAGATTGGTAAAGAGTTGAGAGTTCCCCTTTGGGCAGGGATTCATCATAGGTCTAGGGTTTCTTTGGGTGCCATTTTCCATTTTTTATCTTAGGGTTTGCTTCTGTTTTTGGTTTGTGTTTGATGTTTGATCCATAAACCCTAATTTGGGCTTTCTCTTGCATCCTTCTTGCATTCTTTTGCATAAGTTGACTTGCCATTGCATTTTGTGCATTCTTAGGATTCATTTGACATCTTAAGACATGTATGAAGCATCATTGATCATTGCATTACATCTTTGCCATGCCATTTGCCTTGTATGTTTCATAACATTTCATGCTTGTTCATGTTCCTTAGCTTGCATCATATGCATTCATGGTCTTGTATGAACATCCCCATTGCTTTGCCCCATGTTTGCAGCACCTCATAACATCATAATCATCATGTACATACTTCTGGTTTGGTCTAGCATCATGCCATTTCATCTCATCTTGCATTGCATTGTTTTTTTTCTTTCTAACATTTCAGGTGGTAAGTAAACTTGAGAAGTGAATTTGCCTTCACTTCTCATACCTCTTCTTTTCATCTCTCTTGCATTCATTGCTGCATTTCTATTTGTGTTTGGGTTTGAGCTTGCTCATCCTTCTCCTTCCCACTTTCTTTCTTCAAGTGACTTGACTTCCTGAATGAAGCAAGTCACTTTGCCTCTCTTGATCCTGTTCATCTGCTTCCTGGTGGTTCCTCTGAAGATTGTTCTTGAAAACCTCACAAACCTTAGGGTCAACCAAGCATGTCAATGAATTAGGGTTTTGATTAGTCTCCCCCATAGTTTTTACCTTTGTGTCTCCCTTTGAGTCTTCTCTTCTCATCTCATAATCAGAGACTAAACCCTAAAGGTTTTGAAACTTTGTGATTAGGGTTATGCCTGCATCCTTCTCTTAGGATGAAGTGTATAACTTTAATCCTAAGTCTTGAACCCTTAAGGTGTTTAAATCTCTTAATCAATTCACTTAATAGTCATCAAGACATCACACTTGTAACTTGGGCCTTGCATTAGGGTTCTAATTCTTCCTTAAGTGGTTAAGAAGGACTAACCCTAGTGTTAATGGACAAGTCCCCCTCAAGTTGTCTAACAAACCTTAAAAATCACTTCATTATCATATCATTTAATAAAATCCACTTAATCAAAGGCTTGTTTTGTCATGGGTTTAATCCCTAATCATGGATTAAGTTGAGGAGTTTTTCTCAACTTAAACATTCTCATCTATTATCCTTCTTTTAGGATGGTGTAATGGGTCTGTTTAATCCTTGATTATGGCTTAACCTCATTACTCAACACTAAACAAAAACCACAAAAACATCTAAATAATCACAAGTAGGTTAATGATCTTAATCCTACACCAAAGGTGATTAAGTGTGAGAATCTGACTTCACACTTAAGGTATTCTCATTACCCCTAAACAGAGGGAGGATGTGATGAGTTTACTAAATCCATTGGTTTAGACTTAAGCTCATTAACTTATGACAAAATCCAAAAACAATAAAAGACTGAAAACTCAAAAACAAACAATAATCGTCTCCTCCGGAATTCTTTTCTCATCTCATTCACTCACAAACGAGAACTCGCTTCTTCCGTCTAATGCAAGACAGTTCGCACCTGAGCCAGACAGGTCATACACTTGAGCATAGGCTAGCAAGCAGTTCATCAGTCAATTCATTTTTCAGTCTCTTTGGGTCGAACTACGGTGTTCTGACTTCCTCATTGCACGAGAGGATACGTAGGCATAACTTAACAGTTATCGAACAAAAGTCTCTGTTCATTCCCCCTCTTTCCAGCTTCATTCTTAAGCCTCATTGTCATGAGCATTTCACCTCTTTCTCTTTTACACTGACACATCATTATACACTCCACTTCCTTCACACTGACACCTGTACATATTGCTTTCCAGCCATTTTACACACAGATTGCACTGACACTACCCCTTTAAAACACAAATCTTTTAAGTGTGGATCCCGTCGAGTACGACGGACAATCTGGGTGCTAATACCTTCCCAGGTTGTAACCAACCCCCTTTCTCAGTCTCTCTGGTTCGCAACCGTCTTATCCATATCTTTCCAGGTCTATGCAGCATTGCCTTTCCTCCGGGATAAAAATGCCTAGCTGGCGACTCTATTCATCTCCAGTGAGTTCACTGCTGTGTGTTCTCATTGTCCCTCTCGCCGACCGTTCGCGTCTGTACCTCTATTTGGGCCAGTCCCATTTATCGGGAGCGACACTCGTGGCGTACAAATCTTCTCGTATTTATTAAAGTGTTTTATTTCCTAAGACCGCTTGACGTTGGATCCAGGGTTTGGATCTAATCGAAACGTTTTGGTTTTTTGAGGTTAAAGGGTAAATGCAAGTGGAGGTTTTATTTTGTAGTTTGTTAGCGAGACACGAAGCGCTCGGCTCGCAAAGTGGAGTGGATCCTAATAAACGATAAAGATAACTGGAAAATAAAGTGCAAGTGTGCAAGTGAGATCGCTTGGCGTTGGACCAAGGATTCAGAATTAAATAAAATACGGAAAATAAAGTGCGTACAAAATAATGGGAGAGGGATACAAAATAAATACAGGGGATTGCGCGAAATAAATGGTATCATTGTAGTTTGCCCAAGGAGAAGCGTGTGTGCAGTGTTTTGAACGGTTCGAAGGCGTTCGGCCTTTTTTATCAGAAACAACTATTCGAAGGCGTTGGACCTTTTAATCGAGAACAACTATTCGAAGGCGTTGGACCTTTTTGGGACGCGGCGAAATTTAGTTCGTGAACTACCTTAGAATCGATTCAAAAATGGAATCATTCTATAAGGAGTCGAAACATTTTTTTAAATGCGATAATGAATAAACAAATCGAATTGCAAAAAATGAATAGAATAATAAATACAAATAAATAAATAAATTAAATAATAATGAGAATAATGAATAAATAAAATTATATTACAAGTTTTTGTTCAAAATAAAAATAATAGGATAAAATAAAATAATAAAAAAAGGAGGGCCTCATATTGACCGAATATCACCGATTTAACGAAATCGGGCGAAAATCGGCCTTTTGTCAATTCATTGGCCCCAAAATGAAATAAATGAACAAAGAAAACAAATACTAAATGATTCACTCATTTTTAAATTACAATTTTCTAACACTAATTAAATAACAAGACAAAAAAAAGAAGTAAGAGGAAGATTAACATAGTAAAATTAACTAACATAACAATATTAGAATCTTAACCAAATAAATAAATGAAGAAAAAAAAACAAATATAAAAAAAAATGAAGGTGAACCGTGTTGTCATGTGCTGGATGGTGTGTGGTTAGAAAAATAAACAAGTTGGGCTGATGGAGCCCATGAACACATAAGAATAACAGAAAAAGAATAAATAAATAAGTTGCTAATCAGTCTTAGCATAATAAAATAGGGATATCAGGTATTTTCTTTTAAGCAACGCATATAAAAAAAAGATAAAGCAAAAGCCCCAACTCTTCACACGAACAAAATAAAAGCAAAAAAGGAACCTACCCTTTTATATCAGAAAAAGATCTCTCTTAGCTCTCACGAATCCGCTCCTGGTTTCCGATCGTCGGTCTCTCTGTGGTCTTCCATCACGGCGGCGGTTCGTCGGTGTTTGAACGGTGATTCTCCCAGCGTTTCAACGACGCGGTGGTGAACGACGGGTTTCACGCAGTGATGAGGTTGCGGCTGGTGTTTTCACGGCGGTTGGGGTTCCGACGCGGTGGTTTAGGCGATGGAAGGTGCTGTGTTGACTCAAGGTTTTTCAGGTGGTTCTGTTAGTGTGTATTTGCGGTGAGTTTGCGAGTTGGATTTCAGAGGTGGCTGCTGTAAACACCCCAAATTTGCCCTCACTCATTTCACCATGGCTTGTGGTCATTTCATATGCATAAACACAATCATATCATCTCATATCTCATTTTTAATTCACTGCATAGTTTCTAAGTCATCTGCATCTAGGGTTTGTGATCTGAGCAATCCCAGAGCTTCTTGAGCCACTCCAAAGGCCACCAATCACTTCAAAGGGATCCATGTGTGTTCTTATATCATATTATACCCCCTCAAAGTCCAGAATGCAAAAGAATCACAAGAAGTGGGTTTGGTATGGAGGCAGAGCCAAGTTTGACTGCACAGTTGACCTAAAATTAGGGTTTTGGTTTCAGAGGCCATAACTCCAATTTTTTTGGTCATTCTTGTTTCCATTAGTCTCTATATGGTATGGGGAGTATGCATATCAATTTTCATGAAGAAATTCCATGGGGAAGTCATCTGATCAAGGGTTGACTTTCTGGACAAGTCAGTGCAAAAACAGGGCATCTGAGGCCTCCAATGACCCAACCAAGGGGTGATCTTCATCATTTTGAGTGTATATGATCTTTATTTGATCATGGAAGAAGGTTGAAGTTCACAAAAATCAAGAATTTGAAGTTTTTGCAAAGTTGACTTTTTTGGGCATAGTTGACTTTTCAAGGATATGTCATTTTAGGTCATTTTTCAAGCCTTGATTTTTGATCCAAGAAAGCTTCAAATGAAAAAACCTTGGTCATGAAAGTTGTAGATCACATTTTTCCCTTTTCAAAAAGTACAAGAACATGATCTAATTCTTCTTGGATCAAAAGTTATGGTGTGACAAAGTTGGCAAAAATCATTGATTTTCAAGACATGCACCAAATGGAAACTTTGCAAAATCATGAACCAAGGCTGTTTGTAACCTCTAGTTGACATCAAACCATGACACAAACATTCTATGAGCTCTAAAAGTCAGGATTGAACCAAGAATTCTCATGTTTCATGGCTTGTGGAATGAGAAAGTCACATGTGAACCAAAGTTGCACCAACTTGCAAAACTCATGATCATTCTTTCTACCACTTGCCACATTGGATGCTGAGCTTTGCTAGCCCTTCCCCTCACCCTTGCTGCGCCAGCCCCATGCTTGTACTAGCCTAGAACCAAGCCATACCTCTCTTACACAAAGAGTGGACTTTTGGCAAAAGTGAACTTACCAATCAATAAAGGCCATGTCAAATCATCTGACCTATAGGATTATTTTATACTATCCTTTAGCAAGCCAAACACATCAAGAAGCAAGGCTGAAACACTCCCTAAGATCACATACTCAAACTCACTCCATTTGGCAAAACTCTTCGAAACTCTCTGTCCAGCTCACAAACACTCAAGCAAACTTCACACATCAACTCACCATGCCTCATTGAGTAGAAACCAGCAAAGAACCAGGCCTGAAACAAGCCATAACATCACTTCACCATTTTCACCCCAAGCTGCAGTTTCCTTCGAAACACCTTCCACAGCTCACAAACATCCAAACAAACTTCACAAACCTGCTCCACTCATCATCTGGACCACAAAGAACCACTCACATTGGCCTAAAACTGCCTGCATCACCATTGCCATTTTCAACTGGGCTTGAGCAGAAGCTGTTCAAACTCTTCATCCAGCCAACATAAATTTCTCTTAAGCCTTCAAGCATCATCAAGAGGTCATAAGGAGTGGATTTCACCAAAGGAGGAGGTCAGAAACTTGCTGGAGTGAAAGCTTCGAATCTCAGGTAGCTCAAGAACTTTTTTTTCCAGAAATGGATTTTTAAGTTCTAAACTTATTCTATATGTCTTCCTGATCATGAATATGCCTTTAGTTTTGAAAATGGTGATGAAATGAGAATTTAATTGCTTCCTGAAACTCTGTTGACCTAAAAATTGTTTGGTTCGATTCATGTTTCTGGGGAAAGATAAATGTTGTTTGTGATGGGGTTTTGATTCAGTGGATCATGGGAATCATTTCTGTATGCTTGGTTTTCATTTTTGTTACGTTTTGAGAGAGTTTGGAGATTTTCAGGTGGACTTCCCACCGGAGAAGACGACCGAAGGTCTTCTCCGGCCACCTGAAAATAATTAGGGCATAATCCCAGTCATTAAGTGAGTTTGAATCTGGAGCGTGCGATTGCTTTGACTCGTTGACTTCCCGCGTGTGTGAAGGGACCAGATTGATCATTAGAAACCCTAATTGCATTTAATTAATTCGTAATTAGGTTTAGCCCAGTTTGAATGTGAGCCACAAGATCTGGCGCGTAGTCAATGCTCCCGAGCCCAGACTCAATCCCAGCCTTCCATCTGTTTGACTTTCCTTTTATTTTCATTTATTTTCATTTCTTTTTCATTTACTTGCATAATTAATTTAAAATAGTAAAAAATGTTTAAAAATTATGAAACTTTTTCTCATGAGTTTTATTAATTTTTGAGACACAAAAATATTTTCATTTTTATTTTTATCATTAAAAAAGTATTTTTAAATATTTAAAGGATTATTTTTAATTGATTAATGGAAATTAATTTATTAAAAATACTTTTAAGTATCTAAAAATCACCAAAAAATTCATGAAATGTTCTAAGACATTTAGAAACATTGTCCAACCTTCAAACCAAATTTCTTTTTGGATATTGATGCATTTTGAGAATTTTTCTTTGAATTAAAATCATTTTTGTGTATTATTTTGATCCTAAGTTCAAAAAATCATTTCTGCCTGTCTATGAAGAGTTGGACATTGATTCTTATTGCATTGCATTGTGTTTAGCATGAAGTTTGTAATATTAAATTGGAATGATTTGATCTTGCATTTTTGATTTGTTTGGCATTTCTTTTGTTTAGGAACCCTAAAAACCCTAATAACTTGTAAAAAATCATAACTTGAGATTGGTTAAGAGTTGAGACCTCCCCTTTGGACATTGGTTTAGTATAAGATTAGGGGTATTTTGAGTGGTATTTTCCATTTTTTATCTTAGGGTTTGCTTCTGTTTTTGGTTTTTGTTTGATGTTTGGTTCATAAACCCTAATTTGGGCTTCCATTTGGGATCCATCTTGCATTCTCTTGCATAACATGACTTGCCATGACATTCCATGCTTCCATTTGATTCATTTGACATCATAAGACATATAGAAAAAATGTTTGATCATTGCATCATGTATTTGCCATGTTGTATGTCATGTGCACTTCATAACTTTTCATGTATGTTCATATGTCTTAACTTGCTTCATTTGCATTCATGAACTTGCATGATCATTTCCATGTGCTGCCTCATGTTTGTAGCATCTTATAGCATCATTTTCATCATCAACATGCTTCTGGTTTTGTTTATCATCATGTCATCTCATCCCACTTTGCATTGCATTTCTTTTCTAATCTTTTCAGGTGGTAAGTGATTTGAGAAGTGAACTTGCCTTCACTTCTCATGATGTTTCTTTTCATCTCTCTTGCATCCATTGCTGCATTTTTTGTTTGTGTTTGAGATTGAGCTTGCTCATTCTTGTTCCTCCCACTTTCTTTCTTCAAGTGACTTGACTTCTTGAATGAAGCAAGTCACTTTGCTTCTCTTGATCCTTTCATCTGCTTCCTGGTGGCTCCTTTGAAGATTGTTTTTTTTTGTAAACTTCACAAACCTTAGGAACAACCAAGCATGACAATGATTAGGGTTTTGATTAGTCTCCCCTATTATTTTTCACCTTTGTGTCTCTTTTGAGTCTTCTCTTCTCATCTCATAACCAGGGACTAAACCCTAAAGGCTTTAAGGCTTTGTGATTAAGCTTATGCCTGCATCCTTCTCTTAGGATGGAGTGTATAACTTTAATCCTAAGTGTTAAACCCTTAATGTGTTTAGATCTCTTAATCAATTCACTTAATAATCATCAAGACATCACACTTGTAACTTGGGCCTTGCATTAGGGTTCTAATTCTTCCTTAACTGGTTAAGAAGGACTAACCCTAGTGTTAATGGACAAGTCCCCCTCAAGTTGTCTTACAAACCCTAAAAATCACTTCATCATCATATCATTAACCAAAATCCACTCAATAAAGGCTTGTTTTGTCATGAGTTTAATCCCTAATCATGGATTAAGTTGAGGAGCTTTCCTCAGCTTAAACATTCTCATCTATTATCCTTCTATTAGGATGGTGTAATGAGTCTGTTTAATCCCTGATTATGGCTTAACCTCATTACTCAACACTAAACAAAAACAACAAAAACATCTAAATAATCAAAAGTAGGTTAATGATCTTAATCCTGCACCAAAGGTGATTAAGTGTGAGAATCTGACTTCACACATAAGGTATTCTCATTACCCCTAATCAGAGGGAAGATGTGATGAGTTTACTAAATCCATTGGTTTAGACTTAAGCTCATTAACTTATGACAAAATCCAAAAACAATAAAAGACTGAAAACACAAAAACAAACAATAATCTTCTCCTTCGGGACTCTTTTCTCATCATCTTCACTCACAAACGAGAACTTGCTTCTTCCGTCTAATGCAAGACAGTTTGCACCTGGGCCAGACAGGTCATACACTTGAGCATAGACAAGTAAGCAGTTCATCAGTCAATTCATCTTTCAGTCTCTTTGGGTCGAACTACGGTGTTCTGACTTCCTCATTGCACGAGAGGATACGTAGGCATAACTTAACAGTTATCGAACAAAAGTCTTTGTATATTCCCCCTCTTTCCAGCTTCATTCTTTAAGCCTCATGATCTTGAGCAATTCATTCTTATTCCTTACACTGACACTGTATATATCACATTTCACTTCTCTTACACTGACACCTGTACATTCTTTTCCAGCTACTTTATACACAGATTGCACTGACACTACCCCTTTAAAACACAAATCTTTTAAGCGTGGATCCCGTCGAGTACGACGGACAATCTGGGTGCTAATACCTTCCCAGGTTGTAACCAACCCCCTTTCTCAGTCTCTCTGGTTCGCAACCGTCTTATCCATCTCTTTCTAGGTCTATGCAGCATTGCCTTTCCTCCGGGATAAAAATGCCTAGCTGGCGACTCTATTCATCTCCAGTGAGTTCACGGCTATGTGTTCTCATTGTCCCTTCGCCGACCGTTCGCGTCTGTACCCTATCTGACCTAGCTTCATTTAGCGGGAGCGACAGCTTGGCGACTCTGCTGGGGACCCTTATATTGCAACCAGGGCTTCTGGTTCTTTTTGTGGGTTCCTCCTAGCGCTTGATTGATTTGTGTTTACTGGGGTGTTATGTGCTTATTTGTGTTTGTATATTTGTATTTATTTTTGCTTTATGTACAGTTTTGCTTATTGCCTTCTTTATAGCTTTATGCATATATTATCATATTGTCATACTGTGCTGCTGGCTGGATCTGTTGTTTTGCTTTGGTGGGTGGGTGTTCCACTGAGAGTTAAGATCCTATACCTGGGATCTGAGTGACACTTAGGATAGAGTGGTTCATATTCTTTCCCATTCCATCTCGGTCTGGTGCGGGAATATGAAACACGGTTCAGATATGGGTTTCTTCTTGAGAACTCTGTGTTGCAGATTTCCTGCAGTGCTAGGGCTATCTAGGAAGCCTGCTAAGTCTGAATGACCTTTTAGTATTGACCTTCAGAAACTGAGGTGAATTAGAGGAGGAACTTTTATGGTTATTGTAAACACTGTACCTCCGGGTTAGAAGTGTTTACACTTCTCATAACTGATCCAAGTCTGAGGATCCTTGTTTTAGAACACCACCTGTGAGGGGGTTGGGCTGTTTACAGGTTTGCAGGTACCCTTTGGCCTCAACATACCCTGTCACTTTGTTTGATTAAGAATACTCCATGTTGGAACAGTTCTTGTGATTCTAAACCCTGGACATGTGGCTCTTTATTTGAGCCCCCTACCTTGGTTACTGGACTTATAGACCTCCATCTGGATTTCTTGAACATACTTGGACCTATATCAGGGCATTTGATCAGATCCAGCTCAGTCACAGACCCTTGCATATCATTTGCATACATAAATCATTGCATCATATTGACATTTGCTTATTTGTGTTTCAGGGTATCCATTTTCATTTGGTTTTGGTTTTGACCCCATCTTCAGTACTGACCTATCTTCACCAGCATCTGCTTCAGTTATCACCTGCACCAGCCAATCAGTGGCCATTTCTTCAGTGTTATCATCAGCACCTGTCTCTACTCAGTCTCAGCATCATGGCTCCTAAAAAGAGCAACATCACCTATCACTTCTTCCAGCCAGAGCTATCTGACATCAGGAGGATTCAGACCCTGATCACTCCGGATCACATACCATTGTTCAGGGAACACTATGGGGATATACTTGATATGGTTATGGATCTGGACCCTTCACAGAGAAGCCTGATCCACACTTGCATTCAGTTCTATGATCCCCCACTGAGATGCTTCACTTTTCAGGACTTTCAGCTAGGCCCTCTACTAGAAGAATACTCATCATTGGTTGGTTTGCCTATCAGGGGTGGAATCCCTTTCAACCCTGAGATGGTCTTTCCTGGTAATGGAGAAGTAGCAAAGGCTCTGCATTTGGAACCTGTCCTGATTGAGCAGCATATGACTTCTAAAGCTGGAATCCCTGGCTTCCATCTGGATTTCCTGATTTCTCAAGCTACCCTGAAAGCTTCTTTAGGAGAGTGGAAGGCTGTTTGTGCCTTGTTGGCTTTGAGCATATATGGAATTGTGTTGTTTGCAGACGAGCCTCGATTCATTAGCAAGAATGCAATCCATCTGTTCATCTTGAAGAACCCAGTGCCCACTTTATTGGGGGATCTCTACTATTCAGTGCATCAGAGGAATGAAAAGCAGAGGGGAAGATTAGTGAGGTGTTGTGCCCCATTGTTCCATACTTGGCTTCTCAGGCATCTACCCAGGACAGATGCATTTCTGAACCCCCATCAGCAGAGCAACTGGGCTAGGAGACTCACTGCTCTAACTTCAGCCGATATCAGATGGTGCACTCAAAGCACCAAGGGTAGGGATATCATCACCAGCTGTGGGAATTTCCCCAATGTGCCCCTAATAGGAGTTAAGGGTAGTATCAATTACAACCCTCTGCTGTTCAGAAGACAACTGGGCTATGCACTGGTCCACACTCCTAAGGCACAGGACTTGGTTGAAACTCTTTATTGCGAGAACAAGATTAATCTGGCTATTGTTAGGCAGGCAGCCTGGGCCTGGGATAATGTTCAAATCAAGGGAATAACCATTTTGGGGAAGTGCAACAATGTGGCATCAGCACAATATTATGAATGGTCCCGTGCCAGGGCCCAATTCTCTGGGATGCCCTTTACTATAGAAGATATGCCTGAATCATCTTCAGCACCACCTGCCACTGTCAGTTTGGAGGAGTTTGAGAGTTTGAAAGAAAGAAATGAGAAGTTAACTCAAGCTTTGCAGAAGACCCTCCGGGAGAGGAGTGATGGTATGAGGGAGGTTGAGAGGTTGGAGAAGTTGAGAGTAGAGCACCTGACTAAGATTGAGAAGTCTGGGGATTACATTAAAAAGTCTAAGGCTGGAGAACAAATTCTGAAGAATGCTTGCAAGGAAGCCCAGTTCCAGAGAGCAAGGACAGACTTGCATTTGAAGGAGAGTCAAGCTCGGTGGGTCAGGATCACCGAAGCCCGTACTCTGGAGGACAAGAGAGTTCAAGACAAGATGGAGCAACTGGAAGCTAGTGCAAAAGAGCAGCAAAAAGCCCTGGCAGCAGCCCAGAGGGAGATATCAGAGCTAAAGATCAAAGCTGGGGTGAAGAGGTCAAAAGACCAAAGTCAGCACAAGAAGCTAGCAGCAGCTGTTACCACCCGGAATCTCCTCATCAGGAATCTCACGGAGCGTCCGGCTGATCCTGTGACCGAAGCACTTCTCAAGGAAGTTCGTGAGGATGAGTTTGGTCTTGGTGTTTGACCATTTGTTTGTTGTTGCTTTCTTTCCATGTACTTTTATTTTCCTGTAATGTATTTTGACCCCTCAGAGGGCTTGTATTTGTAAACAAACTATGTACCATTTTGGCTTTTTGTAATATATGTATTAGTTTGTTCCATCCGAGTTTCACTTCAAAAGCAACATCAACAGCATCTTCAAGGGTCTGGAAGGGTCAAAACTGAATGCTAAGCCGGATACCTTGAAAACAAATAAGCATACTGCATTGCATGCTAACCCCTTTTGTTTGTTTTGTAGGTTTTTTTGTTTTATTGCCACTAACTCTGTTGTGATGTTCAGGAACTATTGCTCGGCGCCGAGTATTTCCCCTCAACCGTCCGCACCGTTATCCGACCCGTAACAACCTTCCGGGCATTCAAATGGATCAGATGCAGCAGGACCTTACTGAGGTCAGAAATCAAATGGCAAATGAAAGGCTAGAGATGAGGAATCAAATGACGCAATTCATGGAAGTGATGAACAACATGGCTCAGAGCCAGGAAAGATTGAGGGCCATGGTGGAAAGGCAAAATCAAGAAGATCCACATATAGGGACTGCCGGCACCAGCAACAATGAAAGGGTGCAACCTCATGTTAACCCCCCTGTATTTGGCCCCCATCTTCATCCAGAGGTCAATATTCCTGCAAATGTTCAAGGGACAGCCACTGCAGCTAGGGTACTTCAAGAAGACCCCCAGGAGGATCAATTCACAGTAATGGGTGCTGGGGAAGAAGCTTACGATAGAAGGTTGGATGAGATAGCTGAGAAGTTGAGGTCCTTAGAGTCTCAAAACTCTTTGGGTTTCGATGTCATGGACATGGGCTTGGTAGACGGGGTCAGGATTCCTCATAAGTTCAAGCCTCCTTGTTTTGAAAAATACAACGGGACTTCATGCCCCCGGACTCATTTACAATCATTTCTGGGAAGGCTGAAGGCCTATACTATGGATGAGAAGCTCTGGATGTTCTATTTTGAGGACAGCTTGACTGGAGCGTCAAGAGAGTGGTACTCTCACCTAACAAGGGCAACTATCAGGTGTTGGAAGGACCTGGCAGAGGCCTTCATCAGACAGTATCAGTACAACTTAGATATGGCACCCAACAGGACCCTCCTAATGGGAATGTCACAGTCTTCAAGGGAGAGTTTCCGAGAATATGCCCAGAGATGGAGGCAATTGGCTGCTGCTGTTCAGCCACCTATGTCTGAAAGGGAAATGGCAGATATGTTTATGAACACCCTTCAGGGGACTTATATTGACAGGCTGGCTGCTTTCTCTTCCACTAGCTTTGCAGATGTTGTCATAGTTGGGGAGAGAATTGAGAGTTTGTTAAAAATGGGAAAGATATCTGACAACGGAGCAAGCTCGTCCAGTAGTACAAGAAAGCCTTTTGCAGGCCCAAGAAGAACTGGCAAGACCAATGTCGTCCACACCAACAGGGGCTGGCCCCAATATGTTCACAGGTCTGTGGCAGTAGTCACCATTCCCGCTCCAGCTCATCCACAACCAGTTTATCAACCTCCGCAACAAAACTATCAGCCACAACCTCAGTACCATCAACAAAATCAGTATCCTCTGAGAAATTACAACAACAACAACACCAACAACAATAACCAGCAAAGGCCATTCCAACAGAGGCCATCTCAAGCCAACAGGGTAATCGATCCGATCCCTATGCCATATGCTACATTGCTGCCACAACTCCTGAAACTCAACCTAGTTGAGCTAAGGACGTTGGCACCTCCAGATCCCAACAGTCTACCCAGGAATTATGATTCCAACGCCAGATGTGCCTTCCATTCAAATGCACCTGGCCACAGTACAGAAAAGTGCAGAGCCTTGCACATGAAGGTACAAGACCTGGTAGACTCAAAAGCTCTGAATTTTGCACCACCACCCAATGTCAACAAAAATCCTATGCCAAACCATGGTGGTCCCCGAATTAACGCTATTGAAGAAGACAAGCCGTCTTATTTAATAACCAGTGTGGGTCAAATCAGGACACCGTTGGTGGAGATCAAGGCTCAGCTCTTGGAATGTCATATGTTCCCGGGGTGCGAGTTAGGGTGTGCTTACTGCAATATTTCAGTAAACGGGTGCGATAATCTGAGGAATGGCATAGATGGCCTTATTCAGAGTGGCCAACTCCAGATCACCACATCATTTCCAACAAATCCAGCAATCTCATCAGCAACGGTTTCAGAACCTCCTACAACTGCAGCAACCATTGTTCCCGACAATTCTTCGCCTTCATCAACAAGTACTTCATCTGTCTTCTCAACTGATCAGTTTTCAACAAATTTTCCTGCTACAACTTCAGCTTCACTCCATTTTGAACCTCCTACAACAATAACATCCATTCTTCCAACAATGTCTCCTACAACACCAGCAACCAATCATGAAGATGTCTCTACTGTCACAATATTTTATGATCCTGAAAGCAACTCTGCCTACAATTCAGAAAGTGCTGCTCCCGTTAGAGCACCAGTTACGATTTATTACGATCCACAAACTATCACAGTCTCTTCAGCAGCTGCAATCAGTCCAGTCACTGTCACAGTGCCGGGACCCGTACCTTATGAAAGCAATAGGGCCATCCCTTGGCACTATGGCTCTGACGTGTACTGCGAAGGAAAAAGAATCACTCTTGATACATCAACACCTGCACCACAAATAGATAATGTGGGAGGAGGCGGAGGCTTCACTCGAAGCGGACGTCTCTTCGCTCCACAAATTCAAAGACCCACTGCCGAAGCAGAAGCTGCTGCCAAGGCAAAAGGAAAGAGCCCGGTGCAGGAAGATCAAACTGTTAAGGAAGCTTTGAAGACACCATTCGATCAAGAAGTTGATGAGTTTATGAGAATCATCAAAAAGAGTGATTACAAAATTGTGGATCAGCTTCACCAGACGCCATCCAAGATCTCTATCCTCTCACTGCTTATGTGCTCTGAAGCCCATCGGAATGCACTACTCAAAGTCTTGCACGCAGCTTACGTGCCTGAAGAGATCACTGTCAATCAATTGGAAACCGTGGTTGGAAATGTTACTGCTAGCAATGGGCTAGGGTTCACCAATACTGACTTGACAACGGATGGCCGCAACCATAACAAAGCCTTGCACATCACCATGGAATGCAAAGGAGCAGTCCTTTCTCATGTGCTGGTGGACACAGGGTCATCCCTTAATGTCTTACCAAAGAAGGCCCTGGTGAAGCTAGAGTATGAAGGATTAGCTTTGCGACCCAGCAACCTGGTAGTAAGAGCCTTTGATGGTTCTAAGAGATCGGTTCTGGGAGAGATTGAGCTACCTGTGACAATTGGCCCACAGACCTTTACAACTATCTTCTATGTGATGGACATTCAGCCTGCCTACAGCTGTTTGTTGGGTAGACCTTGGATTCACGTCGCTGGCGCAGTAACGTCTACCCTTCACCAGAAGTTAAAATTTGAGTGGGAAGGCCAAGTTGTTACTATCTGTGGGGAGGAGGATATATTTGTTAGCCATCTGGCTACTTATAAGTATATTGAGATGGATGGGGAGATCCATGAAACAATGAGCCAAGGATTTGAGGCCTTGAATGTCAATGAAGCATCTGCTGTATCTGGAATCTCCATGTCATCTTATCAACAAGCCCGGAAGGTTGTTGAAGAGGGAACTGCCCAAGGCTGGGGCAAGGTTTTAGCTGTGGAGGAGAAGAAGGACAAGTTTGGGTTGGGTTACAGACCAACTCAACAACATCAAGCGAAGGCTGCTGAGAAGCCCGGTTTTGTCAGTGGGGGGATGCTCACCCCTGATGCTATCAACTGTCTGGAAGACAAGCTGGAAGAAGAACGCAACCTGGAAAGCTGGATTCGTCCAAAGATCCCGGGGAGCAGTATCTCAAACTGGTCTTCCCAGGAAATTATAAGAGTTACTCATACAGAGTAATTATTATTTCCTGTATTTTTATAGCATGCATCAAAGTCTTGCATCTTGCCCAAGATGACAAGACTCATTTTGTAATCGGGCCATCTGTACTTTTTGTGCAAACAAGATTAATCAATGAAATATCAGACATCTTTTTGCAAATGAGTCTTTTTCTTTTTCGCTCACTGTTTTTCCATTTTTCTTTTTGTACAAAAAATAAATGGCAGTGTTTTCAAAATGACAACTCTATTTCACTTTTCTAAAACAAGATTAAAATCAAATCACTAAAATGAACAAACTGAACCCTTGCAGAGAGTGCCTTCCAGACAGCACCGACAACAGCACGGCTATGACTTCGTATGACTTTGACAATCCAATCAATCAAGCTGATGAAGGGGTTGAAGAAGAATATGAGCTTCCTGAAGAGCTAGCCAGATTGTTGAGACAAGAGGAAAAGGTTATTACTCCTCACCAGGAGGAGGTGGAAGTGAATAATCTTGGTACAGATGAAGACGTGAAAGAGGTTAAAATCGGGGCCTGCCTGCAAGACTCAGTGAAGAGACAACTGATTGACCTACTTCAAGAATATGTGGACGTGTTTGCTTTGTCCTATCAAGACATGCCAGGTTTGGATACCGATATTGTCGTGCACAAGCTGCCTTTGAGAGAAGAATGCCCGCCAGTTAAGCAGAAACTGCGCCGTACCCGCCCAGACATGGCTATGAAAATCAAGGAGGAGGTACAAAAGCAATGGGACGCCGGGTTCCTTGCTGTGACTAGCTATCCACCGTGGGTTGCTAACATAGTGCCTGTGCCTAAGAAAGACGGCAAAGTAAGAATGTGTGTTGACTACCGGGATCTGAACAGAGCCAGCCCAAAAGATGACTTCCCACTACCTCACATTGACGTATTGGTGGATAACACAGCTCAGTTCTCGGTATTCTCCTTCATGGACGGATTTTCAGGATACAATCAGATTAAAATGTCACCTGAAGACATGGAGAAGACAACCTTCATCACACCCTGGGGCACGTTCTGCTACAAGGTAATGCCATTTGGGCTCAAGAATGCTGGTGCAACATATCAACGGGCTATGGTAACATTATTCCACGATATGATCCATAAAGAAATCGAGTGTTATGTGGATGATATGATTGCCAAGTCCCTTACTGAAGAGGACCATCTGGTAAATCTGCTGAAGTTGTTCAAGCGTCTGAGGAGGTACCAACTGAAGTTAAACCCCAACAAATGCACGTTCGGGGTGCGATCCGGTAAGCTGCTGGGATTTATTGTAAGCGAGAAAGGGATTGAGGTTGACCCTGATAAAGTCAAAGCCATCCAAGAGATGCCTGCACCGAAGACAGAGAAAGAAGTTCGAGGTTTCTTAGGCCGATTGAACTACATCTCAAGGTTCATATCTCACCTTACAGCGACCTGTGAACCCTTATTCAAGCTACTAAGAAAAGAACAGACGGTCAGGTGGAACGAAGACTGCCAAAGGGCTTTTGACAAGATCAAAGAATACTTACAAGAACCTCCAATCCTTATGCCTCCAGTTGAAGGAAGACCTCTGATAATGTACTTGACAGTATTAGAAGAGTCAATGGGGTGTGTGCTGGGCCAGCATGACGAGTCCGGTCGAAAAGAGTATGCAATATACTACCTGAGCAAAAAGTTTACCGACTGTGAACAACGTTATTCACTGCTCGAGAAAACTTGCTGTGCTTTAGCGTGGGCTGCTCGCCGACTGAGACAGTATATGCTGACCCACACTACCTTATTGATCTCAAAAATGGACCCAGTCAAGTACATATTTGAGAAGCCAGCGCTTACCGGACGGGTTGCAAGATGGCAAATGATTCTTACAGAATATGACATCCAATACACATCTCAGAAAGCCATCAAGGGCAGTGTATTGTCTGAATATCTTGCTGAGCAACCTATTGATGATTACCAGCCTATGAGGTTTGACTTCCCTGATGAAGACATCATGTTCATAAAAGCAAAAGATCATGAAGAGCCTATTCACACTGAAGGGCCCGACCCGGAAGAAGAATGGACTATGATGTTTGATGGGGCTGTTAATATGAATGGTCGTGGTGTTGGTGCAGTACTCATTACACCTAAAGGAGTTCACATGCCATTCTCGGCAAAACTCACTTTCAACTGCACTAACAACGAAGCTGAATACGAAGCTTGCATTATGGGTCTTGAGGAAGCCATTGACCTCAGGATCAAGACGTTGACTGTATTCGGAGATTCAGCTTTGGTAATCAATCAAACCAACGGTAAATGGTACACCCACCAGGATCATCTGATACCTTACAGGGATTATACAAGGAGGTTATTGACTTTCTTTACAACAGTCAAGCTTGAGTATATCCCTCGGGACGAGAATCATTTCGCAGATGCTCTGGCCACCATTTCATCCATGATCAAAGTTCAAGCTGCCAACTTTGTGCCTCAGATCTCAGTGTCCAGACTCGACAGACCAGCATATGTATTTGCAGCAGATGTTGTTAAAGATGATAAGCCTTGGTTTCATGACATTAAATGCTTCTTGGAGGATCAAACATACCCACCTGGGGCATCATCCAATGATAAGAAGACATTAAGAAGGCTTGCTGGTAGTTTCTTCCTGAACACTGATGGGTCTTTATACAAAAGGAACTTTGATATGGTACTCCTCAGATGTGTTGATAAGACAGAAGCAGACTTGTTGATGCATGAAGTGCACGAAGGATCCTTTGGTACCCATGCAGGAGGGCATGCCATGGCTAAGAAATTGCTAAGATCAGGCTATTACTGGATCACAATGGATGCAGATTGTTGTGCTTATGCCAGAAGATGTCATAAATGCCAGATTTATGCGGATAAAGTGCATGTTCCTCCGAATCCTCTGAATGTGATGTCTTCACCCTGGCCCTTTGCCATGTGGGGCATTGATATGATTGGCAAGATTGAACCGACTGCTTCAAACGGCCACAGGTTCATCCTGGTTGCTATTGACTATTTTACAAAGTGGGTTGAAGCAGCTTCCTATGCCAATGTTACAAGGCAGGTGGTAGCCCGATTCTTGAAGAGAGACATCATTTGTCGGTATGGAGTTCCCGAGCGAATCATTACTGATAATGGTTCCAACTTGAACAACAAAATGATGGCAGAGCTGTGCCGGGACTTCAAGATCCAACATCACAATTCTTCTCCTTACAGGCGAAAGATGAATGGCGCTGTTGAGGCAGCCAATAAGAATATCAAGAAGATTGTGCGGAAGATGGTAATCACCTACAAAGACTGGCATGAGATGCTACCATTTGCCTTGCATGGGTACCGCACGTCAATCAGAACATCCACTGGGGCAACACCGTATCAGCTTGTATATGGTATGGAAGCAGTCCTACCGGTTGAAGTTGAATTACCCTCTCTACGGGTACTAATGGATGTTAAACTGAGTGAAGTAGAGTGGGTTAGGTCCCGATACGAACAACTGAGTCTGATCGAAGAGAAGAGATTGGCTGCAATTTGTCATGGGCAGTTGTATCAGAAGAGAATGAAGAAAGCCTTCGATCAGAAAGTCAGGCACCGAGAGTACCAAGTGGGAGATCTTGTGCTGAAAAGAATCCTCCCTCCTCATACAGACCACAGGGGCAAATGGACTCCAAACTATGAAGGACCATTCGTGGTAAAGAAAGTTTTCTCTGGTGGAGCACTGATGCTCAGCACCATGGATGGTGAAGACTTCCCGTCCCCTGTGAATTCAGATGCAGTTAAAAAATACTTCGCATAGAAATGACCTGCTGGACGTAAAAACAGAATGTAAGTCCGGGAAAAAATAGGGCATCCCGGCGAGTCAAAAACAGAAAAAAAGGCTCGGGCAAAAATAAGGGAAATAAACAAAAAAATGTACACCCGCTGAGTTGAAAAGCCACATTGGACAGCTCAGGCAAAAATGGGTATCCCGATGGATTGAAAACCCGAAAGGGCGATCCATGCAAAATAAGGGAATAAGCGAACAACTGCATTCTGAATTCGTCTGTATCACCTACAACTTGGTAAGCTTCGAAAGGATCAAGCCTCATCCAGAATCAACATTCTTCAGAAAGCAAGATGAGAAGAACGTCAAAAGTCATACGAGTCATAGTAAAGAGGAAGCTCCTTAAAGCGTCATCAACACTGCCAGCATTTTGTTTTCTCAATTTGTAACAATCTCCTCATTTCAGGGGATATGTTCCTTTGACTGTATCTCGCCAATTTAGGGCATATGAATTAATAGAAATCAGATTTTCAGTCATGTCTCGTTTTGTACATTTTATTTGCAAAAAATGTCTGATGTCTTAAAAAAGAAAAAAAACTGATTGCATAAGAATACAGATGCTTATCTTCAGATAAAAACATGCTTGCAGGAAATATGCTTACTCTCAGAAGTATTCTAAACTCCTATGACGGAATCCAGTAAGGGATACCTCGGGATTATCTTGTGCGTTTCTATGTCTTTTTCAGGATTGCAGGTATCCAGAACGCAACTTGGGGCATGTAAGCTTCATCCCAGCAAGCTAGCAAATCAACACTCAATTTTAGCACCCGAAGTACTCTCTCCCCAGCTGAGTTGCCTCTCATGACTTCCCCAGTTGAGTTTGCCACTTGTTGCTTGCCCCATCAGAGTTACCAAGCATCACAGAGGACACCTATATCCCCGGCTAAGTCAAGGATCTTTTTCAACAGAATCCCTAGGGAGGTCTCTCAATGATCTCTTTCTCCCCAGCCAAGTTGCCATCTCGCCCTCAGCCGAGTACAATAGCCAGGGAACCATCTTCCCCACAGAGTTACAGCCTCTATCCAGCAGAGCAACGCATAGAAGATCACAACAGAGTGAAGAAAGCTTCTGCAAACCCCAGCTGGGTCTCTCATTTACAAGGATATGTCAATTAATGACCTGTATCCCCGAGCAGATACATCTCACCAGGTCTACCAATGATCTCATCCCCAGCTGGGATACCCATTTCGAACAGATCGATCGAAGATCTTCGCAGCAACGGGACTCGGATCCCGGTTTGGTATCTTTGCACAATCATAGCATTTGCATCATATTTACCAACAAAGCGTAGTATTCTGTTTTAGTGCGGAGCATTGCGGCAAAAAAATCAAACACATGGCATAATCATGAGCCATGTTATGAATCAACACTTGTGAATAATGACAGTTCATCAACATACAGAAGGAAAATCCCCACCAGGATCCCCGGCAAAAGCAGCTGCCTCACAATTCACAAACACCAGTATGTACTCATTTTAACACCCGCCCGTGCCATCTTTCCCCAGTAAAGTCGCCTGAACACTCTTTACGAACAAAATCACCCGTATTACAGATACGCCCTGACACCCGTCCGTGTCATACTCCAGCAGAAAGCCAAAGACATCCTCTTTGCACTCACTTGTATATTCATTTTCTTGACATCTGTCCGTGTCATATCCCCAGCGCAGTCACTTACACTTTTACGACCCAGATACTTGTTGATATTATTACACTTTTCTCTTGACACTCGTCCGTGTCACTCTCCCCAGCAGATTAAACACTCATTTGTACAATACTCATACTCACTACTCATGTTACACTCATACAGATACTCGTCCGTATTTTGCATACACCACTTATATACCCACAGATTCAACAGTAGTCCTTGTTCTTTGTTAACCAGTTGGTACTCGTCCGTACCATCATCTCAGAACATTGCGTCTAGTGTTTGTTTCTACATGATACTCGTCCGTATCATAGTCTTAAGGATGCTCATCCGCATCTTTAATCCATACACTGTGTCAAACACTTATGTCTCCTTGAATATAGACACTCGTCCGTGTCTACTATTCCCCAGAAGAGTCCCTTCAGATTCAACACTCGTCCGTGTTCTCTGTTAACCAGTTGATACTCGTCTGTATCATCATCTTGGAACACGTGTCAGTATTTTGTTTCTACATGATACTCGTCCGTATCATAGTCTTAAGGATGCTCGTCCGCATCTCTAATCTATACACGAATACCAAACACTTATACCTTTGCTTCTTGGATGTAAGCACTCGTCCGTGTTTACTTTTCCCCAGTAGATTACCAACAAAAAAATTTTCCCTTTTATATGACACTCGTCCTGTGTCATGATAAACCTTGAGAGCAGCCGTACCCTGCTAGGTGGTCGTCCTCCACCTCTTGATGGTCGTCCTCCATCATGCTCGTCCGATGGCCGTCCCCATCGTTGATTTAGCAGCCGTCCCCTGCTAGGTGGTCGTCCTCCACCTCTCGATGATCGTCCTTCATCATTTTATCCAATGGCTGTCCCCATTGTTGATTTTTGGTTATCTGGCATTCGTCCTATGTCATGATAGACCCTGAGAGCAGCCGTCCCCTGCTAGGTGGTCGTCCTCCACCTCTTGATGGTCGTCCTCCATCATGCTCATCCGATGGCCGTCCCCATCGTTGACCTTTTATCCGATGGTCGTCCCCATCGTTGATATTTTCGGCAGCCGTACCCTGCCAGGTGGTCGCCCTCCACCTTTGATGGTCGTCCCCATCATAATTCCTTTATTCCCCAACAGAGCAGCCGTCCCCTGCCAGGTGATCGTCCTTCACCTTTGATGGCCGTTCCCCATCATCTGTTTATTTCATTTATTCTTTAACCCGATGGCCGTCCCCGTCGTGGTCCCTTTTCTTTTTAGCCCGATGGCCGTCCCCATCGTCAGTTACTTTGCTTTATGAACTTGATGGCCGTCCCCGTCATGTTTCATTGATCCCCAGAGAATTTTACAACTTTATCGTGATGGCCGTCCCCATCATAATTTCTTACTTTTCCCAGCTAGTCGGCCGTCCCCGTCTTGGCTTTACCCTTTATCCCCAGCATGTCGGCCGTCCCCGTCATTGCTCTATTTCCCACACTTTACAATATACTTTATTCTCCTTTTACAATCTATATCCCTTTTCTTCTTCATTCTGTGAGTGCAAATTTTGGACTGTCTTGGGTATTCAACCACAAGTTATCTTGTTTGCCTGTTAAGCCATTGCTTACATCCTGCACAGCTAACTCATGTTTGAATAGGGGCAGCTGTAAACACCCCAAATTTGCCCTCACTCATTTCACCATGGCTTGTGGTCATTTCATATGCATAAACACAATCATATCATCTCATATCTCATTTTTAATTCACTGCATAGTTTCTAAGTCATCTGCATCTAGGGTTTGTGATCTGAGCAATCCCAGAGCTTCTTGAGCCACTCCAAAGGCCACCAATCACTTCAAAGGGATCCATGTGTGTTCTTATATCATATTATACCCCCTCAAAGTCCAGAATGCAAAAGAATCACAAGAACTGGGTTTGGTATGGAGGCAGAGCCAAGTTTGACTGCACAGTTGACCTAAAATTAGGGTTTTGGTTTCAGAGGCCATAACTCCAATTTTTTTGGTCATTCTTGTTTCCATTAGTCTCTATATGGTATGGGGAGTATGCATATCAATTTTCATGAAGAAATTCCATGGGGAAGTCATCTGATCAAGGGTTGACTTTCTGGACAAGTCAGTGCAAAAACAGGGCATCTGAGGCCTCCAATGACCCAACCAAGGGGTGATCTTCATCATTTTGAGTGTATATGATCTTTATTTGATCATGGAAGAAGGTTGAAGTTCACAAAAATCAAGAATTTGAAGTTTTTGCAAAGTTGACTTTTTTGGGCATAGTTGACTTTTCAAGGATATGTCATTTTAGGTCATTTTTCAAGCCTTGATTTTTGATCCAAGAAAGCTTCAAATGAAAAAACCTTGGTCATGAAAGTTGTAGATCACATTTTTCCCTTTTCAAAAAGTACAAGAACGTGATCTAATTCTTCTTGGATCAAAAGTTATGGTGTGACAAAGTTGGCAAAAATCATTGATTTTCAAGACATGCACCAAATGGAAACTTTGCAAAATCATGAACCAAGGCTGTTTGTAACCTCTAGTTGACATCAAACCATGACACAAACATTCCATGAGCTCTAAAAGTCAGGATTGAACCAAGAATTCTCATGTTTCATGGCTTGTGGAATGAGAAAGTCACATGTGAACCAAAGTTGCACCAACTTGCAAAACTCATGATCATTCTTTCTACCACTTGCCACATTGGATGCTGAGCTTTGCTAGCCCTTCCCCTCACCCTTGCTGCGCCAGCCCCATGCTTGTACTAGCCTAGAACCAAGCCATACCTCTCTTACACAAAGAGTGGACTTTTGGCAAAAGTGAACTTACCAATCAATAAAGGCCATGTCAAATCATCTGACCTATAGGATTATTTTATACTATCCTTTAGCAAGCCAAACACATCAAGAAGCAAGGCTGAAACACTCCCTAAGATCACATACTCAAACTCACTCCATTTGGCAAAACTCTTCGAAACTCTCTGTCCAGCTCACAAACACTCAAGCAAACTTCACACATCAACTCACCATGCCTCATTGAGTAGAAACCAGCAAAGAACCAGGCCTGAAACAAGCCATAACATCACTTCACCATTTTCACCCCAAGCTGCAGTTTCCTTCGAAACACCTTCCACAGCTCACAAACATCCAAACAAACTTCACAAACCTGCTCCACTCATCATCTGGACCACAAAGAACCACTCACATTGGCCTAAAACTGCCTGCATCACCATTGCCATTTTCAACTGGGCTTGAGCAGAAGCTGTTCAAACTCTTCATCCAGCCAACATAAATTTCTCTTAAGCCTTCAAGCATCATCAAGAGGTCATAAGGAGTGGATTTCACCAAAGGAGGAGGTCAGAAACTTGCTGGAGTGAAAGCTTCGAATCTCAGGTAGCTCAAGAACTTTTTTTTCCAGAAATGGATTTTTAAGTTCTAAACTTGTTCTATATGTCTTCCTGATCATGAATATGCCTTTAGTTTTGAAAATGGTGATGAAATGAGAATTTAATTGCTTCCTGAAACTCTGTTGACCTAAAAATTGTTTGGTTCGATTCATGTTTCTGGGGAAAGATAAATGTTGTTTGTGATGGGGTTTTGATTCAGTGGATCATGGGAATCATTTCTGTATGCTTGGTTTTCATTTTTGTTACGTTTTGAGAGAGTTTGGAGATTTTCAGGTGGACTTCCCAACGGAGAAGACGACCGGAGGTCTTCTCCGGCCACCTGAAAATAATTAGGGCATAATCCCAGTCATTAAGTGAGTTTGAATCTGGAGCGTGCGATTGCTTTGACTCGTTGACTTCCCGCGTGTGTGAAGGGACCAGATTGATCATTAGAAACCCTAATTGCATTTAATTAATTCGTAATTAGGTTTAGCCCAGTTTGAATGTGAGCCACAAGATCTGGCGCGTAGTCAATGCTCCCGAGCCCAGACTCAATCCCAGCCTTCCATCTGTTTGACTTTCCTTTTATTTTCATTTATTTTCATTTCTTTTCATTTCTTTTTCATTTTACTTGCATAATTAATTTAAAATAGTAAAAAATGTTTAAAAATTATGAAACTTTTTCTCATGAGTTTTATTAATTTTTGAGACACAAAAATATTTTCATTTTCATTTTTATCATTAAAAAAGTATTTTTAAATATTTAAAGGATTATTTTTAATTGATTAATGGAAATTAATTTATTAAAAATACTTTTAAGTATCTAAAAATCACCAAAAAATTCATGAAATGTTCTAAGACATTTAGAAACATTGTCCAACCTTCAAACCAAATTTCTTTTTGGATCTTGATGCATTTTGAGAATTTTTCTTTGAATTAAAATCATTTTTGTGTATTATTTTGATCCTAAGTTCAAAAAATCATTTCTGCCTGTCTATGAAGAGTTGGACATTGATTCTTTTTGCATTGCATTGTGTTTAGCATGAAGTTTGTAAGATTAAATTGGCATGATTTGATCTTGCATTTTTGATTTGTTTGGCATTTCTTTTGTTTAGGAACCCTAAAAACCCTAATAACTTGTAAAAAATCATAACTTGAGATTGGTTAAGAGTTGAGACCTCCCCTTTGGACATTGGTTTAGTATAAGATTAGGGGTCTTTTGAGTGGTATTTTCCATTTTTTATCTTAGGGTTTGCTTCTGTTTTTGGTTTTTGTTTGATGTTTGGTTCATAAACCCTAATTTGGGCTTCCATTTGGGATCCATCTTGCATTCTCTTGCATAACATGACTTGCCATGACATTCCATGCTTCCATTTGATTCATTTGACATCATAAGACATATAGAAAACATGTTTGATCATTGCATCATGTATTTGCCATGTTGTATGTCATGTGCACTTCATAACTTTTCATGTATGTTCATATGTCTTAACTTGCTTCATTTGCATTCATGAACTTGCATGATCATTTCCATGTGCTGCCTCATGTTTGTAGCATCTTATAGCATCATTTTCATCATCAACATGCTTCTGGTTTTGTTTATCATCATGTCATCTCATCCCACTTTGCATTGCATTTCTTTTCTAATCTTTTCAGGTGGTAAGTGATTTGAGAAGTGAACTTGCCTTCACTTCTCATGATGTTTCTTTTCATCTCTCTTGCATCCATTGTTGCATTTTTTGTTTGTGTATGAGATTGAGCTTTCTCATTCTTGTTCCTCCCACTTTCTTTCTTCAAGTGACTTGACTTCTTGAATGAAGCAAGTCACTTTGCTTCTCTTGATCCTTTCATCTGCTTCCTGGTGGCTCCTTTGAAGATTGTTTTTTTTTGTAAACTTCACAAACCTTAGGAACAACCAAGCATGAAAATGATTAGGGTTTTGATTAGTCTCCCCTATTATTTTTCACCTTTGTGTCTCTTTTGAGTCTTCTCTTCTCATCTCATAACCAGGGACTAAACCCTAAAGGCTTTAAGGCTTTGTGATTAAGCTTATGCCTGCATCCTTCTCTTAGGATGGAGTGTATAACTTTAATCCTAAGTGTTAAACCCTTAATGTGTTTAGATCTCTTAATCAATTCACTTAATAATCATCAAGACATCACACTTGTAACTTGGGCCTTGCATTAGGGTTCTAATTCTTCCTTAACTGGTTAAGAAGGACTAACCCTAGTGTTAATGGACAAGTCCCCCTCAAGTTGTCTTACAAACCCTAAAAATCACTTCATCATCATATCATTAACCAAAATCCACTCAATAAAGGCTTGTTTTGTCATGAGTTTAATCCCTAATCATGGATTAAGTTGAGGAGCTTTCCTCAGCTTAAACATTCTCATCTATTATCCTTCTATTAGGATGGTGTAATGAGTCTGTTTAATCCCTGATTATGGCTTAACCTCATTACTCAACACTAAACAAAAACAACAAAAACATCTAAATAATCAAAAGTAGGTTAATGATCTTAATCCTGCACCAAAGGTGATTAAGTGTGAGAATCTGACTTCACACTTAAGGTATTCTCATTACCCCTAATCAGAGGGAAGATGTGATGAGTTTACTAAATCCATTGGTTTAGACTTAAGCTCATTAACTTATGACAAAATCCAAAAACAATAAAAGACTGAAAACACAAAAACAAACAATAATCGTCTCCTTCGGGACTCTTTTCTCATCATCTTCACTCACAAACGAGAACTTGCTTCTTCCGTCTAATGCAAGACAGTTTGCACCTGGGCCAGACAGGTCATACACTTGAGCATAGACAAGTAAGCAGTTCATCAGTCAATTCATTTTTCAGTCTCTTTGGGTCGAACTACGGTGTTCTGACTTCCTCATTGCACGAGAGGATACGTAGGCATAACTTAACAGTTATCGAACAAAAGTCTCTGTATATTCCCCCTCTTTCCAGCTTCATTCTTTAAGCCTCATGATCTTGAGCAATTCATTCTTATTCCTTACACTGACACTGTATATATCACATTTCACTTCTCTTACACTGACACCTGTACATTCTTTTCCAGCTACTTTATACACAGATTGCACTGACACTACCCCTTTAAAACACAATTCTTTTAAGCGTGGATCCCGTCGAGTACGACGGACAATCTGGGTGCTAATACCTTCCCAGGTTGTAACCAACCCCCTTTCTCAGTCTCTCTGGTTCGCAACCGTCTTATCCATCTCTTTCTAGGTCTATGCAGCATTGCCTTTCCTCCGGGATAAAAATGCCTAGCTGGCGACTCTATTCATCTCCAGTGAGTTCACGGCTGTGTGTTCTCATTGTCCCTTCGCCGACCGTTCGCGTCTGTACCCTATCTGACCTAGCTTCATTTAGCGGGAGCGACAGCTGCGTGAGTTTAAATCGGTGATTCCGCGGTGGGCTCGTGCGGACTTGTTTGGTGAGTGAGTCAATGGCTTATGGTGAGGATGGTTGGTTTTGACGATGAAGCTCAGTGGTGGGTGGTTCTGCGGATGGTTTTCGATCTGGTTTGTGGGTGGTGGATTCGTGTTTGCGAGTGGTTTAATGGTGTTCTACGCGGTTGGAAAGGGTGGCGGCGTGGATTGAAGAGGTGATGAAGAAGGTTGGTGAAGGGTTGTGGTTTAAGAGGTTTCTCGCGGCAGATGATGATGATGAAACAGCTGGTTCGTGTTGTGTTTGGTTCGGATCAGGCTCACGTGAAGATGACGGTTTTGGCTCAGGTTTGTGCGGCTTTGGTTCAGCGTGTAAAAGTGGTTTACGGTTTTATTTCAACATTCTTCTTCTTTCTGCTTTTTTTGATTTTCTGGTTTGTTCTATTTCTTTGGTTTTTCACAGGTGCATCAATGGGGTTTTGGTGTGGTGAGAACAATGATGAAAATGGAGATGAGGTGTGTTTGTTGAAGGTTTTGAAGAGGGTGGTTTATCAGTGGATTTCGAAGGTTTGAAGAAGGGTGGTATGAGTGTGGTTTAAAGGATTATTGAGGCTATGTTAAAGGTTGTGTTAATGGTTCGTGTTCTCTGTATTGGATTTTTTTTTATCAGTAAAAAAAAGAAGTGGCTGAAGGTTGAGTGATTAGTGAGAGCCTGATTTTTGTGAAGCTTGAAGTTGGTTTAGGATAATTTTTGCAGGGATTTTAAAGGGTCTCCAAGCTTGAAGGAAGAATGAAAATGAGGTTGGTTATATAGAGGAGCAAATTGGAGGGTGGATTTGTGCTTGTACGGAAGATTTTTCTTGTACAGGCTGTGTGAAAAAACGAGGTGGTGATGCGGATTGGATTTTGTGCACATATATTGACAGGCTGTGAAATTGTACCAATGTGTGAGTGGAAATGTTAGTGGAATTAAGAAAAAAAAAGTGAGCCGTGTAATAACAAACTTTGTGTAGGGTTGTGTTTATCTAAAAAAGCTAAAGTAATAATTTAATAGAAAATAAAAAAAATAAAAAAAATATAAGTATAATAAATATAATAGAAGTAATAATAATAAAAAATAACAATAATAAAAAGTGAATAATAATAATAAAAAGTAAATGAAGATAATAATAATAATAGAAAGTACAATAACAATAATAGAAATAAATGTAAAAATAAAAAGTTAATGATAAATGGTAATAATGGAAAATGATTTGATAATAATAATAAAGTGGTAATAGAAAATAATAATGATAATAATATTGATAGAAATAATAATAGCTATAAAAAATAGTAATATGCAAAAATGGTGACAGAAATTGAATATGAACAATATGAACAATTTTCTTTTGTGAAATGGGCTTATGGTGTAAAATGGACATCTCAAGGATAAAAAAAAAGAATTTAGGAAATATGAAAATGGTTTATGAATGACTGACAAATGGAATTTGATTTTTTTTAGAAATTTTGGAATGAAATGGAATTTAGAAATATTTGGACATGAAAAATATGGATTATGAAATAATTTGGAATTAAATTATATTATAATTTAAATTATGGAAATGTTACACGTATTTTTGATATTTTTGACTAAACTAAAAAAAAAACAATATTATCTTCTCCTTTTTTTTATATTTTTTGAAATAAAGAGATACAAACTAAAAAAAAAAACAAAAAAAAAACTAAAGTAAACATAAAATTTTTCTTTTTGGAATATAGTTAGATAGAGAAATAAAATGGTACATTTTTTGAATTTTTGAGATAATGATTAGACAGTAAAATGATGCGGGTAGGACAAATTTGGGGTATGACAGATGCCCCTATCGAATTGGCTTAGACCGAGTAAGATGAACTAACTCGCGTTCAATCTTTCAAGGTATAAGATAATTAGATATTAACAGACTCCAAATTTGTCCGAAAAGAAATAAATTGTGAGAATAACAGATGATTAAAACTGGGAATAATGGGTGACACAGCAAGAAACAATTGACAAAATAAGTCACTTATCACCAGAGGATGATAAGGCAAATAACTGAAAAATAAAATCACTTATCAACAGAGGGTGATAAGGCAACAGACTAAAAAATAAAATCACTTATCAACAGAGGATGATAAGGCAAAAGACTGGAAAATAAAATCACTTATCAACAGAGGATGATAAGGCAAAAGACTGGAAAATAAAATCACTTATCAACTGAGGATGATAAGGCAAACTGACTGAAAATAAACTCACTTATCACCAGAGGATGATAAGGCAAAAGACAGAGAAGTAAAATCACTTATCACCAGAGGATGATAAGGCAAATAACTGAAAATAAAATCACTTATCAACAGAGGATGATAAGGCAACAGACTGAAAATAAAATCACTTATCACCAGAGGATGATAAGGCAAATAACTGAAATTAAAATCACTTATCAACAGAGGATGATAAGGCAACAGACTGAAAATAAAATCACTTATCACCAGAGGATGATAAGGCAAATAACTGAAATTAAAATCACTTATCAACAGAGGATGATAAGACAATAGACTGAAAATAAAATCACTTATCAACAGAGGATGATAAGGCAAATAAAAATTAAACACGACCATTGAATCCGCCAAGAGGATGCCTGGAATCTTCGATTGATATGATCCTGACTTCCGATGGGGAAAGGACTGGAAATTTGTGCTGATCCTGGATCCTGAATCATGCGATTATGCTCAATTGTTTTTTTTTGCGAAATGGTATTCCATAATGATGGAGATACGATGCAAATGTTTATGCACTGAGATGTAAGTTGAAAATGTTGGGGAAAATAAAAAAAGTTCTGTTTTTGTTTAGGTATGCACATGATGCACATGATGTAAATGATTGAAATAAATGATGCTTATGCTGTTGATGATGCATAATGATGCATAGGAGCGATTGAAAGGTGCCAGCTTGGTGGACTTTTGGTTTGGTAGTTGCCAATAATGATTGGACTTTGGGGTGGGTGGAGGGATTGATTCCCCAACACTCGATCTTCGACGATGTATGATCAGAAGATGGATCTGAAAGCTCCGAGTTTGGTTACTTGCTGATGAGCGAAGCGACTTAATTGATACATGAAGACTGATTTTGCTTTGAACGATTGCTAATGTCTAGCAAAAATCTGCTTGTTCAGCTGGGGAGAATAGAGAGGAAGATTGGCTCCTTGTTTGCTTGCCCCTGCCTATAGGGTGTTTGAAATAAATCTGGTGGGGAGAGTGATCATGATGTAACCTGTCCCACTGTCTGGATTTGGTAGGCGCCTGCCCCTGATTGAGCTGTTGGAAGATAAATTTGCCCCTGATTGAGTTGATTTTGAAATAAATTGCCCCTGATTGGGCTGTTGAAGAAGTATTGATTCAAATTCCTCTTTTGATTGCCCCTTGTTGGGATTGTACTGATGTCGTGCACTGAATTGCAATTAAATTGTTCATACACAAATGGTAGTGTTAATGTAAAGTTCATGTAAGTTTTGAAAAAGCATTTTATTTGAATGTTGTGAAAGTGTAACGAATGGACCGTTGGTCCAAACGTGGTGCTGATTTAGAAAGTGCGTAAAAGATACAGCAAGGATAATGTGCAATCGAGATTGAATATTAGCAAATATGTGGGAGTCAATTTACACAACCTTGTTGGTAGCCTGCTTTCAGAATAAACCGCGCCTCAATTAGGACTTTCGAGGGTTGTAACGTGGTCTGGTTAATGGTTTGAGAAACAAAGATATAAGGCTCAAAGTTTGATTTGTACCCAACCCTTCTTCGTAATGTACTCCAGTCCTATGTTCAGTTAACTCTACACATGCATTTGTTTCGACTTTTCAAGAGTGAATATGAAGCTTTAATGTTCGCTTGAAAATGACAGTCATCTTTTTTTTGCTGGTGACCCTTTGATTCTTGATTTGGTGGTCACTGATATTTGTTTTGCTTTTGCTGAGGATTTGAGTTCCTCTTTTGATTTGTTCTTTTTCGACTAAGTCTCCCTTTGGGTGCTCAACAGTGGCTTTTCTTTTCTTTTTTCTTTTTGTTGTTGAATATTGTGACTGCCAAGTCATTTGTTGATGGTCCTCTGACGGGATGTCTCATCTTGCGATTTGAAGGTGTAGTCAGGTTAACTGAACGACTACCCTGCCCCGGGTTAAATGTAAGGGTTGTATCCGAAAGAAACTCCTACTTCTAGGCTCGAAGTGTTTGACTAGGGATTAACTCCTTATATCTCCAGTGTTTGGGGATTTGAACAAATGCCTGTACATCATTGACGAGGTTTTATCTGAAAGCATACCGCAACAATTATGGGTATTTCGTTTTCATCATCCTCCCTCAAATATTTGCTAAAGTGAAGTGAGGGAATATTTTTTGTGATTTTTGTGATAAATGATAAATATGAGCGAATGCGAATAAATTGATTCAAAACATGCATAAACATAATATTAACATAACCAAGTACAAACGATAACAATGTTCAGAGCAAATAGTACTTAAACAAACATTACAAAACAACAGGAATGCGGAAATAATAAATGGCGATGGCTGCCTTGATTTGAGGAATGAACTTCTCTTGATTTGACTCGCCTCTTCAAAGTTGGAGACTACTCAGCTTTGGTCTTCAGCGATTTCTTCAAAAGCATTCGTTGAGGGGCCACTTGCGGCGACACTGGATTGCTCTGGACATTCAGACCCTTCTGAGTAAAGGTGAGATCCTTAGAGTTGATCAGGTCTTGAACTTTGTGCTTGAATGATTTGCAATTCTCGATCGTGTGACCTGGAGCGCCTTTGTGATACTCGCAGTGAGCATTAGCATCATAGTCCCGGGCGGTACCAGTTTGTGGTGGCAAGTCTTTTAAAACAAGAGTTCCCTTTGCCATCAGCCCGTTAAAGATTTCTCCATATGATAAAGGCAGTGGATCAAAGCGTCTGTCCGATCCTCTTTGTTGATATGGTGGGCGCTGTTGAGGAGCGTGTTGCGATTGTTGACCAGGCTGTTGTTGATAAGCCGGTTGTTGGTATGGATAAGCCGGTTGCTGGTATGGATAAGCCGGTTGCTGGTATGGTCTAGGTGCATATTGCGCAGCTGCACCCAGAGGATAAGGACATGGTTGATAAGCCATCGGAGGCGGAAGCAGAGCTTGAATAGCTGGATGAAAAGGCATTGAAGGAACAGGCTGATGAGACACAACCATCCTAGCCAAGGCTTGCATGGCCTCATGAATACGATCAATCTTGCTCTTGATTGAGTCAATCTCTTCCCTCATAGCAGCTTGCTATTCTTGAATCACGTCCATCAGTCTTCTAGTATTGGCTCTAGTTAGATACGGTCGTCTACCTCGATACGGGCGTCGGGAAACCAGCTTGATTTACTGAAGATGGAGGAATAGGGAATAAGTTCTTGGCTTTTAGAATGAAATGCAAGATGAATAAATAATGCAAATGAGATGATATGCAATGCCAGAATCCAGGATCACAAGATCAAAGTCTCACGAGTCCAAGGTACAGATGGAGGATACTCTGATCAGGAACTCACTGGGTAGTCTCTAATGTTTTAGGGATCCCAAAGTTATCAATTCATATGGTTGTTCATCACACGCGCCATAAGCATGACGGTTGATTGAATCTGCCATATGAATCTATTTTGGGTGAGATCTTCGTATCGATAACCCACGAGAGAAAATTTTCTCGGGAGCCTATACTACGTGATCATCGACACGAGGTTTAAAACAAAGTCCTGGAGTTATGGAACTTTCTCAACTGTTTGATGCACGTGTCAATTTCATACATTCTTGACAGTCAATCAACTCCATTGAGTAAGTCTATTCCAAGTGAGGTTTTCGTATCGAGCCACATGAGGGCGAACCTTGGTGCCCAATACTACGCAACCATCAACCGATGTTTTAACCAAAAGGTTCTAAAGGTCCTCAGAGTTAATGACCCTAATGAAAGCGACTGAGCACACACGTCAAGGACTTGACGGTTGTCAGTATTCTCATCAAAATCTACTCCAAGTGAGGTCTTCGTATCGACAACCCACGAGAGTGGTTCTCTCAGGAGCCCATACTACACAACCTCGCTAACTTAAGTTTATACTCGCAAGCCCGGGTATAGAGCTTTTCCCTCAAGTTTCTTTTGCAAAGTATCAATCCAAATTATAGTACCAAGGAGCAACAAGATATATAATATGGAATGCGATAAAGAAAGCGATAAAAATAAACAAGCAAGGCATAAAAGCAAACAACCAAACAAGTGCGGGAACCTAGACTAGGCTTGACTCGCATAGGGGTGAACCAGTCCCCAGTGAAGTCGCCAGTTGTCGTACCCCGAAAAATACGACCTCACGCGATCCGAAAGGACAGAGCCGCGCGCTGGACGGACTGAAGAGTCGCCACCTAATTCTATTTATTCCCGGAGAGGGAAAGGGAAGATATAGATACAACCCAGGAAGAAAAGGATGAGGACAAAGGTCAACGGAACCATTGCCTGGGTTCGGGAGTCGGTTATGCAGGGGGGAGGTATTAGCACCCCCTATATCCATCGTACTCGATGGGAACCATCTAAGTTAACGCGCGCGAAAGGATGTCTATGCTTAAACGAATTGCTTGCTAGAGGGAAATGAGTTCGAATTATAAGTTAGATTGATCCGAGGTGCTCTGCAAGGATTGAGATCCTCGTGCCTACGTACTCCCGTCTGCAATGGGAAAGTCAGAGCCTCGTAGTTCGACCTACTAAGGGTAATGGTTGTTGATTTTATTACCTTTCTTCGACGAAAGGGTTTAGGAGTTGAAATGCACTAAAGACTATGGATAGTTTATCTCGTCCAACAAGACGAGCATCTTGCGTCGAAAATAATCGGAGCGAGTAACGAGAGCTCGTTATCCTCCTTTCTACCGCTTAAGGCTTGTGGCGTACAAATCTTCTCGTATTTATTAAAGTGTTTTATTTCCTAAGACCGCTTGACGTTGGATCCAGGGTTTGGATCTAATCGAAACGTTTTGGTTTTTTGAGGTTAAATGGTTGTCGCTCCCGACAAATGAAAATGGATCAGATGAAGGTACAGACGCGAACGGTCGGCGAGAGGGACAATGAGAACACACAGCCGTGAACTCACTGGAGAATGAATAGAGTCGCCAGCTAGGCATTTTTATCCCGGAGGAAAGGCAATGCTGCATAAGCCTAGAAAGAGATGGATAAGACGGTTTGCGAACCAGAGAGACTGAGAAAGGGGGTTGGTTACAACCTGGGAAGGTATTAGCACCCAGATTGTCCGTCGTACTCGACGGGATCCGCGCTTAAAAGATTTGTGTTTTAAAGGGGTAGTGTCAGTGCAATCTGTGTGCAAAAGGGCTGGAAAAAAAATATGTACAGGTGTCAGTGCAAAAGAAGTGAAGTGTATAATGATGTGAAGTATGAAAGTGTCAGTGCAAGAACAGGAGTGAAATGCTCAAGATCATGAGGCTAAAGAATGAAGCTGGAAGGAGGGGGAATGTACAGAGACTTTTGTTCGATAACTGTTAAGTTATGCCTACGTATCCTCTCGTGCAATGAGGAAGTCAGAACACCGTAGTTCGACCCAAAGAGACTGAAAGATGAATTGACTTGTGAACTGCTTACTTGCCTATGCTCAAGTGTATGACCTGTCTGGCTCAGGTGCTTACTGTCTTGCATTAGACGGAAGAAGCAAGTTCTCGGTTGTGAGTGAATGAGATGAGAAAAGAATCCCGGAGGAGACGATTAGTGTTTGTTTTTGTGTTTTCAGTCTTTTATTGCTTTTGAAAGTTTGTCATAAGTTAATGAGCTTAAGCCTAAACCAATGGATTTAGTAAACTCATCACATCTTCCCTCTGATTAGGGGTAATGAGAATACCTTAAGTGTGAAGTCAGATTCTCACACTTAATCACCTTTGATGCAGGATTAAGATCATTAACCTACTTGTGATTATTTAGATGTTTTTGTGGTTTTTGTTTAGTGTTGAGTAATGAGGTTAAGCCATAATCAGGGATTAAACAGACTCATTACACCATCCTAAAAGAAGGATGATAGATGAGAATGTTTAAGCTGAGGAAAGCTCCTCAACTTAATCCATGATTAGGGATTAAACTCATGACAAAACAAAGCCTTTATTAAGTGGATTTTAGTTAATGATATGATGTTGAAGTGTTTTTTATGATTTGTAAGACAACTTGAGGGGGACTTGTCCATTAACACTAGGGTTAGTCCTTCTTAACCACTTAAGGAAGAATTAGAACCCTAATGCAAGGCCCAAGTTACAAGTGTGATGTCTTGATGATTATTAAGTGGATTGATTAAGAGATTTAAACACATTAAGGGTTCAAGACTTAGGATTAAAGTTATACACTCCATCCTAAGAGAAGGATGCAGGCATAAGCTTAATCACAAAGTCTTAAAGCCTTTAGGGTTTAGTCCCTGATTATGAGATGAAAAGAGAAGACTCAAGAGAGACACAAAGGTAAAGACTATGGGGGGAGACTAATCAAAACCCTAATTCATTGTCATGCTTGGATGATCCTAAGGTTTGTGAGGTTTGCAAGAACAAATCTTCAGAGGAGCCACCAGGAAGCAGATGAACAGGATCAAGAGAAGCAAAGTGACTTGCTTCATTCAAGAAGTCAAGTCACTTGAAGAAAGAAAGTAGGAGGAAGAAGGATGAGCAAGCCCAAACTCAAGCACATATAAGAATGCAGCAATGGATGCAAGGGAGATGAAAAGAAAAGTTATGAGAAGTGAAGGCAAATCCACTTCCCAAGTTTACTTACCACCTGAAATGTTAGAAAGAAATGCAATGCAATGCTAAATGAAATGAAATGACATGATGCTAGACAAAACCAGAAGCATGTTAATGATGATTATGATGCTATGAGATGCTGCAAACATGAGGCAAGGCATGGGGATGTTCATACAAGATTATGAATGCAAAAGAAGCATGCTAAGGAGCATGAACAAGCATGGAAAGTTATGAAGCATACAAGACAAATGACATGGCAAACATGAGATGCAATGATCAAAGATGCTTCCTATATGTCTTAAGATGTCAAATGAATCACAAGAATGCACAAAATGCAATGACAAGTCAAGCTATGCAAGGAAATGCAAGAAGGATGCAAAAGAAAGCCCAAATTAGGGTTCATGGATCAAACATCAAACAAAAACCCAAAACAGAAGCAAACCTTAGGATAAAAAATGGAAAATGCTACCCAAAGAAACCCTAAACCTATAATAGACCACTGCCCAAAGGGGAACTCTCAACTCTCAACCAAACTCAAGATATGAATTTTGCAAGTTATTAGGGTTTTTTAGGGTTCTTAACAAAAGAAATGCCAAACAAATAGAAAATGCAAGATCAAATCATGGCTATTTTATCCTAGAAACTACATGCTAAACATAAAACAATGCAAGAAGAATCAATGTCTCAACCTTCTCCAATAGGCAGAAATGAATTTTTGAACTTGTAATCAAAATAATGCATAAAATATGATTTAATTCAATGAAAAATTCTTAAAGTGCATCAAGATCAAAAAAGAAATTTGGTTTGAAGGTTGGACAATGTTTCTAAATGTCTTAGAACATTTCATGAATTTTTTTGTAATTTTTAAATACTTAAAAGTATTTTTAATAAATTAATTTCCATTAATCAATTAAAAATAATCTTTTAAATATTTAAAAATACCTTTTTAATGATAAAAATAGAAATAAAAATATTTTTGGGTCATAAAAATTAATAAAACTCAGAATAAGAAGTTTCATAATTTTTATGCATTTTTGCTATTTTAAATAAATTGTGCAAGTTAATTGAAATAAAATGAAATAAAAACAAATAAAACTGAAAGTATGCAGCATGGAAGGCCAGGATGGAGCCTGAGTTTGAATGTGTTGACTGGCGCGTGAATGGAGGGTCCAGATGGCCCCTGAGTTAATTAACTATAATTATCTTAATTAAATAAGATTAGGGCAAATGAGTGAATCTGAGCCTTCCATTCGCGCGGGGAGTCAAACAATTCAACGCAATCAATGGTCCAAATTCAAACTAACATTAATTATGCAATTAGGGTTTAATCACTCTCAGGTGGCCGGAGAAGACCTCCGGTCGTCTTCTCCGGCCAGCACCTCACCGGGAAACTCACCAACTCCCTCAAAACGTAACAAAAACAAAATTTATGAATTGGGAAATGATCTCCAACCCCTCACGAATCAAACCCCTCTCTCAAAACAAATTTATATTTCCTAAATACGTTGAATCGAAGGAAACAAGTTCTAGGGCACGCAAGCTTCAGAGACAAATTAAACTCTCAAATCTAAGCCATTTTCAAAACCAATGATACCAGGATGATCAGTGAATCACATAGAACAAGTTTGTAACAAGAAAAATGATTTCTGGAAAAATAATTTTCAAGCTACCTGAGATTTGAAGCTTTCAGCCTGAGAACTTTCTGGCCACCTCTCCTTGTGAAATCCACTCCACTTGGTCCACAGAAGATGCTTGAATGCTCAAAAGGAGTTTAAGTTGGCTGGATAATGAGATTCGAAAGCTCCTGCTCAAGCTTGCTCAGAAATGGCAATGGTGTTTCTGGAGGTTTCAGGTCATGGTGATGGGTTCTATGTGATCCTGAGGATGAATGGAGAAGGTCTGGAGTGTTTGTTTGTGTGTTTGTGAGCTAGGATGAGAGTTTCGAATGAAACTGCAGAATGGAGTGAGAAATGGCAGTGAGATGTTCAGGCTGTTTCAGGCTTGGTTCCTGGTTGCTGGGTGGTCTATGGAGCAAGGTGAGATGATTGGTGAAGATGGTTTTTGTGTTTGTATGCTGTGGAGAGAAATTCGAAGGCTTGTGCAATGTGGGATGATTTGGTGAATGTTGAGAATGTGTGAGCTTCAGCCTTGCTTCTGGTTATGTTTGGCTAGCAAATGAGAAGTATAAACAATTGCAAGTGGCCAGAGGATGTGACATGGCCTGTGGTGATTGGGATGTTTGCTTTTGCCAAAAGTCAAAAATCTTGTAAGAGAGGCATGGGCTTGGTACTAGCTTGGTACAAGGGCTAGGGCTGGCGCAGCATGGTGTGTGTGTGAGGCTAGCTTGGTTCAGCAGCCAATGCATCAAGTGGATGGAAGTGATCATGAGTTTTTGCAACTTGTGGCTTTATGGTTCACATGTGAAGAAAGTCTTGTTACATAAACCAAACTATGTAGAAACTTGATCCAATTCTGATTTTTTAGGCTCATAGAATGTTTATGTGCTGGTTTGATACCAATTAGAAGTTGCAATTTGACTTAGCACATGATTTTGCAATTTTCACACTTTGGTGCATATCTTGAAAATAAGTGATTTTTGCCAACTTTGCATTGCCATAACTTTTGATCCAAGAAGAGTTTGATCATGTTCTTGTACTTTTTGAAAAGGGAAAGATGAGATCTACAACTTTCATGACCAAAGTTTTTCCATTTGAAGCATTTTTGGATCATGAATCATGGCTTGAAAAATGACCTAAAATGATGCATTCTTGAAAAGTCAACTATGCCCAAGAAGTCAACATTTGCAAAAACCCTAAATTCTTGATTTCTATGAACTTCCACCTTCTTCCATGATCAAATAAAGATCATATACACTCAAAATGATGAAGATCACCCATTGGTTGGGTCATTGGGGGCCTCAGATGCCCTGATTTTGCACTGACTTGTCTGAAAAGTCAACCCTTGATCAGATGACTTCCCCATGGAATTTCTTCATGAAAATTGATATGCATACTCCCTATACCATATAGAGATCAATGGAAACAAGAATGACCAAAAAAATTGGAGTTATGGCCTCTGAAACCAAAACCCTAATTTTCAGTCAACTGTGTAGTTCAAACTAGCTCTGCATCACCTCAAACCCTAGTTCTTGTGATTCCTCTGCATTTTTGACTTTGAGGAGGTGAAATATGATATAAGAACACACATGGACCCCTTTGAATTGATTGGTGGCCTTTGGAGTGGCTCAACAAGCTTTGGGATTGCTCAGATCACAAACCCTAGATGCAGATGCCTTAGAAACTATGCAGTGAATCAAAAATGAGATATGAGATAATATGATTGTGCTTATGCATGTGAGGATGATCACAAGCCATGGTGTGAATGGGTGAGGGAAAATTTGGGGTGTTTACAGCTGCCCCTATTCAAACATGAGTTAGCTGTGCAGGTTGTAAGCAGCGGCTTAACAGGCAAGCAAGATAACTTGTGGTTGAATACCAAAGACAGTCCAAAATTTGCACTCACATAATGAAGAAGAAAAGGGATATAGATTGTACAAGCAAATAAAGTATATTGTAAAGTATGGGCGACGGAGGACGACCGTCAAGCATAGGACGTCTGCTGGGTAAAGAGCAATGACGGGGACGGCCGACATGCTGGGAAAAGTGCGTGAAGATAAAGCAATGACGGGGACGGCCGACATGCTGGGGATAGAAGGTAAAGCTAAGACGGGGACGGCCGACTAGCTGGGGAAAGTAAGATATCATGATGGGGACGGCCATCAAGATAAAGCTGCAAGACTCTCTGGGGATTAATGAAACATGACGGGGACGGCCATCAAGTTCATAAAGCAAAGTAAACAACGATGGGGACGGCCATCGGGCTAAAAGGAAAAGGAAAAGGGACCACGACGGGGACGGCCATCGGGTTAAAAAATAAACAGTTGATGGGGTACGACCATCAAAGGTGAAGGACGATCACCTAGCAGGGTACGGCTGCTCTGTTGGGTAATAAAGGAAATATGATGGGGACGGCCATCAAAGGTGGAGGACGACCACCTGGCAGGGTACGGCTGCCGAAAATATCAACGATGGGGACGGCCATCGGATAGAAACGGTCAACGATGGGGACGCCCATCGGACGAGCATGATGGAGGACGACCATCAAGAAGTGGAGGACGACCACTCAGCAGGGTACGGCTGCTCTCGAGGTTTCTCATGACATAGGACGAATGCCAGATAACCAAAATCAACAATGGGGACGGCCATTGGATAAAGTTGATGAAGGACGATCATCAAGAGGTGGAGGACGACCACCTAGCAGGGGACGGCTGCTAAAATATCAACGATGGGGACGGCCATCGGATGAGCATGATGGAGGACGACCATCAAGAAGTGGAGGACGACCACTCAGCAGGGTACGGCTGCTCTCAAAGGTATCATAACACAGGACGAGTGTTAGATAAAAAGAAAATTTGTTAGTGATCTACTGGGGAATAGTAAACACGGACGAGTATTTACATCCAAGAAACAAAAGGTATAAGTGTTTGGTATTGTGTATAGATTAAAGATGCGGACGAGCATCCTTAAGACTATGATACAGACGAGTATCACGTAGAAACAAACTGACGCATGTTCAGAGATGATGATACGGACGAGTATCAACTGGTTAACAAGGAACACGGACGAGTGTTGAATCTAAAGGGACTCTTCTGGGGAATAGTAGACACGGACGAGTGGCTATATTCAAGAAGACACAAGTGTTTGACACAGTGTATGGATTAAAGATGCGGACGAGCATCCTTAAGACTTATGATACGGACGAGTATCATATAGAAACAAACCTTAGACGCGATGTTCTGAGATGATGATACGGACGAGTACCAACTGGTTAACAAAGAACAAGGACTATTGTCGAATCTGTGGGGATATGAGTGATGATGTATACAAGATACGGACGAGTATCTGTATAAGTGTACCACGAGTATTGAGTATTGTATTGTATAGATGAGTATTTTAACTGCTGGGGGGGATGACACGGACGGGTGCCAAGAAAGAAAAGTGTAATATGAACAAGTATCTGCTATACAAAGTCTAGGCGACTGCGCTGGGGATACGACACAGACGGGTGTTAGGGAAGTGTATATAAGGTATGTGTGAGTGCAAAGAGGATGTCTTTGGCTTTCTGCTGGGGTATGACACGGACGGGTGTCAGGACGTATCTGTAATACGGGTGATCTTGTTTGTAAAGAGTATTCAGGCGACTTTACTGGGGAAAGATGACACGGACGGGTGTCAAAAGGAGTATATACTGGTGTTTGTGATTGCGAGGCAACTGCTTTTGCTGGGACTCTGGTGGGGATTTTTGTGTAATGATGATGAACGGTTTGTTATTCACAAGTGACAATTCAGAACATGGCTTATGATTATGCTATGCGTTTGATTTTTGCCGTAATGCTCCGTATTAGACGGAATGCTACGCTCTGAGGGGATAATATGATGCGAATGCTATGATTATGCAAAGAGGCACGGATCTGGGATTCGGATCCCGTTGCTGTGAAGACCTCCGGCTGATCTGCTTGGGGTGAACATCCCAGCTGGGGATGAGATCATTGGTAGATCTAATGATGTATCTGTTTGGGGATATAGGTCGCTGATTAACATATCCTTATAATATGGGACCCAGCTGGGGTTTGCAGAAGCTTTCTTCACTCTGTTGTGATCTTCTATGCGCTGCTCTTCTGGATAGAGGCTGGAGATTCTGTGGGGAGATGGTTCCCTGACTCCTGTACTCAACTGAGGATGAAATGGCAACTCGGCTGGGGAATTGTGAGAGGCAACTCAGCTGGGGATAACAACAAGAGGCAACTCAGCTGGGGATAGAGCATTTCAGATGCTGAGATTGAGTGTATGTTGATTTGGCAACTTTGCTGGGGAAGTGGGCATCTTCTAGCGCCATGCGGAAGATAGACCGAGTCGATAATGATTCGCCAGCTTGCTGAGACGTAACTTGCATGCCCCAAGTTGCGTTCTGGATACCTGCAATCCTGCAAAGATAAGGAAACGCGCAAATGATCCTGAGGTATCCTTTACTGGATTCCGTCATAGGAGTTAAGTACTCTCAAGAGTAAGTATATCCCCTGCTAGCATGTGTTTTTATTTTTAGAGAAAGGCATCTGTACTTATGCAATTGTATTTTTAGAGATATCAGACAGCTCTTTGCAAAACATAAATGTAAAAACGAAACATGACCGAAAATCTGACTTTATTAATTCATGTGCCCTGAATTGGCAAGATACAGTCAAAGAAACATATCTCCTGAAATGAGGAGATTGTTACAAATTGAGAAATAAAGTGCTGGCGGTGTTGACGACGCTTTCGAGGAGCTTCCTCCTTCTGCTATGACTCGTATGACAATGACGTTCTTCTCGTCTTGCTTTCTGGAGAGAGTTAATTCAGATTGAAGCTTGATCCTTTGTAGCTTACCAAGTCGTAGATGATACAGACGAATTCAGAATGCAGTTGTTCGCTTATTCCCTTGTTTTGCATGGATCGCCCTTTCGGGTTTCCAATCCATCGGGATACCCATTTTTGCCTGAGCTGTCCAATGCGGCTTTTCAACTCAGCGGGTGTACCTTTTTCATTTATTTCCCTTATTTTTGCCCGAGTCTTTTATTCTGTTTTTGACTCGCCGGGATGCCCTATTTTTGCCTGGACTTACATTCTGTTTTTATGTCCAGCGGGTCATTTTATGCGAAGTATTTTTTTAACTGCATCTGAATTCACAGGGGATGGGAAATCTTCACCATCCATGGTGCTGAGCATCAGTGCTCCACCAGAGAAAACTTTCTTTACAACGAATGGTCCTACATAATTTGGAGTCCATTTTCCCCTGTAGTCTGTATGAGGAGGGAGGATTCTTTTCAACACAAGATCCCCTACTTGGTACTCTCGGTGCCTGACTTTCTGATCGAAGGCCCTCTTCATTCTCTTCTGATATAACTGCCCATGGCAGATTGCAGCCAATCTTTTCTCTTCGATCAGACTCAGTTGTTCGTATCGGGCCCGAACCCAATCTGCTTCACTCAGTTTAACATCCATTAGTACCCGTAGAGAGGGTAATTCAACTTCAACAGGTAGGACTGCTTCCATACCATACACAAGCTGATACGGTGTTGCCCCAGTGGATGTTCTGATTGACGTGCGGTACCCATGCAAGGCAAACGGTAGCATTTCATGCCAGTCTTTGTATGTGACTACCATCTTTTGCACAATCTTCTTGATATTCTTATTTGCCGCCTCAACAACACCATTCATCTTTGGCCTGTAAGGAGAAGAATTGTGATGTTGGATCTTGAAGTCCCGGCACAGCTCTGCCATCATTTTGTTGTTTAAATTGGAACCATTATCAGTAATGATTCGCTCGGGCACTCCATACCGACAGATGATGTCTCTCTTCAGGAATCGGGCTACCACTTGCCTAGTAACATTTGCATATGAGGCTGCTTCAACCCACTTGGTGAAATAGTCAATGGCGACCAGGATGAATCTGTGACCATTTGAAGCAGTCGGCTCAATCTTGCCAATCATATCAATACCCCACATAGCAAAGGGCCATGGTGAAGACATGATGTTCAAAGGATTGGGAGGCACATGCACCTTATCTGCATAGATCTGGCATTTATGGCATTTTCTGGCGTAAGCACAACAGTCTGCATCCATTGTGATCCAGTAATAGCCTGATCTTAGCAATTTCTTAGCCATGGCATGCCCTCCTGCGTGGGTACCAAAAGATCCTTCGTGCACTTCATGTATCAACAAATCTGCTTCCGTCTTGTCAACACATCTGAGGAGTACCATGTCAAAGTTCCTTTTGTATAAAGACCCATCAGTGTTCAGAAAGAAACTACCAGCAAGCCTTCTCAAAGTCTTCTTATCATTGGAAGATGCCCCAGGTGGGTATGTCTGATCCTCCAAGAAGCACTTAATGTCATGGAACCAAGGCTTATCATCTTTTACAACATCCGCTGCAAATACATATGCTGGTCTATCAAGTCTCGACACTGAAATCTGAGGTACAAAGTTAGCAGCTTGAACTTTGATCATGGATGAAATGGTAGCAAGAGCATCTGCAAACTGATTCTCGTCCCGAGGGATATACTCAAGTTTGACTGTTGTGAAGAAAGTCAATAACCTCCTTGTATAATCCCTGTAAGGTATCAGATGATCCTGGTGGGTGTACCATTTTCCGTTGGTTTGATTGACTACCAAAGCTGAATCTCCGAATACGGTCAATGTCTTGATCCTGAGGCCAATGGCTTCCTCAAGACCCATAATGCAGGCTTCGTATTCAGCTTCGTTGTTAGTGCAGTTGAAAGTGAGTTTTGCCGAGAAAGGCATGTGAACTCCTTTGGGTGTAATGAGTACTGCACCAACACCACGACCATTCATGTTAACGGCCCCATCAAACATCATAGTCCATTCTTCTTCTGGGTCAGGCCCTTCAGTATGAACAGGCTCTTCATGATCTTTTGATTTAATGAACATGATGTCTTCATCAGGGAAGTCAAATCTCATAGGCTGGTAGTCATCAATGGGTTGCTCAGCAAGATATTCAGATAGTACACTGCCCTTGATGGCTTTCTGAGATGTGTACTGTATGTCGTATTCTGTGAGAATCATCTGCCATCTTGCAACCCGTCCGGTAAGAGCTGGCTTCTCGAAAATGTACTTAACTGGATCCATTTTTGAGATCAATAAAGTAGTGTGGGTTAGCATATACTGCCTCAGTCGGCGAGCAGCCCACGCTAAAGCACAGCAAGTTTTCTCGAGCAGTGAATAACGCTGTTCACAGTCGGTAAACTTTTTGCTTAGGTAGTATATTGCATACTCTTTTCGACCAGACTCGTCATGCTGACCCAGCACACACCCCATTGACTCTTCTAATACTGTCAAGTACATAATCAGAGGTCTTCCTTCAACTGGCGGCATGAGGATTGGAGGTTCTTGCAGATATTCCTTGATCTTGTCAAAAGCCTTCTGGCAGTCTTCGTTCCACCTGACCGTTTGTTCCTTTCTTAGCAGCTTGAACAAGGGTTCACAGGTTGCTGTAAGGTGGGATATGAACCGCGAGATATAGTTCAATCGACCTAAGAACCCTCGAACTTCTTTCTCTGTTTTAGGTGCAGGCATTTCTTGTATAGCCTTGACTTTATCAGGATCAACCTCAATCCCTTTCTCGCTTACAATAAAGCCCAGCAATTTACCGGATCGCACCCCGAATGTGCATTTGTTGGGGTTCAGCTTTAGTTGGTACTTCCTCAGGCGCTTGAACAACTTCAGCAGATTTACCAGGTGATCTTCCTCTGTAAGGGACTTGGCGATCATATCATCCACATAACATTCTATTTCTTTGTGGATCATATCGTGGAATAATGTCACCATAGCCCGTTGGTATGTTGCACCAGCATTCTTCAGTCCGAATGGCATCACTTTGTAACAGAACGTGCCCCAAGGTGTAATGAATGTTGTCTTCTCCATGTCTTCAGGTGACATTTTGATCTGATTATATCCTGAAAATCCATCCATGAAGGAGAATACCGAGAACTGAGCCGTGTTATCCACCAATACATCAATGTGAGGTAATAGGAAGTCATCCTTCGGGCTGGCTCTGTTCAGATCCCGGTAGTCAACACACATTCTTACTTTGCCGTCCTTCTTAGGCACAGGTACTATGTTAGCAACCCACGGTGGATAGCTAGTTACAGCAAGGAACCCGGCGTCCCATTGCTTTTGTACCTCTTCCTTAATTTTTATAGCCATGTCTGGGCGAGTTCGGCGTAGCTTCTGTTTGACCGGTGGGCATTCTTCTCTCAAAGGCAGCTTGTGCACCACAATGTCGGTATCCAACCCTGGCATGTCTTGATACGACCAAGCAAACACATCCACATACTCTTGAAGTAGATCAACCAGTTGCTTCTTCACTGAGTCTTGCAGGCAGGCCCCGATTTTAACCTCTTTCACGTCTTCGTCTGTACCAAGATTAATCACTTCAATCTCCTCCTGGTGAGGAGTAATAACCTTTTCCTCCTGTCTTAACAACCTGGCTAGCTCTTCAGGAAGCTCATATTCTTCATCAACCCCTTTATCAGCTTGATTGATTGGATTGTCAAAGTCATACGATGTCATAGCCGTGCTGTTGTCGGTGCTATCTGGAAGGCACTTTCTGCAAGGGTTAAGTTTGTTCATTTTAGTGATTGATTTTAATCTTGCTTTAGAAAAAGTGAAATGAAGTTATCATTTTGAAAACACCGCCATTTATTTTTGTACAAAAAGAAAAATGGAAAAACAGTGAGCATAAAAGAAAAAGACTCGTTTGCAAAAAGATGTCTGATATTTCATTAATTTAATCTTGTTTGCACAAAAGTACAGATGGCCCTGGTTACAAAATGAGTCTTGTCATCTTGGGCAAGATGCAAGACTTGGATGCATGCTATAAAAAATACAGGAAATAATAATTACTCTGCATGAGTAACTCTTATAATTTCCTGGGAAGACCAGTTCGAGACACTGCTCCCCGGGATCTTTGGACGAATCCAATTCTCCAGATTGCGCTCCTCTTCCAGCTCGTCTTCCAGACAGTTGATAGCATCGGGGGTAAGCATCCCCCCACTGACAAAACCAGGCTCTGCAGCAGCCTTTGCTTGATGTTGAGTCGGTCTGTAACCCAACCCAAATTTGTCCTTCTTCTCCTCCACAGCTAATACCTTGCCCCAGCCTAGGGCAGTTCCTTCTTCAACAACCTTCCGGGCTTGCTGGTAAGATGACATGGGAGTACCAGATACAGCAGATGCTTCATTCACATTCAAGGCTTCAAAACCTTGGCTCATTGTTTCATGGATCTCCCCATCCATCTCAATGTATTTGTAGGTAGCCAGATGGCTAACGAAAATATCCTCTTCCCCACAGATTGTGACAACTTGACCTTCCCACTCAAATTTTAACTTTTGGTGAAGGGTAGACGTTATTGCGCCGGCGGCGTGAATCCAGGGTCTACCCAACAAACAGCTGTAGGCGGGCTGAATGTCCATCACATAAAAGATAGTTTTAAAAGTCTGTGGGCCAATTGTCACAGGCAGCTCAATCTCTCCCAGAACCGATCTCTTAGAACCATCAAAGGCTCTTACTACCAGGTTGCTGGGTCTCAATGCCAATCCATCATATTCAAGCTTCACCAAAGCCTTCTTTGGTAAGACATTCAGGGAAGAACCTGTGTCCACCAACACATGAGAAAGGACAGCTCCTTTGCATTCCATGGTTATGTGCAAGGCTTTGTTGTGATTGCGGCCATCCGCTGTCAAGTCAGAATTGGTAAACCCTAGCCCATTGCTAGCAGTAACATTTCCAACCACGGTTTCCAATTGGTTGACAGTAATCTCCTCAGGCACGTAAGCTGCGTGCAAGACTTTAAGTAGTGCATTCCGATGGGCTTCGGAGCACATAAGCAGTGAGAGGATAGAGATTTTGGATGGCGTCTGGTGAAGCTGATCCACAATTTTATAATCACTCTTTTTGATGATTCGCATAAACTCATCAACTTCCTGATCGAATGGAGTTTTCAGGGCTTCTTTGGCAGCTGGATCTTCCTGCACCGGGCCTTTACCTTTTGCCTTGGCAGCAGCTTCTGCTTCGGCGGTAGGTCTTTGAACTTGTGAAGCAAAGAGACGTCCGCTTCGAGTGAAGCCTCCGCCTCCCCCCACATTATCTACTTGTGGTGCAGGTGCTGATGTTTCCAGAGTGATTCTTTTTCCTTCGCAATACACGTCAGAGCCATAGTGCCAGGGGATGGCCCTATTGCTTTCATATGGTACTGGTCCAGGCACCGTGACAGTGACTGGACTGATTGCTGCTGCTGAAGGGACTGTAATTGTCTGTGGATCATAAAAGATTGTAACTGGTGCTCTGGCGGGAGCAGCACCTTCTGAATGGTAAGCGGAGTTATTTTCAGGATCATAGAATATGGTAACAGTAGAGACATCTTCATGATTGATTGCTGGTGTTGTAGGAGGTTCTGTTGGAAGGACTGTTGTTGTTGCTGACGGAGATTCGAAATGGAATGAAGCTGAAGTTGTAGCAGGAGAAACTGTTGAAAACTGATCATTTGGAAGGACAGGTGAAGTACTGGTTGATGTTGCTGGTGAGTTGTCGGGAACAATAGTTGCTGTAGTTGTAGGAGGTTCTGAAACCGTTGTTGATGAAGTTGTTGGGTTTGTCGGGAATGATGTAGTGATCTGTAGCAGGCCACTCTGAATAAGGCTATCAATGCCATTCCTCAGGTCCTCACACCCATTCCATGAAATATTGCAATAGGGACACCCTAGTTCACATCCCGGAAATATTTGGTTTTCGCGGAGTTGAGCCTTGATTTCCACCAATGGTGTCCTGATCTGATCCACACTAGTTATCAAATAAGACGGTTGGTCTTCTTCAATAGCATTAATTCGGGGACCACCATGGTTTGGCATTGGGTTTTTATTGACATTGGGCGGAGGTGCAAAATTCAGAGCCTTGGAGTCTACCAAGTCTTGTACCTTCATATGCAGAGCTCTGCATTTTTCTGTACTGTGACCAGGTGCGTTCGAGTGAAAAGCACACCTAGCATTGGAGTCATAGTTCCTTGGTAGACTGTTGGGATCCGGAGGTGCCAACGTTCTTAGCTCAACCAGGTTGAGTTTCAGAAGTTGTGGCAGCAAGGCAGCATACGGCATTGGGATCGGGTCGATCACTCGATTAGCTTGAGATGGCCTTTGTTGGAATGGCCTCTGTTGATTGTTGTTGTTGGTGTTGTTGTTGAAGTTTCTTGGAGGATACTGATTATGATGATACTGAGGTTGTTGTTGGAAGTTTTGTTGCGGAGGTTGATAGACTGGCTGAGGATGAGCTGGAGCAGGGATAGTGACTGCTGCTATTGACCTTTGAACATATTGGGGCCTACCCCTGTTGGTGTGAATGGCATTGGTCTCGCCAGTTCTTCTTGGGCCTGCAAAAGGCTTTCTTGTACTGCTGGACGAGCTGGCACCATTGTCAGAGATCTTACCCATTTTCAATAAGCTTTCAATTCTCTCCCCGGCTATGACAACATCTGCGAAGCTGGTGGAGGAGAAAGCAGCCAACCTGTCAATATACGTTCCTTGAAGAGTGTTCATAAACATGTCTGCCATTTCTCGCTCAGACATTGGTGGTTGAACAGCAGCAGCCAGTTGCCTCCACCTTTGGGCATACTCTCGGAAACTCTCCCTCGAAGACTGTGACATTCCCATTAGGAGAGTCCTGTTGGGTGCCATGTCTAAATTGTATTGATACTGTCGGATGAAGGCTTCTGCCAGGTCCTTCCAGCATCTCACAGTTGCCCTTGTCAAGTGGGAATACCATTCCCTTGATGCTCCAGTCAAGCTGTCTTCAAAGTAGAACATCCAGAGCTTCTCATCCATTGTATAGGCCTTCAGCCTTCCCAGGAATGACTGCAAATGAGTCCGGGGGCATGAAGTCCCATTATACTTTTCGAAACAAGGAGGCTTGAACTTATGGGGGATCCTGACCCCGTCTACCAAACCCATGTCCATGACGTCGAAACCCAAAGAATTTTGAGATTCTAAGGACCTCAACTTCTCAGCTATTTCTTCCAATCGTCTATCATAAGTTTCCTCTCCAGCACCCATTACTGTGAATTGGTCCTCCTGAGGATCTTCTTGAAGTACTCTGGCTGCAGTGGCTGTGCCTTGAACGTTTGCAGGAATGTTGATCTCAGGATGCAAATGTGGGCCAAACACAGGGGGATTAACATGTGGTTGGACCCTTTCATTATTACTGGTGCCCGCAGTTCCTACATGAGGCTCCTCTTGAGTTTGCCTTTCAACCATGGCCCTCAGTCTCTCCTGGCTCTGAGCCATGTTGTTCATAACTTCCATGAACTGCGTCATCTGCGTTCTCATCTCCAACCTTTCGTTAGCCATCTGGTTTCTGACCTCCGTAAGGTCCTGCTGCATCTGATCCATCTGAATTCCCGGAAGGTTGTTTCTAGTTGGGTACCTGTGTGGCCTGTTGAGAGGAAATACCCGGCGGCGAGCAATAATTCCTGAGCATCACAACAGAGGTTAGCAACAACAAAACAAAAACCTACAAAACAAAAAGAGGGTTAGCATGCAATGCAGTATGCTTATTTGCTATCAAAGTATCCGGTTTGGCTTTCAGTTTTGACCCTTCCAGACCCTTGAAGATGCTGCTGTTGAAGTTGCTTTTGAAGTAACCCAGATGGAAACTAACACAAATATATTACAAAGGTGAAATAATACAATTTGTTCATTTTACAACACCGGCCCCCTAAGGGGTCAAAATACATCACAAAAAAGCAAAAGTACATGGAAAAGGAACAACAACAAGCAAATGATCAAACTCCAAGGCCAAACTCATCCTCACGAACTTCCTTGAGAAGTGCTTCGGTCACAGGATCAGCCGGATGCTCCGTAAGATTTCTGATGAGAAGGTTTCTTGTTGCAACAGCTGCAGTCAACTTCCTGTTCTGACTTTGGTCCTTAGACCTCTTCACTCCAGCTCTGATTTCTAGCTCTGATATTTCCTTCTGGGCTGCTGCCAGGGCTTTTTCCATCTGCTCCATCTTGTCCTGAACTCTCTTGTCTTCTAGAGTACGGGCCTCAGTGATCCGGACCCACCTGGCCTGACTCTCTTTCAAATACAAGTTTGTTCTTGCTCTTTGGAACTGGGCTTCCTTACAAGCATTCTTCAGAATCTGTTCACCAGCTTTAGACTTGTTGATATAATCTCCAGACTTCTCGATCTTAGTCAAGTGTTCCATTCTCAACTTCTCCAATCTCTCAATCTCCCTCACACCTTCACTCCTCTCCCGGAGGGTCTTCTGCAAAGCCTGGGTTAGCTTCTCATTTCTTTCCTTCAAGCCCTCAAACTCCTCCAAACTGATGGTGGCAGGGGGTGGTGTTGAAGATGACTCAGGCATGTCTTCTATGGTGAAGGGCATCCCAGAGAATCGGGCCCTGGCACGGGACCACTCATGATATTGTGCTGATGCCACATTATTGCACTTCCCCAGAATGGTGATTCCCTTGGTTTGAACATGATCCCAGGCCCAGGCAGCCTGCCTAACAACAGCCAAACTAATCTTGTTCTCACAGTAGAGGGTCTCAACCAAGTCTTGTCCCCTAGGAGTATGAACCAGTGCATAGCCTAATTGCCTTCTGAACAGCAGAGGGTTGTAATTGATACTTCCCTTAACTCCTATTAAGGGCACATTGGGAAAGTGCCCACAGCTGGTGATTATATCTCTGCCCTTGGTGCTCTGAGTACACCATCTGATGTCTGCTGAAGTGAGGGTAGTGAGCCTCTTAGCCCAGTTGCTTTGCTGATGAGGATTTAGAAATGCATCTGTCCTGGGTAGATGCTTAAGAAGCCAAGCATGGAATAATGGAGCACAACACCTCACTAGCCTTCCCCTCTGCTTCTCATTCTTCTGATGTACTGAGTAATAGAGATCTCCTAGCAAAGTTGGCACTGGGTTCTTCAGGATGAACAAATGGATGGCATTCTTGCTAATGAATCGAGGCTCATCTGCAGACAACACAATTCCATATACACTTAAGGCCAACAGAGCACAAACAGTTTTCCACTCCCCCAAGGAGGCTTTCAGACTAGCTTGAGAAATCAAGAAGTCCAGATGAAATCCAGGGATCCCAGCTTTAGAGGTCATATGCTGCTCAATCAAAACAGGCTCCAGGTGCAAAGCTTTTGCTACCTCTCCATTGCTTGGGAAAGTCATCTCAGAATTGAAAGGGATTTCTCTCCTGATAGGCAGACCAATCAATGATGAGTATTCTTCCAGAAGAGGACCCAACTGAAAGTCTTGAAAGGTGAAACACCTCAATGGGGGATCATAAAACTGAATGCAGGTGTGGATGAAACTCCTCTAGGATGGGTCCAGATCCATGACCAAGTCAAGTATATCCCCATAATGCTCCCTGAATAAAGGTATGTGATCTGGAGTGATCAGGGTTTGGATCCTCCTGATGTCTGATAAGTTTGGTTGGAAGAAATGATAGGTGATGTTGCTTTTCTTTGGAGCCATGATGCTGAAGACTGAGTAGAGTGCTGATGAGGATGCTGAGGAGTGGGCCACTGGCTGGCTAGTGCAAGTAACTGAAGTATATGGCTGACAGGCTGAAGCAAGTGCTGGTGGAGATAGGTCAGTAATGCAGATGGGGTCAAAACCAAAACCAGATGAAAAATGGATACCCTGAAACACAAATAAGCAAATGTTAATATGATGCAATGGGTATGTATGCAAATGAAATGCAAGGGTTTGTGACTGAGCTGGATCTGATTAACTGCCTTGGTGTAGATCCATGTGTGTTCAAGAAATCCAGATGGAGGTCTAAAAATCCAGTAACCAGGGTGGGGGACTCAAATAAAGAGCCACAAGTCCAAGGTTTTAGAATCACAAGAACTGTCCAACATGGAGCATTCTTAACAAAGTCAAAGTAACAGGGTATTCTGAGGTCAAGGTACCTGCAAACCTGTAAACAGCCCAACCCCCTCACAGGTGGTGTTCTAAAACAAGGATCCTCAGACTTGGATCAGTTATGAGAAGTGTAAACACTTCTAACCCGGAGGTACAGTGTTTACAATAACCATAAAAGTTCCTCCTCTAATTCACCTCAGTTTCTGAAGGTCAATACTAAAAGGTCATCCAGACTTAGCAGGCTTCCCAGATAGCCCTAGCATTGCAGGAAATCTGCAACACAGAGTTCTCAAGAAGAAACCCATATCTGAACCGTGTTTCATATTCCCGCACCAGACCGAAATGGAATGGGAAAGAATATGATTCACTCTAGCCTAGGTGTCACTCAGGTCCCAGGTATAGGACCTTAACTCTCAATGAATCACCCACCCACCAAAACAAGAAACCAGATCCAGCCAGCAATAATGACAATATGATATAAATGCCGTAAAGAAAGCAGTAAAGTAACTGTACATAAAGCAATAAACAAAAATAAATACAAGCACAAACAAGCACATAACACCCCAGTAAACACAAATCAAACAAGCGCTAGGAGGAACCCACAAAAAGAACCAGAAGCCCTGGTTGCAATATAAGGTTCCCCAGCAGAGTCGCCAAGCTGTCGCTCCCGACAAATGAAAATGGATCAGATGAAGGTACAGACGCGAACGGTCGGCGAGAGGGACAATGAGAACACACAGCCGTGAACTCACTGGAGAATGAATAGAGTCGCCAGCTAGGCATTTTTATCCCGGAGGAAAGGCAATGCTGCATAAGCCTAGAAAGAGATGGATAAGACGGTTTGCGAACCAGAGAGACTGAGAAAGGGGGTTGGTTACAACCTGGGAAGGTATTAGCACCCAGATTGTCCGTCGTACTCGACGGGATCCGCGCTTAAAAGATTTGTGTTTTAAAGGGGTAGTGTCAGTGCAATCTGTGTGCAAAAGGGCTGGAAAAAAAATATGTACAGGTGTCAGTGCAAAAGAAGTGAAGTGTATAATGATGTGAAGTATGAAAGTGTCAGTGCAAGAACAGGAGTGAAATGCTCAAGATCATGAGGCTAAAGAATGAAGCTGGAAGGAGGGGGAATGTACAGAGACTTTTGTTCGATAACTGTTAAGTTATGCCTACGTATCCTCTCGTGCAATGAGGAAGTCAGAACACCGTAGTTCGACCCAAAGAGACTGAAAGATGAATTGACTTGTGAACTGCTTACTTGCCTATGCTCAAGTGTATGACCTGTCTGGCTCAGGTGCTTACTGTCTTGCATTAGACGGAAGAAGCAAGTTCTCGGTTGTGAGTGAATGAGATGAGAAAAGAATCCCGGAGGAGACGATTAGTGTTTGTTTTTGTGTTTTCAGTCTTTTATTGCTTTTGAAAGTTTGTCATAAGTTAATGAGCTTAAGCCTAAACCAATGGATTTAGTAAACTCATCACATCTTCCCTCTGATTAGGGGTAATGAGAATACCTTAAGTGTGAAGTCAGATTCTCACACTTAATCACCTTTGATGCAGGATTAAGATCATTAACCTACTTGTGATTATTTAGATGTTTTTGTGGTTTTTGTTTAGTGTTGAGTAATGAGGTTAAGCCATAATCAGGGATTAAACAGACTCATTACACCATCCTAAAAGAAGGATGATAGATGAGAATGTTTAAGCTGAGGAAAGCTCCTCAACTTAATCCATGATTAGGGATTAAACTCATGACAAAACAAAGCCTTTATTAAGTGGATTTTAGTTAATGATATGATGTTGAAGTGTTTTTTATGATTTGTAAGACAACTTGAGGGGGACTTGTCCATTAACACTAGGGTTAGTCCTTCTTAACCACTTAAGGAAGAATTAGAACCCTAATGCAAGGCCCAAGTTACAAGTGTGATGTCTTGATGATTATTAAGTGGATTGATTAAGAGATTTAAACACATTAAGGGTTCAAGACTTAGGATTAAAGTTATACACTCCATCCTAAGAGAAGGATGCAGGCATAAGCTTAATCACAAAGTCTTAAAGCCTTTAGGGTTTAGTCCCTGATTATGAGATGAGAAGAGAAGACTCAAGAGAGACACAAAGGTAAAGACTATGGGGGGAGACTAATCAAAACCCTAATTCATTGTCATGCTTGGATGATCCTAAGGTTTGTGAGGTTTGCAAGAACAAATCTTCAGAGGAGCCACCAGGAAGCAGATGAACAGGATCAAGAGAAGCAAAGTGACTTGCTTCATTCAAGAAGTCAAGTCACTTGAAGAAAGAAAGTAGGAGGAAGAAGGATGAGCAAGCCCAAACTCAAGCACATATAAGAATGCAGCAATGGATGCAAGGGAGATGAAAAGAAAAGTTATGAGAAGTGAAGGCAAATCCACTTCCCAAGTTTACTTACCACCTGAAATGTTAGAAAGAAATGCAATGCAATGCTAAATGAAATGAAATGAGATGATGCTAGACAAAACCAGAAGCATGTTAATGATGATTATGATGCTATGAGATGCTGCAAACATGAGGCAAGGCATGGGGATGTTCATACAAGATTATGAATGCAAAAGAAGCATGCTAAGGAGCATGAACAAGCATGGAAAGTTATGAAGCATACAAGACAAATGACATGGCAAACATGAGATGCAATGATCAAAGATGCTTCCTATATGTCTTAAGATGTCAAATGAATCACAAGAATGCACAAAATGCAATGACAAGTCAAGCTATGCAAGGAAATGCAAGAAGGATGCAAAAGAAAGCCCAAATTAGGGTTCATGGATCAAACATCAAACAAAAACCCAAAACAGAAGCAAACCTTAGGATAAAAAATGGAAAATGCTACCCAAAGAAACCCTAAACCTATAATAGACCACTGCCCAAAGGGGAACTCTCAACTCTCAACCAAACTCAAGATATGAATTTTGCAAGTTATTAGGGTTTTTTAGGGTTCTTAACAAAAGAAATGCCAAACAAATAGAAAATGCAAGATCAAATCATGGCTATTTTATCCTAGAAACTACATGCTAAACATAAAACAATGCAAGAAGAATCAATGTCTCAACCTTCTCCAATAGGCAGAAATGAATTTTTGAACTTGTAATCAAAATAATGCACAAAATATGATTTAATTCAATGAAAAATTCTTAAAGTGCATCAAGATCAAAAAAGAAATTTGGTTTGAAGGTTGGACAATGTTTCTAAATGTCTTAGAACATTTCATGAATTTTTTTGTAATTTTTAAATACTTAAAAGTATTTTTAATAAATTAATTTCCATTAATCAATTAAAAATAATCTTTTAAATATTTAAAAATACCTTTTTAATGATAAAAATAGAAATAAAAATATTTTTGGGTCATAAAAATTAATAAAACTCAGAAGAAGAAGTTTCATAATTTTTATGCATTTTTGCTATTTTAAATAAATTGTGCAAGTTAATTGAAATAAAATGAAATAAAAACAAATAAAACTGAAAGTATGCAGCATGGAAGGCCAGGATGGAGCCTGAGTTTGAATGTGTTGACTGGCGCGTGAATGGAGGGTCCAGATGGCCCCTGAGTTAATTAACTATAATTATCTTAATTAAATAAGATTAGGGCAAATGAGTGAATCTGAGCCTTCCATTCGCGCGGGGAGTCAAACAATTCAACGCAATCAATGGTCCAAATTCAAACTAACATTAATTATGCAATTAGGGTTTAATCACTCTCAGGTGGCCGGAGAAGACCTCCGGTCGTCTTCTCCGGCCAGCACCTCACCGGGAAACTCACCAACTCCCTCAAAACGTAACAAAAACAAAATCTATGAATTGGGAAATGATCTCCAACCCCTCACGAATCAAACCCCTCTCTCAAAACAAATTTATATTTCCTAAATACGTTGAATCGAAGGAAACAAGTTCTAGGGCACGCAAGCTTCAGAGACAAATTAAACTCTCAAATCTAAGCCATTTTCAAAACCAATGATACCAGGATGATCAGTGAATCACATAGAACAAGTTTGTAACAAGAAAAATGATTTCTGGAAAAATAATTTTCAAGCTACCTGAGATTTGAAGCTTTCAGCCTGAGAACTTTCTGGCCACCTCTCCTTGTGAAATCCACTCCACTTGGTCCACAGAAGATGCTTGAATGCTCAAAAGGAGTTTAAGTTGGCTGGATAATGAGATTCGAAAGCTCCTGCTCAAGCTTGCTCAGAAATGGCAATGGTGTTTCTGGAGGTTTCAGGTCATGGTGATGGGTTCTATGTGATCCTGAGGATGAATGGAGAAGGTCTGGAGTGTTTGTTTGTGTGTTTGTGAGCTAGGATGAGAGTTTCGAATGAAACTGCAGAATGGAGTGAGAAATGGCAGTGAGATGTTCAGGCTGTTTCAGGCTTGGTTCCTGGTTGCTGGGTGGTCTATGGAGCAAGGTGAGATGATTGGTGAAGATGGTTTTTGTGTTTGTATGCTGTGGAGAGAAATTCGAAGGCTTGTGCAATGTGGGATGATTTGGTGAATGTTGAGAATGTGTGAGCTTCAGCCTTGCTTCTGGTTATGTTTGGCTAGCAAATGAGAAGTATAAACAATTGCAAGTGGCCAGAGGATGTGACATGGCCTGTGGTGATTGGGATGTTTGCTTTTGCCAAAAGTCAAAAATCTTGTAAGAGAGGCATGGGCTTGGTACTAGCTTGGTACAAGGGCTAGGGCTGGCGCAGCATGGTGTGTGTGTGAGGCTAGCTTGGTTCAGCAGCCAATGCATCAAGTGGATGGAAGTGATCATGAGTTTTTGCAACTTGTGGCTTTATGGTTCACATGTGAAGAAAGTCTTGTTACATAAACCAAACTATGTAGAAACTTGATCCAATTCTGATTTTTTAGGCTCATAGAATGTTTATGTGCTGGTTTGATACCAATTAGAAGTTGCAATTTGACTTAGCACATGATTTTGCAATTTTCACACTTTGGTGCATATCTTGAAAATAAGTGATTTTTGCCAACTTTGCATTGCCATAACTTTTGATCCAAGAAGAGTTTGATCATGTTCTTGTACTTTTTGAAAAGGGAAAGATGAGATCTACAACTTTCATGACCAAAGTTTTTCCATTTGAAGCATTTTTGGATCATGAATCATGGCTTGAAAAATGACCTAAAATGATGCATTCTTGAAAAGTCAACTATGCCCAAGAAGTCAACATTTGCAAAAACCCTAAATTCTTGATTTCTATGAACTTCCACCTTCTTCCATGATCAAATAAAGATCATATACACTCAAAATGATGAAGATCACCCATTGGTTGGGTCATTGGGGGCCTCAGATGCCCTGATTTTGCACTGACTTGTCTGAAAAGTCAACCCTTGATCAGATGACTTCCCCATGGAATTTCTTCATGAAAATTGATATGCATACTCCCTATACCATATAGAGATCAATGGAAACAAGAATGACCAAAAAAATTGGAGTTATGGCCTCTGAAACCAAAACCCTAATTTTCAGTCAACTGTGTAGTTCAAACTAGCTCTGCATCACCTCAAACCCTAGTTCTTGTGATTCCTCTGCATTTTTGACTTTGAGGAGGTGAAATATGATATAAGAACACACATGGACCCCTTTGAATTGATTGGTGGCCTTTGGAGTGGCTCAACAAGCTTTGGGATTGCTCAGATCACAAACCCTAGATGCAGATGCCTTAGAAACTATGCAGTGAATCAAAAATGAGATATGAGATAATATGATTGTGCTTATGCATGTGAGGATGATCACAAGCCATGGTGTGAATGGGTGAGGGCAAATTTGGGGTGTTTACAATGGTAAATGCAAGTGGAGGTTTTATTTTGTAGTTTGTTAGCGAGGCACGAAGCGCTCGGCTCGCAAAGTGGAGTGGATCCTAATAAACGATAAAGATAACTGGAAAATAAAGTGCAAGTGTGCAAGTGAGATTGCTTGGCGTTGGACCAAGGATTCAGAATTAAATAAAATACGGAAAATAAAGTGCGTACAAAATAATGGGAGAGGGATACAAAATAAATACAGGGGATTGCGCGAAATAAATGGTATCATTGTAGTTTGCCCAAGAGGAAGCGTGTGTGCAGTGTTTTGAACGGTTCGAAGGCGTTCGACCTTTTTGATCGGAAACAACTATTCGAAGGCGTTGGACCTTTTAATCGAGAACAACTATTCGAAGGCGTTGGACCTTTTTGGGACGCGGCGAAATTTAGTTCGTGAACTACCTTAGAATCGATTCAAAATTGGAATCATTCTATAAGGAGTCGAAACATTTTTTTAAATGCGATAATGAATAAACAAATCGAATTGCAAAAAATGAATAGAATAATAAATATAAATAAATAAATAAATTAAATAATAATGAGAATAATGAATAAATTATATTATATTACAAGTTTTTGTTCAAAATAAAAATAATAGGATAAAATAAAATAATAAAAAAAGGAGGGCCTGATATTGACCGAATATCACCGATTTAACGAAATCGGGCGAAAATCGGCCTTTTGTAAAGTCCTTGGCCCCAAAATGAAATAAATGAACAAAGAAAACAAATATTAAATGATTCACTCATTTTTAAATTACAATTTTCTAACACTAATTAAATAACAAGACAAAAAAAAGAAGTAAGAGGAAGATTAACATAGTAAAATTAACTAACATAACAATATTAGAATCTTAACCAAATAAATAAATGAAAAATAAAAAAAAAACAAATATAAAAAAAAATGAAGGTGAACCGTGTTGTCATGTCCTGGATGGTGTGTGGTTAGAAAAATAAACAAGTTGGGCTGATGGAGCCCATGAACACATAAGAATAACAGAAAAAGAATAAATAAATAAATTGTTAATCAGTCTTAGCATAATAAAATAGGGATATCAGGTATTTTCTTTTAAGCAACACATATAAAAAAAAAGAAAAAGCAAAAGCCCTAACTCTTCACACGAACAGAATAAAAGCAAAAAAGGAACCTACCCTTTTATATCAGAAAAAAATATCTCTTAGCTCTCATGAATCCGCTCCTGGTTTCCGATCGCCGGTCTCTCCGTGGTCTTCCCTCACGGCGGCGGTTCGTCGGTGTTTGAACGGTGATTATCCTAGCGTTTCAACGGCGCGGTGGTGAACGGCTGGTTTCACGCGGTGATGAGGTTGCGGCTGGTGTTTTCACGGCGGTTGGGGTTCCGACGCGGTGGTTTAAGCGATGGAAGGTGCTGTGTTGACTCAAGGTTTTTCAGGTGGTTCTGTTAGTGTGTATTTGCGGTGAGTTTGCGAGTTGGATTTCAGAGGTGGCCGCGTGAGTTTAAATCGGTGATTCCGCGGTGGGCTCGTGCGGACTTGTTTGGTGAGTGAGTCAATGGCTTATGGTGAGGATGGTTGGTTTTGATGATGAAGCTCAGTGGTGGGTGGTTCTGCGGATGGTTTTCGATCTGGTTTGTGGGTGGTGGATTCGTGTTTGCGAGTGGTTTAATGGTGTTCTGCGCGGTTGGAAAGGGTGGCGGCGTAGATTGAAGAGGTGATGAAGAAGGTTGGTGAAGGGTTGCGGTTTAAGAGGTTTCTCGCGGCGGATGATGATGATGAAACAGCTGGTTCGTGTTGTGTTTGGTTCGGATCAGGCTCACGTGAAGATGACGGTTTTGGCTCAGGTTTGTGCGGCTTTGGTTCAGCGAGTAAAAGTGGTTTGCGGTTTCAGTTCAACATTCTTCTTCTTTCTGCTTTTTTTGATTTTCTGGTTTGTTCTGTTTCTTTGGTTTTTCGCAGGTGCATCAATGGGGTTTTGGTGTGGTGAGAACAATGATGAAAATGGAGATGAGGTGTGTTTGTTGAAGGTTTTGAAGAGGGTGGTTTATCAGTGGATTTCGGAGGTTTGAAGAAGGGTGGTATGAGTGTGGTTTAAAGGATTATTGAGGCTGTGTTAAAGATTGTGTTAATGGTTCGTGTTCTCTGTATTGGACTTTTTTTTATCAGTAAAAAAAAGAAGTGGCTGAAGGTTGAGTGATTAGTGAGAGCCTGATTTTTGTGAAGCTTGAAGTTAGTTTAGGATAATTTTTGCAGGGATTTTAAAGGGTCTCCAAGCTTGAAGGAAGAATGAAAATGAGGTTGGTTATATAGAGGAGCAAATTGGAGGGTGGATTTGTGCTTGTACGGAAGATTTTTCTTGTACAGGCAATGTGAAAAAACGAGGTGGTGATGCGGATTGGATTTTGTGCACATATATTGATAGGCTGTGAAATTGTACCAATGTGTGAGTGGAAATGTTAGTGGAATTAAGAAAAAAAAGTGAGTTGTGTAATAACAAACTTTGTGTAGGGTTGTGTTTATCTAAAAAAGCTAAAGTAATAATTTAATAGAAAATAAAAAAAAATAAAAAAAATATAAGTATAATAAATATAATAGAAGTAATAATAATAAAAAATAACAATAATAAAAAGTGAATAATAATAATAAAAAGTAAATGAAGATAATAATAATAATAATAGAAAGTACAATAACAATAATAGAAATAAATGTAAAAATAAAAAGTTAATGATAAATGGTAATAATGGAAAATGATTTGATAATAATAATAAAGTGGTAATAGAAAATAATAATGATAATAATATTGATAGAAATAATAATAGCTATAAAAAATAGTAATATGCAAAAATGGTGAAAGAAATTGAATATGAACAATATGAACAATTTTCTTTTGTGAAATGGGCTTATGGTGTAAAATGGACATCTCAAGGATAAAAAAAAAAGAATTTAGGAAATATGAAAATGGTTTATGAATGACTGACAAATGGAATTTGATTTTTTTTAGAAATTTGGGAATGAAATGGAATTTAGAAATATTTGGACATGAAAAATATGGATTATGGAATAATTGGGAATTAAATTATCGTATAATTTAAATTATGGAAATGTTATACGTATTTTTGATATTTTTGACTAAACTAAAAAAAACTAATATTATCTTCTCCTTTTTTTTATATATTTTTTGAAATAAAGAGATACAAACTAAAAAAAATTTAAATAAAACTAAAGTAAACATAAAATTTTTCTTTTTGGAATATAGTTAGACAGAGAAATAAAACGGTACATATTTTGAATTTTTGAGATAATGATTAGACAGTAAAATGATGCGGGTAGGACAAATTTGGGGTATGACAGTATCAAGATATTCCAGGGTTGGATACTGACATTGTTGTGCATAAGCTGCCATTGAGAGAAGACTGTCCTCCTATGAAACAAAAGTTGAGAAGAACGCGTCCTGACATGGCGATGAAGATCAAGGAGGAAGTTCAGAAGCAGTGGGATGCCGGATTCCTTGTCGTAACTAGTTACCCACCTTGGGTAGCTAATATTGTGCCTGTACCAAAGAAAGACGACAAAGTTCGGATGTGCATTGATTATCGGGATCTAAACATAGCAAGTCCAAAAGATGATTTTCCATTACCTCACATTGACGTGCTGGTAGCCAACACCGCTCAATTCTCGATATTTTCTTTCATGGATGGCTTCTCCGGGTATAATCAGATTAAGATGGTACCAGAAGACATGGAGAAAACAACGTTCATTACCCCGTGGGGTACATTCTGCTTTGGTTTGAAGAATGTCGGGGCAACGTATCAGCGGGCTATGGTTACATTGTTCCACGACATGATACACAAGGAGATTGAATGATATGTGGACGACATGATTGCCAAGTCCCGAGACGAAGAAGAGCATCTGGTCAATCTCAAGAAGCTGTTTGATAGACTGATAAAGTATAAGCTGAGGTTGAATCCAAACAAGTGCACTTTTGGGGTGCGTTCCGGAAAATTGCTGGGTTTTATTGTTAGTCAGAAAGGAATTGAGGTGGATCCTGCAAAAGTAAAAGCAATACAAGATATGCCTGCACCGAAAACAGAAAAAGAAGTGCGCGGGTTTTTAGGGAGATTGAACTACATTTCATGGTTCATATCTCATCTAACTGCCACGTGTGAGCCAATATTCAAATTGTTAAGAAAAGAGAAAACGGTCAGGTGGAATGAGGACTGTCAAAGAGCCTTTGAAAAGATAAAAGAATATTTGCAGACACCTCCGATTCTAATGCCTCCAGTTCCAGGACGGCCGCTTATCATGTACTTGACTGTGCTAGAAGGGTCAATGGGGTGTGTTCTAGGCCAACATGACGAGTCTGGTCGAAAAGAGTACGCTATTTATTACCTTAGAAAAAAGTTTACCGACTGTGAATCTCGTTACTCACTGCTCGAGAAAACTTGTTGCGCTTTGGTATGGGTTGCTCGCAAACTGAGACAGTATATGTTGACCCATACCACACTACTAATCTCAAAAATGGATCCTGTCAAGTATATCTTTGAGAAACCAGCGTTAACTGGAAGAGTTCCAAGGTGGAAAATGATCCTAACAAAGTACGACATACAGTATACTTCCCAGAAATCCATCAAAGGAAGTGTATTGTCAGATTACCTTGCACAGTAACCTCTTGAAGATGACTATCAGCCAATGAAGTTTGATTTCCCTGATGAGGACATCATGTACCTCAAAGCAAATGATTATGAGGAACCACTTCCGGAGGAGGGGCTAGACCCTGAATCCAAATGGAAGTTGATGTTTGATGGGGCAGTCAATATCAACGGACGTGGAGTTGGTGCTGTTCTTATCACTACTGAAGGTGTTCACTTTCCATTCGCTTCCAGAATTACTTTTGGTTGCACCAAAAATGAAGCGGATTACGAGGCGTGCATAATGGGAATAGAGGAGGCTATTAATATTCAGATTAAGACTCTCGATATATTCAGAGATTCAGCCCTCGTTATCAATCAGATTACCAGCAAGTGGTATACACATCAAGAATATTTAATTACTTATAGGGATTATGCCAGAAAACTGTTGACGTTCTTCACAACAGTTAAGCTTCAGTATATACCACGAGATGAGAATTAATTTACCGATGCATTGGCTACTCTTTCTTCGTCCATCAAAGTCTTGTGGGTGAATTATGTGCCCAGGATTGACATTTACAGGCTTGACGCACCAGCTTATGCTTTCTCTGTAGACGCAGTGTCTGATGAGAAACCTTGGTACTTTGATATCAAGCTCTTCCTGGAAAAGCAAGAATACCCAGCTGGGGCATCATCCAACGACAAGAAGACCTTAAGGCGACTTGCTGCTAGCTTCTTCTTGAATACAGACGGGGTTTTGTATAAGAGGAACTTTGACATGGTTTTGCTCAGATGCGTGGATAGACACGAAGCAAGCCTGTTAATGTAGGAAGTCCACGAGGGATCTTTCGGTACTCATGCAGGAGGGCATGCCATGGCTAAGAAGTTGTTGAGATCGGGGTATTATTGGATGACAATGGATGCAGACTGTTGTTCATACGCCCGTAAGTGCCACAAGTGCCAGATTTATGCAAACAAGGTGCATGTTCCTCCTAGCCTGCTCAACGTCATGTCATCTCCTTGGCCCTTTTCTATGTGGGGCATTGACATGATCGGGAAAATAGAGCCTACTGCTTCAAATGGTCATCGTTTCATTCTAGTCGCGATCGATTACTTTACTAAGTGGATTGAAGCAGCGTCCTATGCCAATGTCACTCGTCAAGTGGTAGCCAGATTTTTGAAAAGAGACATTATCTGCAGATACGGAGTGCCCGAAAGAATCATTACTGACAATGGTTCTAATTTGAACAACAAGATGATGGCAGAGTTGTGTCGGGACTTCCAGATTCAGCATCACAATTCTTCTCCTTACCGACCAAAGATGAATGGTGCGGTAGAGGCGGCAAATAAGAATATTAAGAAGATTGTGCAGAAGATGGTTGTCACTTACAAAGATTGGCATGAGATGTTACCATTTGCGTTGCATGGATACCGAACGTCAGTCAGGACGTCAACCGGGGCAACTCATTTCTCATTGGTATATGGTATGGAGGCAGTTTTGCCTGTTGAGGTAGAAATTCCTTCATTGCATGTGATGATGGATGTGAAGCTTGATGAGGCTGAGTGGGTACGTGCTCGATACAATCAGCTATGTCTAATTGAGGAAAAGAGATTAGCGGCTATCTGTCATGGTCAGCTTTATCAGAGGAGAATGAAGCGAGCCTTCGATCAACGAGGACGTACTCGGGAGTATCAAGTAGGAGAGCTTGTACTCAAGAGGATCATTCCTCCAGGTTCAGATCACAGGGGCAAGTGGACCCCAAACTACGAAGGACCGTTCATAGTGAAGAAAGTTTTCTCAGGTGGAGCACTGATGCTCACCACTATGGATGGAGAAGATTTCCAATCCCCTGTTAACTCGGACGCAATTAAAAAATACTTCGCATAAAAAGACCCGCTGGACACAAAAACAGAATTAAAGTCCAGGAAAGAAAAGGGCATCCCGGCGAGCTAAAAACAGAATAAAAAGCTCGGGCAAAAGTTAGGGGGAAAAAATGTACACCCGCTGAGTTGAAAAGCCACATTGGACAGCTCAAGCAAAAAAGGGTATCCCGGTGGATTGAAAACCCGAAAGGGCGATCCACGCAAAACAAGGGAATAAGCGAACAACTGTAATCCGAGTAATTTGAACCAAGTCATCGTTTCGTACAGCCTGACAATATCAGAAGGATAGGAATCAGTCCCCTCATCTTTCTCAGAAAGCAAAGGCAAGAATTGAGAGTTTTGAAGACATGCTGGTCATAGCAAGAAGGAAACTCATTGGGATGTCGTGCCCATTGCCATTAGGATAGTTTATTTTTCTCAATTTTATGGTAGCTACCTCTTTCCAGGTAGTTGCTTCCTGATGTAAAAACTTTGCCTATTTAGAGGCCTTTCAATAAAAGAATATTCAGTCAAAAAGCTATGTTGTGTTTATTTTTGTTTGAAAAATGTCCTGAATTTTTGGCAAAAAATAACATTACATTTAAAACATGGTGATTTTTTCTCTAAAAGAAAAATGACATTGCAGGGAAACATTTGAAATCCTCTTTAAATGTCGGGTGACGATGGATGAACAGATCATACCATGCAAGTCCCCGGGGGCACATATGTGTTTTCTGTTGTTGCAGGTTTTGCAGGATGGCGTCACATTCTCCCAAACAGAACTTTCCCCAGCTAAGTCATGGCAGGTGGGATCACCAAGTAGTTTATTTTCCCACAAGTGGAGTATGCTTAGCAGACAGTGGGAGGCCCATTCCTCACAAAGTTTAACTGTCAAAACTTTTCTTCCTAAGCATAAGATATGTGAGGAAGCATCTGCCCAGCCGTGTTGGAAGATTGTCATACCCCGCAGAGTTTCATGATTGAGATACAACCATCATTGAAGTATTCCCCAACACTCGTCTATGTTCACGCCGTATTATTGCTCGTCTTCATTTATCAACACTCGTTTGTGCTCTCACTTTGGTACTGCTCGTTTGCCTTCCCCAGCAGTTGCCCATGATATTTGTTGTTGCTCGTCTGCACTTCCCAACACTCGTCTGTGTTTGATATTTGTTGTTGCTCGTCTGCATTTCTCAAAACTCGTCTGTGTTCTCACTTTGGTACTGCTCGTTTGCCTTCCCCAGCAGTTGCCCATGGTTTGATATTTGCTTGTTGCTCGTCTGCATTCCTCGACACTCGTCTGTGTTTTGTTATCTGTTTGAAGCTCGTTTGCATTATTTGGATACTCGTCTGTATCATCCCTCACACTCGTCCGTGTTAGCTTATATCCATAGGTGTTGATTTGATAATCACTCTGGTACTTGTCTATATTGCTACTCCAAATGCTCGTCTGTGTTAGATTTCTGGTACTCGTCTGCATTGCTACGCCAATTGCTCGTCTGTGTTGGATTTCTGGTATTCGTCTGTACCAGTGGCTGATATTCGTCTGTATCATCGCCTGAAGCGCTCGTTTGTGTTTCTTAGATCATTGTCTGATATTCGTTTGTATCATGGACTTATGGCACTCGTCTGTGTTTCTCTTGATGATCATCCAATACTCGTCTGTGTTGAATAGGTTTGAAGTCCTGACGGTGGGATTAAACGTCAAAATGGTTACCTGTCCTGGCGTAACAGGTATATCCGAATGAGATTCGTCTATCTCAAGCATCGCTTATTATTGTTGCACCTGGCAAACAGGTTTGCTCGAAGAAGGCTCGTCTGTCTTAGACCATATATCCACGGATAATATATGGGGAGGGTTCGTCTACCTTGATTATGCATGTCTATCCCACATACTTGAATGCATCGCCGGTCCTAGTGTAACAGGTATATCCGAAGGAGATTCATCTGTATCAAGTCATATGTTTTGCAAAGTGTGTGAGAGCTCGTATGTCCAGTTCCTGGCGTAACAGGATTGTTCGAAGAAGACTCGTCTGTCAAAGTATTCTGATCCAACATAACAGTTTCAACTTTGAAGGAGCTCGTCTGCTTTCCATCCACTTCAGTCACCAAAGTGTCATTTGGTTGGGTTTATTTCCCAGTGCTTGCATTCTCTAGCAGAGTGCAAATTTCAGGGTTTCTTGGTATCCAACCACAATTCATCTTGAACGGTCGATAGCCCGTGTTACCATCCTTTTCAGATTAACAGTTGCTTGAATAGGGGCAGCTGTAACACCCCAAATTTTCCCTCTTCTTTTTAAGCATCATCATCATACCATAATCATCATAAGCATATCATATCTTTGGCATCTTTGCATGGAAATATGAGGCATAACACTCTCATGACCTAACATTAGGCATATGATCATCTGTGGAGGGACTTGAGCCATTTCAAGCTATAGCAAGAGGCCCAGTGGACTTGTTCAAGCCCTATGAGGAGTCTACATTGCATTCACAAGTTCAAGATCATTCACAAAAGCCCAGGAGGTTGGAAGATCATCAGGGAATTCAGGCTAGGGCAAGCTCCTACACAATGATCCCAAATTAGGGTTTGAATTTCAAGCATGAAAAATTTGTGACTTTGGCCTTTTCATCTGGGCAAAGTCCTTCATATGATAAGAGGATCCTAGGGATGAAATTTGGTGAGAAAATTCCTTGTGGAAGTCAGTTATTTCATCAGTTGCTTGTAAAAGAGGAAATTGGTCACCTGTCTAGAAGTCAACTGTGAGATTTCAAAGGGTCCAACCCTATTTTTCAAGTCAAGGGATGTTCTTATAACCTTAGAAGAGGTTTGGCAAAGTCAAAAATCAAGAATAAAAAGGTTTTGAGGATTTTTCCATTTTTGGCATGTGGTTGGTCATAGAATTTGCCATTTTTAGCAACTTTTTGCCCTAATTTTCAAAGACACATAACTTGGTGAAAAAAGCTTCAAATGAGTTGCTGATGGGCTAAAGACGTGTCTGATTATGCGTCTAGCGGTATCTTAACTGCAAGTGCATAGCCTATCAAAGTAATATTTAAGATTATCGATCCACAGGGATTCTATGGTTACCTAGTGCTAGATGAACTTCTAGTTTAGCTAAGGCGAATGGTTGTCACGATTTTTTGTTGATTTTTAAGAATATTAAAGGCGGAATTTAATTTAAGTTTTAATGAAATGATACTAAGGCGGTCGGTATGTAATTATACTAACTTAGGTGGGTCAATCTAACCTAGGCTTATAAAGATGTTTACTTAATCTATTCGGTAGAGATTACCAGTTTAAATACCCTCAACTCACACTCTCGTGGTCTTATATCATATCTTATCCCTAAAGCCCTATGCCTGCTCTCGCTAGCCCATAAGTGTTTAGAGGTAATTTTTGGAAACTAAGTAATTCTAATTTATCTTAAAGCGCTCTCGCTGTGTTTAATTTAAATGCCTAACTTTAGCTATCTGGTTAAAACCTCACACTCTCGTGGTCTTGACCTAACCTAATACTCTTTTCTTACTCTCGTAACGAAAAGGTCTATTTAATTAAAAAGTATCAGCCAGAATGTTAAGCGATTAATTATTTTTAGCCTATGGTTATATTTTACCGGTTAAGTTTGTTCTAACTACATACCGCCCTAAGGTGTTTAGCTACTCATCGATGTTGAACCAGACAGAGACAGAAAATTAAATAATAAAATACTCATGGCAGAAAAATAAATAAACATTATAAATAATTGAATTGCAATATAATAAAAAACCTGGTTAACAATATTAGAGCAGACTCCTTCTTCCACAGACCGGAAAGCTCGGAGTTGGCGAAATCAAAAATAAACGAATGCTGAAGGTTTAGAAAAAAATAAATGTATAACAATTTCCTGATGTTGGAAATTGTTATATGGCGGGTTTGGATACAATAAGAACGAAACAGAAAATAATGCAGAAATAAGAAACGGGTCGTAAATCAGTTCGGCAGAGCTTCCGCAGGAAATTCAATAAAAAATGCTCTCTACATTCTTCATAAAACTGGTGCTATTTATAGAACTCTAAATGGGCTGGATTTTTGGATCTTTGTTGTTTGGGCCTTGCTGAATTTGTGGAGAGAATGCAGGAACGTGGCAAATATTTAGGAAACAGATTCTTCACGTAATGGCTTGACGTAGTCTTGGTCAAAAACCTAAAATAATCCTTGTCACGGTCGTGATAATGCTTTCACGTTCGTGTCCTGCAGTTTTTAAGTGTCACGGTCGTGACACTTCTCTTACGGTCGTGATGCTTCCTTTTGGGGTGTCACGGTCGTGACACCCTTGTAACGGTCGTGACTGCTGCAAAATATGCAGTTTTGCAGGAAGCTTCATTTCTTCATCTTTTTATGATTGATTTTGTTCCTTTTTCTCTTAGTTCATGATTTAGCTCCACATAATGGTGTACCTGCAAAATGGTAAGAAAAACTCGAGAAATCGAGTGTTAAAACGATGATTATTCGATAAAACGTTAATGAAACCTAGCAATAAAATCGATACGTTTTCTCGTTATCAGTTGCCATTAAACATGAAAGTTGAAGATTAAGTTCTCCCATTTTTAAAAAGTATAAGTACATTTTCATAGCCCTCATGGATTGGGAGATAAGCCCTTTGAAAGTTGCTTGAATTTTAGGGCATGCCATGAATTTCAAGCTTCATTCCAAATGCAAGAACTTGTGAAACTCATTTTCAAGTTGTTTCATGGACCAAATAAGATCATATTCTTACAAGGCATTGCATAAGTGTTGTTTTGCTCCAAAAATATCATCAATTTCGTGCATGGGGTAAAGTATACCACACAAGGTGCAAAATTGCATGATCATTCCAAATGCATGACCCTCACATCCAAGGGCCAGGATACTTCAAGTTATGAACCAAGGGTTGGATTGTGATTGAACATGTGCAAGGAAAGAGAGGATGGCACTAGCATTTCACCACTTCACATCACTTTTGCAGTTTTTGCAAAATCATCCTCACACCTTTCTCTCACGTGCATTTCCCTTGCAATTTCAAGCATTGAAAGCATGCACCATATATAAACCAATTAGGGTTTCATTTCTCCTCAGATTCATAGCATTTGTTCACTCTCAAGTTTTTGCTCATTCTGCAATTATCTTCGAATCTCATCATACACTCACCATTTGCAAGAACCAATAGCATATTCTTGATCAGTGAAGTGCAAAGAGTCAGAATCAACCACCTGTTCAAGCTTATCCTCAAGATTTCACATCTTGCCATTTCAGTGCAGCAAGCTTCAAGCTCTTAGATCCAGCAGCTTTCAAGGCTTTAGTTGCATTTATTTTGCAACTAGAGTGTATTTGGAGTGGATTTGCAGCTCCTCTTGGCTTATCTCAAGTTATTTCCAGATCTGTAGATCTCAGGTTAGCATCAAATTCTCAGATCTAGAAATGAAATTGTTTGTGCTCATTGTGATCTACACGTTTGGCTGATGATGTTGATCTATTTAGATTGAAAAATGATCATGAAATGAGCTTGATATGTTGATTTGAAGTTTGTTACATAAATCTGTTTGTCTTCGATTTGAATTATTCTTTGATCCATTGTGAATGAACTGTTTTGTTTGCTGATTGCACCCTAGCTTCATTAATCCTTTTTTTTTATTTCATTTTATTTCTAGTTTGATTTTTAATTTTTAAAAATAGAATTAGGTCATCAAAAATTATAAAAAAATTCATGAGTGTTTCTTTTAGTTTTCTCTAATTTTTGGCATTTTTATTTTTCATTTATTTTTAATTGCCACGTAGAAATTAATTGTCTCTTTTAATTAATTGATTTTGTTTCATTTTTGAAGCATGCTGGTTTGTTCATTTTCTATCTTGGTCATTATTTTGAATTTTGAGATGATTCTTTTTGCTATGGATTCATGATGAGATGTAGTTTATTGGTGATTTTTGTTATGATTTTTAGAAGTTTTCTTAATTGATTTTGGTCTCTAACTTGTGCATAAAGCTTTCTAACCCTAATCCATGTTTGAACCTTATTTTGAATGGCCAAGCTTCTGAATTTGATCCTCTCCTTTTGGCATGTTGATATTGTATGATTAAAGATCATTTGTGCAAGTTTGTGGAATTTTTGGATGTATACTTGATTTAATTTGAATTTTTGTTCCTTACTTGTGCCCTTTTGCTTCTTTTGGGTCATATGGTCACTCCTTAGGTTAGAAGGGAACTTGTGCCAACTTCTTTAAGTTGTTTAGAGCAATCTTAGGTTGTTGATACCCCCTGGTCTTGAGTTGATGCTTGTGCCTTGAGAAAGTTTGTGTTTGGTTGCTCTTGAAGTTCATTCACACTTATGCATGCTCACTTCACTTCCTTTGTTTCTTTACTTCTCATGAGGTAAATACTTGACTTTATGTGCTTCTTTTCCTCATCTTACATGATCCTTAGGCACTTTTTTAACATGTTAGGGTTCTGGTCTTGAACTTTGTGGTGTTGCTTTGATTATTTTGCTTTGTATTCTCTCATGTTTACTTTGTTTTGTCATGGTGGTTCATAATGCTTCATGTTGAATTGTATAGTTCTTTTCTCATTCTTGTGCTTTGAATTTTCATTTGGAATTTGTGAGTAAAACTTCACTTCTGGTTGTGTGACTTTGGTTTGACATTATGTTCATGTTGTGTTGCATTTATTCTTGTGTCACTAACCATTTCAGGGGCTTTGGTTAGTGAGAGGTGTGAATGTGATTCCTACATCTCCAAGTCTTATCTCTTCTCTTTTCTTCATTGATACTATCCTTGTGATTGTTGGGGGCTTAGGCCTTACTTTCTCCCTCTTCTATTCTTCTTTCTTCTCTTTCTTTTCTTCTTTCTTCTCTTCCTTTAGGATATTAAACCTCACTAACTTAGGATTACCTTGCATGATAATAATTAGGATTCATTAGTCCCCCCATTAGACTTTTACCTTTATGATCCTTTTGTTTCTCTTCTCTTCTCATCTCAAAACCCTAAGAAGACACTTAATAAAGATTGAAGTGATGTCTTGAACAATAGCTTTATTCCATGAGACACTTGTAGTCTTCCCATCTTGGGATAGTACAAGCTTGTCTTGTGATGCACAAGTCTGATCAGGATATCATCTTCACCAAGAAAATCATAAAAAAACACTTCTTCATCAAAAATACAAAAACACTTAATAAGTTTAATGAGTTAGTGAGCCTAAGCCCTAATCTCTGGAATCAAGTTTTGGGGATCTTCTCCTTACTTGAGTGTGCTTGTTCTATTATTCCATCTTGGAATGTAGTGGCAAGCACACATTCCATGGAAAAGAGCTTGAGTTCACTTCCTTGTGACACACTCATAAAAGGTTTCTAAAAAACACAAACAAACAATAATTGTCTCTCCTTTGGGAATTCTTTTCTCACCTTCTTCGCTCCGTCCGCGAACTTGCTCCTACTTGTCATTTTGCAAGACGGTTAAGCACTCGTCGTCCGAGCCTGCAACACCTGAGCATTGACATAAGTAGTTCAAGCCTTAATACACAAGCAATCTTTTCCACCCCTAGTTAGGGGAACTACGGAGACTCTGATCCTCATTGTCCAGATGAGGTACGTAGGCAGCGGGGTAGGGCCCGTTCGAGCATAATCTTTATTTTCCCTATATTTTTCCTTTTCATTTCTTTTTCAGTTCCTTTTCGTTGCAGCAGCTTTCATTTCTTCACCCTTTGAAACAGTTTCTTTGCAAGCGTGGATCCCGTCGGGTACGGCGGACGATCTGGGTGCTAATACCTTCCCAGGTCGTAACCGACTCCCGAACTCAGTTTCTTTGGTTTGCAGGACCTGTGTCCTTCCTTTTCTTCTGGTTTGTGCAGCATTACCATTCCCGTTCCTTCGGGATAAAAATTCCTGGCTGGCGACTCTAACCTCTTTCCGCGCCACTTTCGCGTTTGTACCAGGATGGAATCCGGGGAGCGACAATTCCCATGGTCACTTCAGAGCCCGATGACACAACTTTCCTTCTCCCTATGAATTCTTTGACAAAGATCCTTGAACACATCAAAAACATCAGATTTTTCTTTGATGAAATTTATCAAAGTGAACCTTGAATAGTCATCCACCAATACATAAGCATACCTCTTTCCACCAAGACTTTCCATCAAGTCCATGTGTAACAACTCCAAAACTTTAGATATTAGTTGGATGACGAATCTTTGGATGTGACATTTTGGTTTGCTTGGCCACTTGAAATTCACCACACACTTTGCCTTCATCAATCTGAAGCTTAGGAATTCCTCTTACAATTTCCATAGTAATAACCATTTTCATCCCTCTTAGATGAAGATGACCCAGTTTTTTATGCCATAATTTAACTTCATCTTCTTTGGATATAGAACACACAGATGAATTGCTGAAATCTTGATTAACCCAAAGATAATAATTATCTCTAGACCTGACTCCCTTCATGATCACCATATTCTCTCCATTTGTGACAAGACATTCAGATTTGGTGAAATTGACATTAAATCCTTGATCACACAGCTGACTTATGCTAATGAGATTAGCAGTCAATCCCTTTTCAAGTAAAACACCATCAAGATTTGGAACACCTGAACACTCAAGTTCTCCAACTCCTTTGATTTCTCCTTTAGCTCCATCACCAAAAGTTACATAACTGGTAGAATGAGGTTTGATGTCAACCAACAAATTTTTTATTACAGTCATATGCTTAGAACAACCACTGTCAAAATAACAGTCCTCTTTAGCTAGTACTCTAAGAGAAATATGAGCTATCAAGGCAGCATTCTTAGGAACCCATTGTTGTTTCTTAATGATCATGTTTTTCTTAGGTTTGGGCTGAGGATTATGATGAGGATATCCATGCAGTTTGTAACAGAAAGGTTTTATATGACCAAATCTTCCACAGTAGTGACACCTCCATCTTTGATATCTTTTCCTTTGTTGAGTTGATCTTCCTGTACCATGATGTTGAGACATTGGTTTTGCATCTGACTTGAAGCATTATTCTTGAGCTCAGGTTGGTTTCTACTTGAGGGGTTGTTATTAGTACCATAAAAACCTATCCCAGACAGGTCTCCTGCACTTCTTCCAGTCTGAAGAATCTCATCTAGTGTTTCAGATCCACTGTTCAACATTCTGATAGATTTTGTCATTTTATCAAGCTTGGAATTCAGCATGATGACTTCATTATTCAGATTAGATATTGTTGTTAAATGCTCTTCCTTTTCAGCCTTAATTTTTGCTATGATATTCTTCTGCTTTTCTCCTTCTCGAATCACTTGTGCACATCTTATACATAGCTTTTGATAAGTATCAGCAAGTTCTTCAAAGGTTAGCTCATCTTCACTAGAGCCATCATCAGACACACATGTCCCTGTCAAAACAATGATATGATTAGTTGATTCCTCTTCAAAATCACTTTAAGAATCTCCATCAGACCATGAAACAAATAGGCCTTTCCTTTGTCTCTTCAGATAAGTAGGACATTCAGATCTAATGTGGCAAAAACCCTCACAACCATGACATTGAAATCTTTTGCTTTAACTTGACTTTTCTTCAGGCTTTGTCCTTTTGCCAGATTCACTGGATCTACTGATGTCAAATGAGGTGTTCCTGAAATTTGGCCTTGAATTCATACTCATCCTTTTCATAACCTTGTTAAACTGTCTTCCAATCATGGCAATAACTTATATCAGGCTTTCTTTAGTTTCCACTTCACCTTCTTCTGCTTCTCCCTCAGTATTTGACAAAAAGGTTATGCTTTTATTCTTCTTTTCAGGAACATCACCGATTCCCATTTCAAATGTTTGAAGGGATCCAATGAGGTCTTCAACCTTCATTTTGTATATGTCATGTGCCTCTTCTATAGCAGTTACTTTCATAGCAAATCTTTTGTGAAGGGATCTGAGAATTTTCCTCACAAGCTTTTCATCAGACATTTTTTCCTAAAGCTCCTGAAGTGTTAGCAATCTCAAGAATATTCATGTGAAAATCATGAATAGTATCATCTTCTTTCATTCTCAGATTTTCAAATTTAGTAGTAAGATCTGAAGTCTTGACATCTTGACTATAGAGATTCCTTCATGAGTGGTTTTAAGAATATCCCAAACCTCCTTGGCCAATTCACAATGTTGCACCAATCTGAATATGTTTCTATCATTCCACTGAACAAGGCATTTAAGGCTTTAGAATTCCCTAGAGCCAACTCATCCTCCTCTTTGCTCCAATCTTCCTCAGGCTTCAAAGTCTTTGATCCATCATTTTCAACAATGATAGGATGTTCCCATCCTTTGTCTGCAGCTTTCCATGCCTTCTTGTCCAGAGATTTTAAGAAGGAAACCATATTAGGTTTTCAATAATCATAGTTAGACACATCCAGAATGGGTGGTCTACTTCCAAATCCTCCATCCTTGTCCATATTACTAGAAAATATTGCCCCTAGATCTCACCCAGAAAAACATGCAGGGTGCCTGCTCTGATGCCAATTGAAATTCTAGCAATAGATATATGATGTCGAATAGGATGTTACGACACTAATATTTGACAAGGTTAAAACTAACAATGTAAATAAACAAACACATCAGTAAAGAACATAGGGAATTGTTAACTCAGTTCGGTGCAAACACACATACTCTGGGGGCTACCAAGCTAGGAAGGAACTCCACTATCAGTAGTATCAATTCAGAGCTAAACTACTCAGTTTACCCTTTTCACTTAATCACTACCCAATGCTAGTTCTATCTAGGAACTCCTAAATACGAGACACATCTCACTCCCCCTAAATCACAACAGTGATAACAAACACGAAATTAATAAAAGAGAAGACACACTTCTAAAACAGTAATTGACCTTGCTTCAAAGCTTCAGTCAAGTACAAAATCACTCTTGCTTAAAAGATTTGAATGTACAACATACAACTCAATAAACCTAGTCTAAAACAACCATCAACATGATAATTATTTGGTTCACAAGAAAACTAAACACACGTAGAAAACACTGAACACTTCAATCCTTATTTTATGTATCTTCACACTAGGGTATTACAGACTTTAAGTAGAGTCTGTATCATGGGCATGGGCCTGCTGAACTTGCACAATCAAATACGATCATTCCTAAAATAAAGGAACAAAAATAATAACATATAAAATACTCTACTAAAATCACTCCAAGTTGAATCTTATCCTTCTAATAATTGTGCCTGTTAATTCTCAATAGATCACATAATTTAATAACAGAAAAACACGCGCTTTGAAATAAGGATTTAGCTAGGTCTTCAGGCCCAGTCTGATATGTTATGACATCAGTCTTGACATCCAAATAAAACAGCTACATACTTTAAATCTTCACACATGCAGAATTCTTAAATCACATGTCATAACATCACACATGACATTCAGAATCAGAATATGTTTTACCATAAAATACTGTCAATCTAAAACATCTACATATTGTTTCAAAGGGTAAGAATGGTCTGCTGTTGAACTGGAAAGAAAGAAGGAATGGGAAAAATGTAGGGAAAAGAAAGAAGTGTGCTCAAATGGACCCTACCCCACTGCATACGTATCTCATCGGGAATGAGAATCAGAGTCGACGTAGTTCCCTTAACCAGGGAGGAAATTTGTTTGTGTGTTTTTTATGATTGAACTACTTATGCCTATGCTCATGTGTTGCAAGCTTGTCTGGAATGAGTGTGTTTAGCGTCTTGTAAAAGACAAGTCGAAGCGAGTTCTTTCGTTTGGAGTGAAGGAGATGAGAAGATAATTCCCGCAGGAAAGACGCTTGGTGTTGGTTTGGAGCTTTTTAGAAGCTTTTTATTTGAGTTTGCATAGGAGAATGTATTCAAGTCTCATTCAATGGAGTGTGTACTTCTTACATCACTCCAATATGTAATGAAGAAGTACACCTTAGTAAGGAAAAGATCCCCAAGACTAGGTTTCAAAGATTGAGGATCAAGTACACAAGCCCATTGTACTTATTAAGTGTTTTTGTATTTTAGAATGAATAAGTGCTTTTTAGTTTATGTTTATGAAAATGACTTCAAGTTTAGACTTGTACATGACTAGACAAGTTTACATTACCCCAAGATGGGATAGATGAAAATTCCCAATGGAATAAGTCTATGATACAAAAAGTCACTTCAACCATTATTAGGTATTTTTGAGTTGTTTTGAGATGAGAGAAAGAATACTCAAGTTGAGAAAGGGAAAACACTAAGGGAAACTAAGACTCACCATAGGTTGTTATGTAATGGAGATCCTAAGGTTAATGAGCTTTGAAGAAATCTAAACCTATAATAATAAAGGAGAATAACAAGTTCTAACTTACTTCAAAGATTGAAGATGAGATTAGAACTCAAAGAGATGAAAGGAAAGTGAAATGTCAAAGAAGTATAACATGCTTGTCACGCTCACATAAGAGAAAGATTTGTTAAAATAGAATGGAGAAGAGTTATGAGTAGGGATAAACATACACATACTCAATTACTTACCATATCCCCTACAAAAAAGGTTAGTGTCACAATAACTTGCATATGGGAAACCAAAACAAAGGAATGAAGGAAATTAAACCTCACACACATCCTAAGATGAAACTAGGGTTCAAAATAAAACCAAGATCTAAATGTGAAGGTACCTAAAGGTTACATGATTTATAAATTCAGTAGCTAATCTCTAAGATAGCTCACTAATTCTAAGAAACTAATCACAAGCTAACTAAGCTCAAACTATGTCCTAAAAGGAAGTTCCAAGTGAAGTAAAAGTAGAAAGAATGAATTAATATGCAAGGTGAACATGTATTAATGCTTCATCAATTGTCAAAGTAAGTAGAATTAATCCTTAATTAATTCCCTATAATGCTTATGGATGGGCATACAATTCATGTTGATAATCATTTAAGTGATGGAGAGATTAAGATGGAGAAGAAGTAAGAAGAAGTAAGCATGTATCATGTAAGAATGAACATAAATCAAAACGAAAGTCAAATGAAAAAAGGTGATCATAAGATGATTAAGGTCAGTATTACATTATAGGAATTAAATTTTAAAGATTCACATACAAGCATGCCGAGTTCACATAGAAAACAAGTTCAAACAAGTCATCAAACATGCAAAAGGAAGTCATATAAGGCAAAGATGTTTCATACTTGAAATGAATGACAAATTATGCAATATGACATGCCAATATGAATTATTGTGCATGAATTCAAAGGCATACTTTATGTGTAATGCAAATGAGATGAAGGTACAAACATGTTATAAGCATGCAAGTTAGCCTTAGAAGCATAAAAGAAAAGCCATGGGAGAATTAGGTCAATCATGTACAAAATATGCATCTTACAAACAAAAAGGTAAACCCTAAGTAAAATGGGCCTATAAATGATTAAACAAGACCTATAAGCATCTAAAAAACCTAGAGAACCCTTACAAGTGACCTCGATTGATGGTATAAATTCCTTCCCATAATTAGGGTTAAGGAAGTGATGAAGAAAGCTCATGAAAAGTAACTTCATTTGCAAGTAACCAAGCACATACCAAATAATGTTCAAAAACTGTGAAATTAAACCTAAAGTGACTTAAGTCAGGGACTAATTACTCACCAAAATCTCACACAAAAATTTAAAATCAAACTATTTCAATCAATGGCTGAAAGTTACATAAGGACCAAATGGAAAATAGGAAAAAAGTGGGGACCAAAATGCAATTAAAATGATTTAAAAAATATGCAAAAATATTTTTATGAGGTTTTGGATGTCTTTGAATGAATGCAAAAAGAATGGTTTAACAATATTTCTTATGCTAGGTGAAATAAATATTTGAAGTTGATGTGTCCAACTAGAAACCATTTTTAAAGAAAATAAAAGAAAATTATAGAAATATGATGAGAAATGAGAAAAATCATAAACAAAAAATATACAAAATTATTTAAATGTGTGAAATTGGTTCATTATTTTTATATGATTTTTGGATGCTTAGAAATGATTTTTATGAAGATACAATGAAAACCATGAAAAATAAAAATAATGAGAGAAGAATCCAAGGTTGGGGGTGCCACACTAGTAAAACAACAGTTCAAAATGTGCTTGGGCCTAGAGTGGGGTGTGGGAAAAGCTAGTCAAGGCCTGGTCCAATTTCATTGCAAGTAAACTAAATCTATGGTGCTCCTAGTCAACAAACTTGACTCTAATCTGAACCATACAAATGATCCAATGCACGCAATCAAGTCACACAAATAAAGGTATGCATGATGAGAGGCCAGGATTCAATCTCAGGATAAGATAAGATGTATGCAACGCACATGATCCATCAGGTCTCCACTTCAAGGCACGTGAGATGGAGGCTCCTCATTAATACGCTGGTGTTGTACCCCAAAATTTTCCCTCCCACATTCAAGACCATGTGTCTCAAGAGGTCTCTTAACAGTCACAAGATTCTCAATTGGCCAAAAGGATTGAAGGTTTCACTAGACAAAGCCTCCTCCGGAACAATGGATCTTAGAAATAGGGTTTTGAGTTTACCCAAGAAAAGTGGACTTCATAACATCCCATATACCTTAAATAATCCTCATATCATGTTTCAAACCTTTCCTAATAAGTTTGGCCAGTCAGATGCTCAGATACTTGAAAAGCAGTTAACTTGGTCAAAAAGTCAACTGAGGTCAATTCAAAGTCAAACTTCAATATTTTTGGTCAACATCAAGATTATGAGGTTAAATTAATTATGTGATCAATGTTTGATCATGATTCATCAAGGAAACCTCAGAATAATCAAGAATCAAGAGTTACTAAATTAGGGTTTTGTGCAGGAAAAGTCAACTGAACTTTGACTAGCCATAACTTTCACATACTTCATCAAATATTTCCCATCGAAAGCTCATTTTTAAGGTAATCCAATTCTTTACAACTTTGTGTATCACAAACCAAGTCCAAAAATTCTTCATTTGAAAGGTATGAGCGAAACATTATAGGTCTTTTTGAAAGTCAACAAAATGTCAACTTTTTCCAAAGCTCATAATTTAAAAATGGTAAATGATATGGACATGGGACCAAAAGGGTTGATTATAGGACACTCTAAGATTTATAAAAAGTCCTAGAACACCTTCATGGAATCAAAATTGAGGAAGTTATGCATTATGGAAATTGGACAATTTTGAGGAGGTTTATGAAGCAAAAAGGGTCTAAACTCAAGATTTTGTCAAATGGGCCCATAATATTGCAACCCAAACTTGAAGATGAGGTCATGCAAGACCCAATGGTCAATTGTTCTGATTTTTATCATTTATTTTATATTATTTTGGATTTTAATTATTAAAATTCAGTTTTAATTATTAAAATTCATTTTTAATTATTAAAATTCAATTTTAATATAAATAAATTATGAAAATCAAATATTTGATCTAATACTTATTTTGGGATCAAAGATATGGCATTCAAGTTGATTGGAAATCATTCAAAATCATGCAAGACCAAAATAGTATGTGTATATTTGATTTTTGGAAAATTTTGGAGGATTGATTTTCTTCATTCACAAGAAACTCACAAAACTCACCCAAGGCCAATTCTTTTTAACCTAATTCACACTACTCTAAAGACATATACAAGGCTGGGGACAAAAAATTGAGAGCACAAAAGAACATTCAAACTTCAATTTTTTCAAAGAAAACCAACTTTCGGTTTTGGTGTTCAAGGTCGTTTCAAAGCATTCCAAAGGTCTCAATGCATTCCTTGATGTTCCCTGAACACATACCAAGCATTACCATCATTCAAAACATCATATAACTCCTAACCGAATCTTGTTTTTGTTTTTGTTCTTGTTTATGCGTTTTTCGATTCCATATATAATCTTGTTTTAAAGTGCATTTGATGATAATTTATTGTTTGTGATGATGCAAGTAAGGTTTCTGGACAATTACATTGAAGATTCGTGACCTAAACCGTGTTCCACCATTATTAGGGTTTTAACCTTAAAATTGTGGATTTATAATTTAGATAATCTAAATGAAATCTAATGACATGTTTAAACGGTGTGTGATATGGGGATCATATCGGTATGACCAATTTGAAAAAATCGTGCGTAATATGAATAATATGACGTTCGTAGGTTTACCTACAAAAGAAAATTTGCAGGTAATGTTGCAAGAAAATTCACAGGTAAAAACGCAGGTCCTGGGGAAAAAGATAAAGTTTGGCGCGAATTCAGAATTTGAATATTTGTTTTTTTATATAATTTAATTCCTTCAGGTTTATATCACAAAGGCACACTTAGCCTAGTGGTTGGATGAAGGCGCATATAAGCCATAGGGCGTGGGTTCGAACCCAGTCTTAGGCATTTTTTTGCTAACTTCTTATTTGTTTCAGTTTTATTATATAATGCATTAGTTTCAGGTTTATCACCAGAGGTGCGCTTGGCCCAGTGGAGGAGTGGTACGCTTGGGAGGTTGAGGGCATGAGTTCAAGTCCTGGCTCCACCATTTATTTTTCTTCATACGCTGGTTTGGTCCTATTTTCCACTTTTTTCACATTTTAATTAATTATTATTATATTAACTAAAAAATTAATTATAATTAACAATTAACCATTAAATTAACCTTACTAATCTTTTTATTAAAAAAAATAATTTCAAACTATTTTTTTTACATAATTTATTATAATATTTAGCTTCTTTTTTTTTAATTTGTAAATTAGTAGTTAATTAAGTTTAAAATTCTTAATCAAACTCTAATTTTTGTTATTAACCTTAATTTTCTCTAAAAAAAACCCTAAAAAAATTTTATGGACCATAATTCTTCATATAAACCTTAACCTTGACCCTATTTTTCATAAACCCTGATCTTTTGCCTCAAAACGTTAAATTTCGAACCTAAAAATTTAGCCCTAATCTTTACCCTAATTTTTTTCATAAGCCTTAATTTTTCATAAACCTAAACCCTAAATTTTTTCATAAACCTAAACCCTAAATTTTTTTTGTAAACCCTAAACCTAATTTACAAATCGTTTCACTAATTTTTATGTTATTCATTTGTGATGCACCTTATTATGTAATTGTTTTCTCATTTGTAATAGTGTAGCTTTATTTTCGCCTTATTTTGTAACAGCCTCGAAGCCTTGTAACAGCTTAGGGACTATTTATTTTTCTGCCTTTTAATTTTATGCCTTTATTTTATAATAATTGTGTGGTTAGGAATATAGGGTGTGAAAATAAATAATTGAACAAATTCGGACTTAGATAATTAATAATAAGATAAATATTGAAAATAACACTCACACACGTAAGTCGATCGTTCTACGGTCGCCATCTGCACTTCCTAGGGTTACCTCTCTTGGTTGTCGTCATAAATGGTCGAGTCCCTCGAAAGTGGGGTGTCTTAAGAAAATGTCCCTACAAATAAATCATTAAGTCCCTACAGATTCCAAAGATTATAAGTACCTTCGAAGTTGCCTACGGAATAAATGATCTCGTCCCTCGATGACCCTACAGAAAAAATGATGATAGTCCCTATAAATTGCTAAAGACACCCCTACAAGTTGCCTTCATTGACCATACGATGACCCTACACCCGTCCCTTAATAAATCCAAGGTAAATGACTACTTACTCCTTAATAGTAAGGACAGTCTTACCCTTAAAAGGAAATAAAGAAACATGAAAGACTAGTTTAGGGTAGGTAGTTCTTAGTTACTTACTCATATTTCAAAATTCTTTTTCATGCTTCACTTTCAAACAATTTTCAAAAACTTAAAGTTTTGTATACAACCATACGAGGATCATTACAAAGACTTATGAAAATTTCTAAACACACACTTCACATTACTTTTTCAAACAAACAAGTGAACTAAGTAACTAAGAGCCAATGGATAACCATGGATAGAAAGGGTGATAACACCTTCCCTTTATATAACCTATCCCCTGAACTCAAAATCTTTTAAGGTCTTTCCTGTTCTTTTATACCCTTTCCTATTGGATAAAATAAAAGTCGGTGGCGACTCTTACTATCTGAACATGTTTTTTGTCAAACAAAAACACCAAGTCAGTTCTCCCATCGTGTTACAATTGGTATAATGAGGAGCGTTGGTAAAGTCAATCTAAGGGCTACATTTTAAGTTGGGCCAAATTAGGGTTTATGATCACATGAAGTTTCAGGTCACCGGAGAAGATTCCGGTTGTTTTCTCCTGTGAACCTCCGGTCACACCAACAACAAAATCCCCATAAATGCAAAAATCATACATCAATCGAAAGCTAACAACACCCAAATCATGAATCCAAGATCAAAAACAACATCCAGTGCATGAACAGAGATATTTGATAGCAAACAGTTTGCCCTAAATTTTGTCACTAAGCACTTAAGATGCCTATCACTAGCCAGATCAATCACATTGCCTCTATTAGGATTCAATCAACATAAAACAAGCTAGAACCAGTTGAAATCGAGCAAGAAACATTTGGACAGAAACCTGCAAATTGGAACTTTTCAGAGGTTAAAGAAAGCCAGAGGTGAGGTTCTTAAGCTTGATTCACTTGATTTGAGCCAATAAAGGCTAAGTGATCCTTGATTATTGCTAAACCATAGAGAAAATACAAGCTGAACTTAGTGCTCTAATCCTGAAAATGGATCAATGCTTGCTCCATTGATGATGATTAATTGATGAAGATGATGATGAATAATGTGAAGTTTGTTGCACGAAATTCAGAGAGAATGAAGATGAATTTTGAAGTGGATTTTGGTAGAATGATGAAGTGTGCACAAATTTTGTTATTGATTTGTTTATATAGCCCCGGTTATCTATTAACCACCTTGGTTAACAGTTAGAACCATGGTTACTTGAGCTAAGGGTGAGTTGAGCGAAGCAAGGGTGGATAGAGTAATGAGGCATTGAACTGAATCCACATATGTTATTATGTTCATGTGTGATGATGATCATGATAATATGGTGAAGCTCCAATGATGTATGGTGATCTGAAGCTGCTACAAGAAGTATTACCACACAAGCTTGCCTCTTCTGATTTTTATTCTTTGGTGCATGATAACCGATGTATGTGTTCATGTATATGTGATGGATTGGCCTCTTATGGTAATACATTTTAAGCAAGCATGATATTTGATGTATGTAGGACTGAATCAAGCAAGATCAAATAATGAAACAATGCCTTGGTCACCAAGAAAACCATATGCAATTTATGATCTTGAATGGAGAAATGCTTCATGTTCAAGGCATCAAATGGAGAGTTTTGTGTGCAAATGAAAGATGATACATCATAGAGGAAGTTTGATGTTTGACTCAAGAAGGAATGAAACCTCTAAGTCACTCAAATATGTCATGGAACACCATGACACATGACTGCATAAGGGCCTGATATGGTAGGCGCATTTTGGGGCAAGGGGCCAGTCTTGGACCTTGAGTTTAACCTCAAATATCTTTCAAACCATTGATTCTATGGATAATCTCTAAACAAGAAAGTTGTAGAAGAGACAAAAATGAAAAACTTTGATGTTTAGAAAATTTTCATTTTAAGATCCCATGACTTGGTTTCTAGGAAAAGTTGCCCTAGTTTTGTCAAACTTTGATTGATCATAACTTCTTCAATTTGATCCATTGGAGATGTTCTTGCTATGGATTTGAAGCTCAAGATATGCTCTTTAACTGGCTCAACTTAGGCCCGAAGTTCGAAGCCTTTATCTTGAAGAAAGAGAGTTTGCAAGTGAGGTGCAAAGTGGCCTAAAACTTTCCAAAAATGGAAACCCTAAGTTTCTATTCTAGGAAGGTTTGTGATTTCTTGATTTTTCCATTATTCTCTTGACTTTTCTTGATCAAATTTCAACCACTGGACATATTTAACTTGTGGAATCTGATTTTGACCTCAAAAATCAGGAGTTGACTCTTTCCTCTGTACACTTGACTTTTCCCCTAATTTCTTGATTTTCAAGTAACTAACCAATTAGATACCTTCTGAAATGATTCAATGGAAAATATTCCATCTCTAGATACTTGATATCATATGGAAAACATTGAAATCATGTTTGAACCAAAATTTCATTAGGAAGCCCTTTGAATCAGAAACCCTAATTTTGTCCCCTTTTATTAAGAGATGTTGCACTGCTTGATTATTCCACTTCTTCTGATGACTTAAGGATTAAATTGAGATTATGTGGACTATAAGAGACCCTTGAGGCTTGTTAGGAGGCACTTGGATCTTATTCTTTGACTTTGAATGGCCATAACTTTGCAACTCAACTAATCACACACCTTAGGCTCCAACCAATGAATGTATGCTTTCTCTTCTCTTGATTCAAATGCAATGAAATGCATGGGAATGATATGCTAAATGGCTTAAAAATGAGAGGGAAAATTTTGGGATGTTACAGTTTCCCCTATTCAATCAACTGTAAATCTGAATGGATGATAGCAATGACTTTCAGATGTTCAAGGTATGGAGGGATTGAATACCCGAATAAACCAGAAAATTTGTACTCTGTAGGAAATAGAAATATGTTGGGAAGAATTTCTTCTTGGATAAAAATACAACGAAGCGAAGTCGTACTTGGACGGAATCGAAAAGCATTATCACACTTGGGTGATAAAGTCAACAAGACACGATGTGAGTGAGCTTGAAAAGAGACTATCATACTTGGATGATAACTCGAAGGAAATGAAACTGGACTTGGATGGAATTGAAAAACATTTATCAAACTCTGGTAATAAAGAAAAAAAGACACACCGTGAGTGATTTTGAAAAGAGAATATCATACTTGGATGATAACTCGGAGAGACGAAACCGGACTTGGACGAAATCGAAAAGCATTTATCACACTTGGGTGATAAAGCAAACAAGACACGCTGTGAGTGATCTTAACAAGAGACTATCACACTTGGATGATAACTCGGAGAGACGAAACCGGACTTGGATAGAATCGAAAAGAATTTACCACACTTGGATGACAAAGCAAACAAGATACACCGTGAGTGTGCTTGAAAAGAGAATATCATACGTGGATGATAATTCGAAGGAACAAAACCGGACTAGGACGGAATCGAAAAGCATTTACCACACTTAGGTGACAAAGCGAACAAGACACACCGTGAGTGAGCTTGAAAAGATACTATCATACTTGGATGATAACTCGAAGAAACGAAACCGAACTTAGACGGAATAAAAAATCATTTACCACACTTGGGTGACAAAGCAAACAAGACACACCGTGAGTGAGCTTGACAAGACACTATCATACTTGGATGATAACTCGATTGGGGATAACAAGTATTGCATGGTAAGAGTAACAGTGTTATGACCCTTGGGTTTATTTCGACCACATGTTGAGAAATGACCTTGGCATTCTGTGTGAGTTTACTCCGGACTGAGTGAAGAAATAATGTTTCGGGCTTTTGTGCAAGGCACAAAAACTAGCTTATGCTTTGTATGTATATGTTAGAATTCTTTTCATTATGTAATGCTCCATAATGATGGAAATGCTACGCTTTTAGAGGATGCAAATGTAATGATGATTACTAAATGCAAATACAAGGGTGACCTCCTGATGAGGAGGTAACAGGTAACCCGGGCGACTTTACTAGGGAGTGTAACACCCTAATTTTTTCCCTAAGTTTTCTTCGCATTTCATCTGCATCTTGCATATAAACAAGATCACACTGGTTGCTTGGTTCTTCTCTGTCGCTCCCTGGATTTCCATCCTGGTACAAACGCGAAAGTGGCGCGGAAAGAGGTAGAGTCGCCAGCCAAGCATTTTTATCCCAAAGGAACGGGAATGGTAATGCTCCACAAACCAGAGAAAGGAGAGGAAGAACACGGGTCCTACGAACCAAAGAGACTGAGTTCGGGAGTCGGTTATGACCTGGGAAGGTATTAGCACCCCAGATAGTCCGTCGTACCCGACGGGATCCACGCTTGCAAAGAAACTGTTTCAAAGGGTGAAGAAAATGAAACCGCTGCAAAAGAAAAGGAACTGAACTGGATAAAAAGAAAATAAAAGGGAACTGAAAAAGAAATGAAAAGGAAAAAATGTAGGGAAAATAAAGATTGTGCTCGAACGGGCCCTACCCCGCTGCCTACGTACCTCATCTGGACAATGAGGATCAGAGTCGCCGTAGTTCCCCTAACTAGGGGTGGAAAAGATTGCTTGTGAATTAAGGCTTGAACTGCCTATGTCAATGCTCAGGGGTTGCAGGCTCGGACGACGAGTGCGTTACCGTCTTGCAAAATGACAAGTAGGAGCAAGTTCGTACGATGAGAGTGAAGGTGATGAGAATAGAATTCCCGAAGGAGACGCTTATTCTTTGTCCAGTGTTTTTTATGAGTTTTCTACGAGTGTGTCACAAGGAAGTGAATTCAAGCTCTTTTCCATGGAAGGTGTACTTGCTACTACATTCCAAGATGGAATAATAGAACAAACACACTTAAGTAAGGAGAAGATCCCCAAAACTTAGTTCCAGAGATTAGGGCCTAAGCTCACTAACTCGTTGAATTTATTAAGTGTTCTTTTGTAATTTTTGTGAAGAAGTATTTTTTTATGATTTTCTTTGTGAAAGTAGTCTCAAGATTAGACTTGTGCATCATGCTAGACAAGCTTGTACTATCCCAAGATGGGAAGACTACAAGTGCCCCATGGAATAAGGCTATTGCACAGGAGACCACTTCAATCCTTATTAAAGTGTTTTTTAGGTTTTGTATGAAGATGAGAATAGAAGAACCAAAGGATCTCAAAGGTAAAATCTAATGGGGAAGACTAATCCTAATGTTATCATACATGGGATTCCTAGGCTAGTGAGGCTTACCTATCCTAAAAAAGAAGAAGAACAGAAGGAGAAGAAGAAGCAAAATAAAGGAGAAGCAGAACACCAACTTACTTCTCTTAGAGAAGGTAAGTTGGTCCCTAAAGGGGGAAGGGAAGAAGATAAGAAAGTGATGGCATAAGGCACACCATAAACACTAATGAGAAAGCATAATGACATATGAAGAGAAAAGAGTTGGAGATGTGGGAATTTCATCCACACCTCCCACTTACCAAGGCCCCTGAAATGGTTATAAGCATAAACAAGTAGCAAGACCAAAGCAGGTAAGACCAAATGAGATACCAATGAACAAAAGATCAAGCCAATACATCACAACCAGAATTGAAACTTCATTCTCAAGTTCCAAGATCAAGCATACAACATAGGATGAGAAGTGGATCAAATAACTCAACATAAAGCATTACAAGTCACCATGACAAAACAAAACATTTATGAGATAGCATAAAGCATACAAAGTAAACAAATATCATACACTTCAAGACCAGAACCTTAACATGCCAAGAATGTTCCTAAGCAACACAAGAGATCAAGAAAATAAGCATACAAGCTCAATCATTGTCAACATGAGAAACACATAAGCATAATAGGTGAAGTGATCATGTACATAAGTGTATAAGCTTCAAAGACAAGTAACACAAACCTCCTCAAGGAAAAAAAATCAATCAAAGACCAGGGAGATATACTCATCCTAAAATAACTCTAAACAACCTAAGGGAGTTGGCACAAGTGCCCTCCTAGCCTAAGGACTAAGCCTATGACCAAAAATGATGCAAAACGAGAGAGGTAAACAATAAAATTCACATTAAATCAAGAGTTCATCCAAAAATTCCACAAATTGTCACAAAGGCTCCTCAAACACCTAATATTACCATGCCAAAAGGATAAGCTCAAAATCAGAAGCAAGGTGGGTCAAAGGGATGCCTAAACATGAATTAGGGTTATGAGACTTCACACACAAGTTAAAGACCAAAAATGATCAAACAAGCTTCTAAAAATCAGAAGAAAAATCACCAACAAACTACATCTCAATATGAATCAAATGCAAAAAGAACCAACTCAAAATTCAAATTGATGCTTAAGATATAAAATCTACAAGTCAGCATGTATTTAAAATGAATTAAAAACAATTAAATAAAGAAGAAATTAATTCCTACGTGGATAATGAAAATAAATGGAAAGTAAAAATATCAAAAATTAAAGAAAACTAAAAGAATTAACCATGAATTATTTTAGAATTTTTGGATACATTCTACTATTTTTTTAAATTGAAAACCAAACTGAAAATAAAATGAAATAAAAATAAGAGAAATAAAGAGAGGGGTGAGAAAAGCAATGGAATTCAGTTAATTCTATTGGGCTCAAAAAATGAGAGGGGTGTGAATAGTACCTGAGGCCCACAAGTCCTGCGCAGGTTTATGACACTTTAACATGGAAATTCAAACAAATCTGGAAAAAAAAAACACCAGCCAATGGATTGAAACCACGCACAGGATCAAGTCAAGTGCTAAAGCCAAGTCAACCAAATCAGCCAATCAGTGCGTGTGTGTACCATAGCTATGGTGTGGTGACAAACATGTGGCATTATTGTGAAATCATAAAACACGTGAGGGACACCCTCTCATTTTAATGCGCTGGCACAACATCCACCCTCCAGATCAAATATCCTACGGCCATGGCATCATCTTCCTCAATCACCTGCAATCTCAACATTTCCAGAATCCAGTGACGGAGCCCTAGCTCCGGTCACCGGAAAATTCATACGAAGAACAAAAGTGTACAGAAATCAAACAAAATCTCCAGATCACATAAATCACTCATACTGAACTCAAATATGCACTTGGATTTTCAAATAGATCAACGAATCAAACAAATCGAACGCAAACCGTTTTATGCAACAAACTTCAAATCCACCATACATGCTCAGTATTCATCTATTTCTAAATCTAAACAGATCAGAATCATCAGTGAGACATACATATCACAATGCACACAAACAAAACCATTTCTATATCCATGAATTCGAAGCTTACCTGAAAGTTGCAACTCTCACAATAGCTCAAGATAGACCTCCTCCAGCTGCAGATTAACCTCTTTTGATCTCTCTTTGCAAAATAAATGCAAGAGAGAGCTTGAAACTGCTTAGATCTTGAGATTCAACTACAACTGCACTTGAACTGCACCTTGTGAAATCCTTAGATTCAGCTTGAATTGATGGTGGATTTGTGATCCTGAGCACTCAAGGATGAAGAATATGTGATTTGTTTGGCTAATTTGTGAGAGAGATGAGAGATTCGAAGCCAAATGCAAAATGATCAAAAACTGGAAAGTGGTGAAATGGTCATGAACTCCCCACAAATGAAAACCCTAGCTGCTTATATATGATACCAATGTTCAATGCTGAGAGAATGAAGAAAAATGCACGTGAGATCAGTGTGATTGGAATGAAATTGAAAATTTGCAAGAGTGGTGTGATAACATGCTTGGCTCGTGCACTTCCCTCTCTCCTATCACATGCTGATCATGCTTGATCCCTCCATCCATAAGTGACTTAATCCTGACCCTTGGATACTTGAATCATGCATTGTGAATGATCTTGCATTTTTGCATTTTGTGGATTATCTCTTAGCCCATGCACGAATTCTTGAGATTCCTTGGGCAAACTTGCTTGTTGTTAATTGTTATTGAATTTGGTGACCAGCATTGGCGTTTTAGAAGCCTTGAGAATGCATTACAAGCCCTTTTGCAAAGAGTGTAAACTTGAAAATATGGAAAAACCCTAAAAAAAGATGAATTTCGATTGGCCATATCTTTTGATCCATGAAAATGTACTTGTACTTTTTAAAAATGGGAGACCATACTCTACAACTTTCATGTTTAAAGGAAGTTCATTTGAGGTTATCTTGGCCATGAAAGGATGGTTTGAAAATTAGGGCAAAACTTGCCAAAAATAGTAACTTCCTTCATAAGCCATATGCCAAAAATGGAAAGTTCCCCAAAACCTCTTGATTCTTGATCTTTGACTTTGCCAAACCTCTTGTAGGACCTTAAGGACATCCCTTGGCTTGAAAAATGGGATTGGAACCCTTGAATTGTCACAGTTGACTTTTCAAATGACCAGTTTGACCAATTTCTTCTTATGCAAGCAACTGATGAAATAACTGCCTTCCTCAATGAATTTTCTCACCAAATTTCATCCATAGCCTCCTCATATCCTATGAAGGACTTTCCCACATGAAATGGCCAAAGTCACAAAGAATCCCTGCTTGAAAGTGAAACCCTAATTTGGGAACCATTGTGTAGGAGCTTGCCCTAGTTTGGATTCTCTGATGACCTCCCAACCTTATGGGCTCTTGTAAAGGATCTTGAGCTTGTAAATATCATGTAGACTCTTCATGGGACTTGGATAAGTCCACTTGGCCTCTTTCTATGGCTTATAAGGCCTCAAATACACCAATAGTTTATCATATGCCCAATGCTAGAACATGAGAGTGTTATGCTTTATTTTTCTATGCAAAGATGCCAAGGATATGACATGCTTATGATGATTATGATATGATGATGATGCTAAAAAGAAGAGGGAAAATTTGGGGTGTTATAGCTTCCCTTATTCAAGCAACTGTTAATCTGAAAAGGACGATAGCACGGGCTATTGACTGTTCAAGATGAACTGTGATTGAATATCAAGAAAACCTGAAATTTGCACTCTGCCGGAGAATGCAGAAATGGGAAAATAAACCCAACTAAGTAACACTCTGGGTAATTGAATTGAAGACAAAGCAAACGAGCTCCTTCCAAATTGAATGGTTACGCCGGATAAGGAAAACTTAGACAGACGAGTCTTCTTCAAGCAAACCTGTTACGCCAGGAACTGGACATACGAGCTCTCTTCAAGTAAACATGTTACGCCAGGAACTGAACATACGAGCTCTCTTCAAGTAAACCTGTTACGCCAGGAACTGGACATACGAGCCCTCTTCATACATTTTTATAAAAATATATGACTTGAGACAGAAGAACCTCCTCCGGATAATCCGTTAGGCCAGGATCGGTGATGCACTTAAGTCTGTGGGATAGACATGCATAATCAGGATAGACGAACCCTCTTCATATATCCTTCGTAGATATATGGTCTAAGACAAACGAGTCTTCTTCAGATAATCTGTTACGCCAGGTGCGACATTAGGATTGGACGAACCCTCTTCACAAATCTTGCGTAGATAAGTGGTGTCTGAGACAGACGAACCTCCTTCGGATAACCTATTACGCCAGGACCGGTAACCATTTTGACGTTTAATCCCACCATCAGGACTTCAAACCTCTTCAACATATACGAGTATTGGAGATCATCAAGAGAACACAGACGAGTGCCATAAGTCAATGATACAAACGAATATCAGACGATGATCTAAGAAACACAGACGAGCGCTTCAGGCAATGATACAGACGAATATCAGCCACTGGTACAGACGAATACCAGAAACCCAACACAGACGATCATTTGGAGTAGCAATACAGACGAGTACCAGAGTGATTATCAAATCAACACATATGGATATAAGCTAACACAGACGAGTGTGAGGGATGATACAAACGAGTATCCAAACAATGCAAACGAGCTTCAAACGGATAACAAACACAGACGAGCGTTGGGGAGTGCACACGAGCAACAAGCAAATATCAAACACAAACGAGTGATGGGGCGTGCATACGAGCAAAAACAACTATCAAACACCGACGAGTGTTGGGGAGTGCATACGAGAAAAAGCAACTATCAAACACCGACGAGTGCTGGAGAGTGCATACGAGCAAAACACAACTATCAAACACCAACGAGTGCTGGGGAGTGCATATGAGCAAAAGCAACTATCAAACACCGACGAGTGCTGGGGAGTGCATACGAGCAAAAAAAACTATCAAACACCGACGAGTGCTGGGGGAGTGCATACGAGCAAAAACAACTATCAAACACCGACGAGTGCTGGGGAGTGCATACGAGTAAAAACAACTATTAAACACCGACGAGTGCTGGGGAGTGCATACGAGCAACTACCAAACACAAAAGAGTGTTGGGGAGTGCATACGAGCAACAAACAAATGCCTGATTGGCAACAAGAATCACAACTCTGCAGGGGGGAACCAGGTCAAGAGGCTTTGACACTTAACTCTGGTTAGGGGGATGAATAAATATTTGTATCATCATACTGACCAAAAATAAATTGGCGAATTCTCTGGGGAATATTTCAATGATGGGAATGAAACCCAAACATGTACTCTGTGGGGAAATCAAGCATTCAACTGCCTGCTGGGCATACTTCACTTGTGGAAAGATAATCCGCTTGGGTATGAAAGCTCTTCAATTAGCCTTGGAGTTCTGTTGGGGATTCAACCTGCTCTAACTCAGCTGGGGAACACTTTCTGCTTGGAGAAATATGCTATCCAGCTGCAAAACCTGCAACAACAGTATACACATATGTGTCCCGGGGACTTGTATGGTATGATTTGTTCATCCATTATCGCCTGACATTCAAAGATGGTTTTAAATGTTTCCCTTCAATGTCGTTATTTAGAAAAAATCACCATGTTTCAAATGCAATATTCTTTTTTGCCAAAAATTCAGGACATTTTTGCAAACAAAGTAAATAAAACACAACACAGCTTTTGACTGAATATTCATTTATTGAAAGGCCTCTGAATAGGAAAAGTTTTACATCAGGGAACAAACACCTGGAAAGAGGTGGCTACCATAAAATTGAGAAAAAGAACTATCCTAATGGCAATGTACACGGCATTCCAATGAGTTTCCTTCTGGCTATGACCAGCATGTCTTCAAAACTTTTTGTTCTTGCCTTTGCTTTTTGAAGAAGATGAAGGGACTGATTCCTATCCTTCTGATATTGTCAGGCCGTTTGAAACGGTGGTTTGGTTCAGATTACCCAGATCGCAATTGTTTTCGTATTCCCTTGTATTGCGTGGATCGCCCTTTTGGGTTTTCAATCCACCGGGATACCCATTTTTGCCTGAGCTGTCCGGTGTGGCTTTTCAGCTCAGCGGGTGTACATTTTTTTTAAATTTGTTTTCCCTAACTTTTGCCCGAGCTTTTTATTCTGTTTTTAGTTCGTCGGGATGCCCTTTTCTTGCCTGGACGTTAATTCTGTTTTTGTGTCCAGCGGGTCTTTTTATGCGAAGTATTTTTTAACTGCGTCCGAGTTAACAGGAGACTGGAAATCTTCTTCATCCATAGTAGTGAGCATCAGTGCCCCACCCGAGAAGACTTTCTTCACTATGAATGGGCCTTCGTAGTTTGGGGTCCACTTGCCCCTGTAATCTGAACCTGGAGGAACGATCCTCTTAAGCACAAGCTCGCCTACTTGATACTCTCGAGTACGTACTCGTTGGTCGAAAGCTCGTTTCATTCTCCTCTGATAAAGCTGACCATGACAAATAGCCACTAATATCTTTTCCTCAATTAGACACAACTGATTATATCGAGCACGTACTCACTCAGTCTCATCAAGCTTCACATCCATCATCACACGCAATGAAGGAATTTCTACCTCAACGGGCAAGACTGCTTCCATGCCATATACCAATGAGAAAGAAGTTTCCCCGGTTGACGTCCTGACCGATGTTCGATACCCATGCAGTGCAAACGGTAACATCTCATGCCAATCCTTGTAAGTGACAACCATCTTTTGTACAATCTTCTTAATATTCTTATTTGCTGCTTCCACCGCACCATTCATCTTTGGTCGGTAAGGAGAAGAATTATGATGTTGAATCTGGAAGTCCCGGCATAATTCTGCCATCATCTTGTTGTTCAAATTGGAACCATTATCAGTAACGATTCGCTCGGGCACTCCGTATCTGCAAATGATGTCCTTTTTTAGAAATCTGGCTACCACTTGGCGAGTGACATTGGCATAAGATGCTGCTTCAACCCACTTGGTGAAATAATCAATCGCAACCAAGATGAAACGATGACAATTTGAAGCAGTAAGCTCTATCTTCCCGATCATGTTAATGCCCCACATAGAAAAGGGCCAAGGAGATGACATGACATTGAGCGGGATGGGAGGAACATGCACCTTGTCTGCATAAATCTGGCACTTGTGGCACTTAAGGGCGTATGAACAACAGTCTGCATCCATTGTTAGGCAATAGTACCCCGACCTCAACAGCTTCTTGGCCATTGCATGTCCTCCTGCATGAGTACCGAAAGATCCCTCATGGAATTCCTGCATTAACAAGTCTGCTTCGTGTCTATCCACGCATTTGAGCAAGACCATGTCAAAGTTCCTCTTATACAGAACTCCATCTGCGTTCAAGAAGAAACTAGCAGCAAGTCGTCTTAAGGTCTTCTTGTCGTTGGATGACGCTCCAGCTGGGTATTCTTGTTTTTCTAGTAAAAGCTTGATATCAAAATACCAAGGTTTCTCGTCAGACACTGCGTCTACAGAGAAAGCATAAGTTGGTGTGTCAAGCCTGGAAATGTCAATCCTGGGTACGTAGTTCCAACACAAGACTTTGATGGACGAAGAAAGAGTAGCCAATGCATCGGCAAATTGATTTTCATCTCGTGGTATGTACTGCATCTTAACTGTTGTGAAGAATGTCAACAATCTTCTGGCATAATCCCTATAAGGAATTAAGTGTTCTTGATGTGTATACCACTTGCCGGTAATCTGATTGATAACGAGGGCTGAATCTCCAAATATATCGAGGGTCTTAATCCGAAGATTAATAGCCTCATCTATTCCCATTATGCACGCCTCGTATTCCGCTTCATTGTTGGTGCAGCCAAAAGTAATTTTGGCAGCGAAGGGGAAATGAACACCTTCGGGAGTGATAAGAACAACACCAACTCCACGTCCGTTGATATTGACCGCCCCATCAAACATCAACTTCCATTTGGATTCAGGGTCTAGCCCCTCCTCTGGAAGTGGTTCCTCGCAATCCTTTGCCTTGAGGTACATGATGTCCTCATCAGGGAAATCAAATTTCATCGGATGATAATTGTCTTCTAGTGGCTGCCGTGAAAAATAATCTGACAACACACTTCCTTTGATGGCTTTCTGGGAAGTATATTGTATATCGTACTCTGTTAATATCATTTGCCACCTTGCAACCCTTCTGGTTAAAGTTGGTTTCTCGAAAATATACTTGACAGGGTCCATTTTTTAGATTAGCAATGTGGTATGGGTCAACATGTACTGTCTCAGTCGGCGAGCAGCCCATGCCAAAGCGCAACAAGTTTTCTCGAGCAGTGAATAACGGGATTCACAGTCGGTAAACTTTTTGCTAAGGTAGTAAATTGCATGCTCTTTTCGACCAGACTCGTCATGTTGGCCTAGAACACACCCCATCGACCCTTCTAACACAGTCAAGTACATGATAAGTGGCCGTCCTGGAACTGGAGGCATTAGAATCGGAGGTGTCTGCAAATACTCTTTCATCTTTTCAAAGGCTCTTTGACAGTCCTTATTCCACGTGACCGTTTGTTCTTTTCTCAACAGTTTGAATATCGGCTCACACGTGGCCGTTAGATGAGATATAAACCGTGAAATGTAGTTCAATCTCCCTAAAAACCCACACACTTCTTTTTCTGTTTTCGGTGCAGGCATATCTTGTATTGCTTTTACTTTTGCAGGATCTACCTCAATTCCTTTTTGGCTAACAATGAAACCCAACAATTTACCGGAACACACTCCGAAAGTACACTTGTTTGGATTTAACCTTAATTTGTACTTTATCAATCTACCAAACAGCTTTTTGAGATTGACCAGATGCTCTTCTTCGTCCCGGGACTTGGCAATCATGTCGTCCACATAGCATTCAATTTCTTTGTGTATCATGTCGTGGAACAATGTGACCATAGCCCGTTGATACGTTGCCCCGACGTTCTTCAATCCAAAGGGCATAACCTTGTAACAGAATGTACCCCACGGGGTAATGAACGTTGTTTTCTCCATGTCCTCTGGTGCCATCTTGATCTGATTATACCCGGAGAAGCCCTCCATGAAAGAAAATACCGAGAACTGAGCGGTGTTATCTACCAGCACATCAATGTGAGGTAATGGAAAGTCATCCTTGGGATTCTCCCTGTTCAGATCCCGATAATCGACGCACATCCGGACCTTGCCGTCTTTCTTTGGTACAGGCACAATGTTAGCTACCCAAGGTGGTAACTAGTTACGGCAAGGAATCCGGTATCCCACTGCTTTTGGACTTCCTCCTTGATTTTCATCGCCATGTCAGGATGAGTTCTTCTCAGCTTTTTTTTTACCAGAGGACAATCTTCTCTTAGTGGCAGCTTGTGCACGACGATGTCAATATCTAGTCCTGGCATATCTTGATACGACCAGGCGAAGATATCCACATATTCACGTAACATACCAATCAACTCCTTCTTTACCCCGGCCTGCAGACTGTTCTCAATCTTTATCTCTCTCTTTACATCTTCAGTCCCGATGTTGATGATCTCTATTTCTTCCTGATGAGGCTGAATGACCATTTCCTCTTATTTCAATAATCTGACCAATTCTTCCGGGAGTTCACAGTCTTCCTTAACCCCTTCATCAGCTTGGTAGATAGGATTGTCGAAGTCATGCATGGTCATAGCAGGAACGTTATCACAGGAATCCAAATGATCAACAATGCACAAATGATGTGCTTATATCATAATCTGTTCTTTTCAAAAGAGACGCAAACACACAAAACACAAGAAAAAAAGGAAAATCATTGCCATCTTATTTTTTTTATTTTTTGTGAAAATTTTTAAAACGAATGAAAGAGAACACAATTTTGCTTGAAAAAATGTCCTTTATTTCATGGAAAAAGTAAACGCATTAAAAGCATGGTGGCCCAACAAATGGATCCATGCACATTGGGCAGAGTGCAGGATTGACATGCAGTATGATAAAAAAGGAAACAAGTAAATTACTTTGACTGCCAAGTAACTTGAACAACATCTTCAGAAGACCAGTTCCGGAGCTCCTCCCCAGGGGAACATGGGTGAATCTAGCTATACTAGTCGCAGTCACTATCCCCCTCTTCACTTGTTGCACAGATGTTGTTGCGATCGAGCATTCTGGCACTTGTGAAAATTATGGCCTTACTACCCTGAGGCCAGTTGGACCCACCGGGTTGGTAACCAAGACCGAATTTGTCATCCTTCTTTTCCATCTCTAGCAACTTGCCCCAGCCTCGCACACTTCCGGATTGTACTACTTCTTTGGCTTGCTTGTAAGAATAAATAGGAGTCCCTTCCTTCTTGTTGCTCTGGACTGTCGGAGACAAAGTACTAACATTGACTGCCTCAAAAGCTTGACACATCGTTTCATGAATCTCCCCGTCCATTTCCACGTACTTGAAAGTCGACAGATGACTCACAAAAATATCCTCTTCTCCACATACAGTGATCACCTGGCCGTCTACCACATACTTGAGCTTCTGATGCAACGTGGATGTCACTGCGCCTGCAGCATGAATCCAGGGACGTCCCAGCAAACAACTATAAGCGGGTTGAATATCCATAACATAGAATATGCTTTTGAACACTTGAGACCCAATCTTCACAGGTAGCTCAACCTCCTTGAACACAGATCTCCGGGACCCGTCAAAGGCTTTTACAATCAAATCATTGGGTCGTAAAACAATGCCATCAATATTCAACTTCATCAAGGCCGTCTTAGGGAGCACATTGAGAGAAGAGCTTGTATCAACCAAGACATGCGACAGGACATCACCTTTACACTCCATGGTGATGTGCAGGGCCTTGTTGTGATTGCGGGCTTCAGAAGTAAGATCTCTATCCGTGAATCCCAATCCATGGTTGGTATTTACGCTGCCTACCACAACTTCCAACTGGTTAACAGTTATCTCCTGTGGTACATATGCCATCTGTAAAACTTTCAGCAGAGCCTCCCTATGAGCCTGAGAACACATTAACAATGACAGAATATATATCTTGGACGGAGTTTGATTTAGCTGTTCAACCACTTTATAGTCGCTTTTCTTAATTATCCTCATGAACTCTTCAACTTCTTTTTCAAAAGTGCCTTGACTAGGAGCAGAAGTTGTCACCTCTTCAGTTTCTATCTGCTTACCCTTGGATTTTGCAGCAACCTCAACCTCAGGATCACCTCTAAGAGCTTGAGGAGCAAATAGACGCCAACTCCTTGTAAACCTACCAACTCCTCCGACATTCACCACAATCGGGTCAATTGTTACTGCTTTATTCTCCACCTTCTGACCGTCTACATACACGTCCGAGCCATAGTGCCAGGGAATGGCCTTGTCATCAGTATCAGGGACTGGTCCTGGAACAGTAATGGTAACAAGACTCGCCTCTGGAACATAGATAGTCACGGGCTCTCTCCGGACAAGAATATCAGTAGGATCAAAGTAAATTGTTATGGTAGACACACAATCGCTTCTATCATCAACCCTATCAAACTGTAGCGACCCCTCGTCAATCAAATATTGTAGCCCATCCTTCAAATCCCCACAACCATTAACTGAATTCAAACACCCCTCACAGTCATAACCACACCCTGGGAATACTTGCCCTTTCAACAATCCGTCTTTCACAACCAGCAACGAAGTCTTCACCTCATCCACGCTCATGATCAAGTTTAACCTTTCACCACTATCAACAACACTTATCTTGGCCCCTCCATGATTTGGAATGGGGTTTGATGTAACATTCGGAGGCGGTGCGAAGTTAATTTCTTTTGAGTCAATCAAGTCTTGGACCTTATGTTGCAATGCCCTGCACTTCTCTATTGAGTGCCCGGGAGCTCCTGAATGAAACACGCATCTTGCGTTAGCATCATACCCCACTGGAAGCTCTCCAGGTGGAGGTGGTGCTAAGGTCCTCAATTGAACCAAGTTCAAATCTAACAATCTTTGAAGTAGTGTCGTGTATTTCATTGGGATGGCTTCAAGCACCCTATTAGCTGGACGAGCTTGTCTTTGTTGATATGGTCTCTGCTGATAATTATTGCGATGTGGTTGTTGTTGTTGCTGTGTTGGGGTTTGTTGCACAGGACTTGATGGAATAGTGACAGCTGCAACTTGCTCATAGGGTCCTCCGTATCCCTGGCCTCGGCCTCGTCCGTACACAGCATTAGTTTCTCCCTCCCTTCTTCTCGGAGGTCCATTAAAAGCTTTTCTCATACCGCTTGAGCTACCTGCACCAGTGTCTTGAATTTTCCCCATTTTTAAAAGAGTTTCAACCCTCTCTCCTGCTATCACAATGTCATTAAACTTTGTTGCTGGACAAGATGCCAGCCTTTCGATAAACACACCCTCTAATGTTCCCATGAACATTTCTGCCATTTCATTTTCCAACAAGGGAGGTTGCACTCTAGTAGCAAGTTGACGCCACCTCTGAGCGTACTCCTTGAACCCTTCTTTAGCATTCTGAGACATGGTCTGCAACTGGGTACGATTTGGAGCCATATCCAAATTATACTGATATTGTTTCACAAATGCTTCAGTTAAATCCTTCCAGCTTCGAATATTAACCCTGCTCAGCTTCATGTACCACTCCAAGGAGGCTCCCATAAGACTATCCTGGAAGTAATACATCCACAGTTTCTCATCGTCCGTGTGTGCAGCAATTCTTCCTACAAAATACTGGAGGTGAGTTTTTGGGCACGCCGTGCCGTTGTACTTATCAAAAGTAGGAACCTTGAACTTGTAGGGAATTCTCACCCCTGGCACCAATCCCAAGTCAGTGATATCAAACCCCAGAGAACTCTGAGATTGAATGGCACGAATTTGCTCAGCCATCTCTTTGAACCTTCTTTTCATGTCAATTCCTTTGCCTTCTGCCTCATCCAGCAAAGTGAATTGTTCATCCTGCCCATCCATCTGCACGTTATTCACTCCATCATTAACAATAGTGACCCCTGGTTGCACTACAGGGATTTCTACGTGACGGGCGCCAGCCCCATTGCGATTACCTTCATTTGATGTCCCATTATTCCTAGCTTGATTGTTTTCTACCATCTCGCGCAAGCGCTCTTGAGTTTGACCCATCCCAGCCATGAGGGTCATGACGTTGTCCATTCTTATTCTTAAATCAGCCAAATCTGCTTGCATCTGATCCATTACTCTCTCTCTGTTTACTTTCGTAGAGTATCTGTGCACCGTTGGTTGTTCCCGAATCTTCCTGGGAGCTATAGTGCCTAAAATTACATAAACGTTAGAAAACTGATGAACTACCTGCAAAATAACAAACACGTTATATGCATGCAATGTAACTATTCATGTTTCTAGGTTCAGGCATTAATATGCCCCCAGTTCTGGCATTTTTGACAAAAATGCTCTAGATAGCCCTTTTGAGCATTAGTTTCAAACTCTCGTTTTGAAGAGTGTTCAGATCCTAGCAGCCTCGAACAAACAAGCTTTGCATACTCAGAAATGGTAACTGGAATTTGGTATTGCATAACATGGATACCCCACTAGCAGCCAAAGTTAGAACACAAACAAATTCCCCGGGGGGTTACAAGTCAATACATGAACAAAAAGATAAAGCAAGACTCCTACAACAAGCCTGTAGGTAGTCTGGATAAATAACAATAAACTAAAACTCTAGGCTAAAGGAAGACTCAGGTTCTTCTTCTGCATCTATCACCTCTGTCCGGTTCTTCTTCACGCATGCCCTCAACTTAAGCTCTGCAATCTCCTTCATTGCCTCCTCTAAGGCTTTTCCCTTCGTATTTTGTGAACTTGTTCTACTTCTTCTTTCTTGAAGGCCATCTGTACCTCGAAGAACTCTTCCTTTTCTTTGTGCTTCTTCCGATCCTGTTCCCTTTGGCCATGTAACCAAGCAATGGACTAGCGAGCTTCTTTAAGAGTCTTCAAAGTCTTCTTACGCTCCGCTTCTCTTTTTGATTCCATAAGACCCAATCTCTGAAAATGAGCTTCTCTCCCAGCAAACTCCTTTTCTTTAGTTTCTAAGGTGACCTGTATCCTCTGTAGCTTCTCCCCCGCTTCATTCTTAGCACAATTGGCAAGGTGGTACAAGTTAACCATTTTAGAATTCTCCACCCGGACCTCGTGCAACTGAGCTTCCAACTTCTTATAATCTTCAAGAGACACAGTGTTCTGACATGGCACTTCTTTGGGATACAAGGGAGCTTCCACTGAAAACGGCATGAGCAATTCCTCTATGCACTTTTGTAACCATGTAGCAAAAGGGGGATATGTCTTGGGATCCACCCTTCCAATATCCTTCTTACCTTTCTTCACCCTATGAGCCCAAGCCTGAGATGCCTGTATGACTAACTCTTTGTTTTCCTCCACAGAAAAGTACAAAGACTCAGCCATTTCTTCAATACCTGGTGGATTCCTCAGAGGATAACCAAATTGTTTCCTGGCTAAAACTGGATTGTAACTGATCACACCCTTTCTCCCTAGCAAGGGCACATTAGCAAAACTCCCACAACTAACAAGTAACTCATTTCCTAACAAATCCTTGTTATAACCCCAAGCTATATCCTCAGAAGTTAGTCCCATTAGTCTCCTAGACCACCTCCATTCTTCTTTCATTTCTTTGAAAGGGCCTAACTTTGGTAACTGCTTAGCAAACCAATCAGCAAATAATGGAGCACAACAACTCACCGGTCCACCTCTTCCTTTCTCATTCCGGTAATGAACATTGTAGTAGAAATCTCCCAACAAGGTTGGTACAGGGTTGCCTTTAGCAAAAATGGAGATCACCTCCAAACTCACAAACTCTTTTTCTCCCGGGAAAAGACTAGATCCATATACCATCAGGGCCACCACAACACCAAAATATCCCCACTTAATCTCCTTGGCATACCCTTCAGCTTCAGGTATGAGCACGTCCCAGGGAAGTCCTCTTCCCTTACTAACCTGCAAAGCTTTCTTGACCTTAGCAGCTGGTATATGACAGACTCTAGATATGTCTTCTTCCTTGAGAACTATCTCTGATCCATAGTAAGGCAAAGTATCTCTGACAGGAATACCCAAAATACTAGAAATCTCCTCCAATGTAGGAGCCAAGATATAATCTGGAAATACAAAACACCGCAGCAAGGGGTCCTAGAACTGAAGCAAAGTGTGCAAGCTATCCTTCTGGTCTGCAGTAGGTTTATCCACATACTTCAAAATCTGACCAAATCTCTTTCTGAAGTTCCCTAAAACCTGATCATTCATCAGCCCTGCTAGTCTCTGAACACTCTTGACTTCTGGTTGAAGAAAAGTGTAATGGACATTTCTTTTTCTTGCAATCTTCTTAACTTCTGACATCTGGAAAACTTAAAATTACCATAACTGTGTGCTAAATTGTAAACAAAAACCTGAAAATGGAAACACAAATATTTAATGCGAGTATGATGCGATGCAAATGCAATGCATGCATATGATAAATATGGAACCATCTGGATACTAGATATTATGGCCCCAAGTGACTGAAAACCAAGATTCTCTGAACCATAACCATCTGATAAGAACCCTCAAAACCAAAGATCAAGATATCCAGAACCATAGTAACCAAATCACAACAGAGAGCATACTGATAATGAGGATATGTGGAGGTCAAGGGTTCCCGCAAACCTGCAAATCCCTCCCAATCTCACAGGTGTGCTCCGGGTCAAACATCACAGACTCTTAAAGCCGAATAGCAATAATACTTTCACCATTTCCTAGAAATGGATCATGACCAGATCAGGGAATCAGTTTGGCATTATGTACTACTCAGGGAGGCCTCAGCGTGAGTCCGGGAAAACAAGGTCATCCTATGTGAGTTCCAGGTGGGCCCTCGGGTGCGAATGGGTTTGCCACACAATGTGGTCTGCCACTGTCACGACTAAAGAGGGATGTTTACAAAAGGTTCACAATGATCGGCCCCAACTGCACATAACTATCGAGGTCGTGAAATGAGAAGGGAAGATCCCTAAATCAATACATTTCAAAGACGGTCGCAAATCTGGGCGTGGAACTCACTACTACCCCATGAGAAGATCTCATGAGGCCAAAATGGAACCACTCTAAGTCCTAAGGTGCACTCGAGCCTTGGTAATGAGCTCATCTCGCAGTAACAGTATCACCCAAGTCCCACCAAACAGAAAATCCAGTCCAGACAGTCCAGTATAATATATGATTAATGAAAATAAATACTGAAAACTATAAATAAAGCTGTAAATAAAATTGTAAATAAACAACAGTAAAATATACCCTCAACAGCAAACAATCAACACCTAACGAAACATAAACACGCAAGCGCTAGGAGAGACTCTCAAGGGAACCAGAGATTCTGGTTAGGAATTCCCCAGCAGAGTCGCCAGCTGTCGCTCCCTGGATTTCCATCCTGGTACAAACGCGAAAGTGGCGCGGAAAGAGGTAGAGTCGCCAGCCATGCATTTTTATCTTGGAGGAACGTGAATGGTAATGCTGCACAAACCAGAGAAAGGAGAGGAAGGAAACGAGTCATGCGAACCAAAGAGACTGAGTTCGGGAGTCGATTACGACCTGGGAAGTTATTAGCACCCCAGATCGTCCGCCGTACCCGACGGGATCCACGCTTGCAAAGAAACTGTTTCAAAGGATGAAGAAAATGAAAACTGTTGCAAAAGAAAAGGAACTGAACTGGATAAAAAGAAAATAAAAGGGAACTAAAAAAGAAATGAAAAGGAAAAAATGTAGGGAAAATAAAGATTATGCTCGAACGGGCCCAACCCCGCTGCCTACGTACCTCATCTGGACAATGAGGATCAGATTCGTCGTAGTTCCCCTAACTAGGGGTGGAAAAGATTGCCTGTGAATTAAGGCTTGAACTGCCTATATCAATGCTCAGGTGTTGCAGGCTCGGACGATGATTGCGTTACTGTCTTGCAAAATGACAAGTATGAGCAAGTTCGTAAGATGAGAGTGAAGGTGATGAGAAGAGAATTCCCGAAGGAGACGCTTATTCTTTGTCTAGTGTTTTCTTATGAGTTTTCTACGAGTGTGGCACAAGGAAGTGAATTCAAGCTATTTTCCATGGAAGTTGTACTTGCTACTACATTCCAAGATGGAATAATAGAACAAGCACACTTAAGTAAGGAGAAGATCCCCAAAACTTAGTTCCAGAGATTAGGGCCTAAGCTCACTAACTCGTTGAATTTATTAAGTGTTTTTTTGTAATTTTTGTGAAGAAGTATTTTTTTATGATTTTCTTTGAGAAAGTAGTCTCATGATTAGACTTGTGCATCATGCTAGACAAGCTTGTACTATCCCAAGATGGGAAGACTACAAGTGCCCCATGGAATAAGGCTATTGCACAAGAGACCACTTCAATCCTTATTAAAGTGTTTTTTAGGTTTGTATGAAGATGAGAATAGAAGAACCAAAGGATCTCAAAGGTAAAATCTAATGGGGAAGATTAATCCTAATGTTATCATACATGGGATTCCTAGGCTAGTGAGGCTTACCTATCCTAATAAAGAAGAAGAACAGAAGGAGAAGAAGAAGCAAAAGAAAGGAGAAGAAGAACACCAACTTACTTCTCTTAGAGAAGGTAAGTTGGTCCCTAAAGAGGTAAGGGAAGAAGATAAGCAATGGATGGCATAAGGCACACCATAAACACTAATGAGAAAGCATAATGAAAGATGAAGAGAAAAGAGTTGGAGATGTGGGAATTTCATCCACACCTCCCACTTACCAAGGCCCCTGAAATGGTTATAAGCATAAACAAGTAGCAAGACCAAAGCAGGTAAGACCAAATGAGATACCAATGAACAAAAGATCAAGCCAAGACATCACAACCAGAATTGAAACTTCATTCTCAAGTGCCAAGATCAAGCATACAACATAGGATGAGAAGTGGATCAAACAACTCAACATAAAGCATTACAAGTCACCATGACAAAACAAAACATTTATGAGATAGCACAAAGCATACTATAACACCCCAAAATTTGCCCTCTTATTTATTATCAACCTCGAGCGATTTACGCTTCATTCCGCATATCATTGCATTGCATTTGAAAAATAAATAAATCATCATCCTTTGCATACACATGAGGTGTGTGGTCGATCGAAGCTTGCCAAACATTGGAGTTCAAGAGAAAAATGATGTACCAAAAATAATCCAAACCATTTCCAAGCTAACCAACCAAAAGGGAAGAATTCACCTTTCCCTCCCTTTTCTCCTTTTTCTTTCCGCTTTTCCTTCCACTTTCTTTCCACATTTCCTTTCATTCTTTCCCTCTTATTTTTCCACTTCAATTCCACTCCATTTCCCTTAGAAACTTCTACCATGTTCTACCATCTTCTAGAGTGTTCCAAGGAATATTCCAAGGATTATTCCAAGGAATATTCCCTCTCCAACCCTAACCCTAACTAACTACCAAACCATAATTTTGGATCCCAAGCCTAATTTTGGGCCCCAAACCTAACTCCATTCCCAAACCTAGCTCCAAGCCTAGCCTCTATATATTCATTAATCACTTCAATGCAAAGGTTTCCCACAATTTTCCAACTTTTCACTCTTTCACAATCACTTTTTCTCTCTCACTTTTCCTCCATTTCCCTTTTCACCAAAGCTTTTTGAATAAGCTCTTCAAGTTTCACATTGAAACTTGAAGATCTTGAAGCTTAGCCCCAACCTCCATTGATTTTGTGGATTGTGGAAGAATAAGCTACTGAATTTTGGTGAAGGTTTTGACTTATTGGAAGCACACGAAGGTTCAAGCATCAAGAACGCATTTATTTTGCGGTTTTGCGGTTTTCTTGGTTTTCTCTTCGATCAAGCTCCGATTCTTGCAACATTCACCGAAGCACTTCTCCGCTTCGTAGGTTGGTGATCTAAATCACTTTTCCTTTAAGTTATTCTCTTCATATCGCCATTTCGGAATTCTTTAAGTGTTTTTCGTATTGCTTATGTTTGAATACGTGTTTGTTAAGTTTTGCTTGCGATTTGTGGTTTTTGATGGATTAGAAGTTAGGTTGTAGTTTGTTATAGATTCTGGCATGTATTAATAAGCCCTAATTGAGTAGAAATTCGTGTTAGCATGATTAGGTGGGGTTTAGGGTTCTTTAGAAGGAAGATTGTGGCCAAAAGCACTTATTTCAAAAGCTTTTTTCACTTTCTGTTCAGCGTTAACCGGTTAACGCATTTGGTTAACCGGTTAACGCATGCGTTTTTGGCCATTTTTAGTGTTGTCCAGGGTCCGTTAACAGGTTAACCAATTTGGTTAACCGGTTAACGTTGTTCATTTTTGGATTTTTAGCTTATTTTCTTGCTCAATCTTGCTTCCTAGTGCTTTTATGGTTCATGTATGTTTAGGTATTGATTTTAGGGAATTTTTGAGTCTATTTCCAGTAGCCAATTCATTTGTTTCGAGTCGTTTCGACATGATTCTGTTCACTTTTCTATGTTTTGTGTTAAATGTGCAAATGGGATATAAGTGATTCTTGATGTTGTTTTGCTACACTTTAATCATTTGTTTCATATGTTAATTGCTTGCTTAAATTCAACATATGCTTCATGATTATTGTCATTGCTTGCTTGATTGATAAAGTGATTAAATACCATGTTGATTTTTGCCAAAAGTGATTAAATACTTCACATGTTCATGCAAGTTTCTTGTGCTTAATTGATCATATCTTTACATGAGTTCAATTCTGATTTTTATGCCATGCATGTGTAACAATTGATGCTTGTAGTGATACTTGTTCAATCTCATGATAAAATGCTCATTTGTGCAACATGAAAAAATATGTTTGTTCTTGATTGATCATTGTCATTTTTAATCAAATAAATGATGTAAATAAATTCACATGTTTGAGTTCATTTTGTGATGTATGTAGATCCATGTTAATTCACATTGATGTGTTGTTTATCATTCACTTTGTGCACATAAATAAAAATAATTAAATCTGTATTTTGCATTTCATAGCTGTTTTACATATAGGTGCTGTAAAATGTATGTTGTTAGTTATGTTTGCATGTTGTTTGTAACCTTTTACACCTACATTTTCATGTTGCATGCTGGCTGTAAAAAGCTTATTTGTGTTATGCATTGTTTCCATAGCTGTTTGGGTAATAGGGGTTGTAGTAGGTGCTGTATTTTTGTCTTAGCATTTTTTTAATTCTTTGGAATTGAAATAGAATTTAGATAGGGTCCTAGAGTCATTAGGATTTAATTAGGGTATGTTTGCCTTGTTATTTTAAATAAAAAAAATGCACATTAACCTTTGTTTTGTAGAGGGGAAGATTGAGGTAAGTTTCCTTCACCTTATCCTTTACTTTTATGCATTTTCTTTATGCATTTAATTCATTTTTCCTTCCATATTTGTGTTTGGTAGGATTTCTCCCTTTGTTAGGACCAACTTACCTTTCTTAGGAAGTAAGTTGCATCCTTTTTCATTCTTTCTTTTCCTTTTCTTCTTTAGGATTAGAAAAACCTCATAAACCATAGGACCATCATTTTGATAAATAGCTTAGGGTTGTGTCTTAGTCTCCCATAGTTTTTTCCCTTTTTCCACTTGAGTCATTCTTTCTCATCTCATAAAGAAAAACAATAAAATACTAAATAAAGGTTGAATGTTCTTATTGTAAACACCCCAAATTTGCCCGCACTAAGTTCACACCATGGCTTGTGATATTTCATCTTTGCATAAGTTTAAGCATATCATCTCATATTGCATTTTTATTTCACTGCATTGGTTCAAGTTCATCTGCATCTAGGGTTTGTGATCTAAGCAATCCAAGGATCCATATGAGCCACTCCAAAGGCATCCAATAATTCCAAGAGGGTCCATGTATGTTCTATCATCATTTTATATCCCTCAAAGATCAAGGAAGTCAAGAAATCACAAGAACTGGCAAAGCATGGAAGCAGAGCTAGGGTTTCACTGCACAGATGACTTGAAATTAGGGTTTTGGTTTCAGAGGTCATAACTCCAAAATTTTTGCTCATTCTTGTTTCCAATAGTCTCAATATGTTATAAGGATCATGTGTACCAAGTTTGACGAAGAAATTCATTGTGGAAGTCATTTGTTCACTAGGTAACTTCTTGAGCAAGTCAGAGCAAAATCAGGGCATCTGAGGCCCCCAACAATGGAACCAAAGTGGATTTTTCATCAAATTGAAGTTATATGATCTTTATTTGATCATTTAAGTGCTTGGAAGTTCACAAAACTGAAGAAAATTGAGCTAAACCAAAATTTGCCAAAAATGGAAATGACTTGTAATGGAAACTTTCCATTTTGGGAAAGTATTTCAACCTCCTCTTTCTCAACCAAAAATGCTTCAAATGAAAAATTGTTGGTCATGAAAGTTGTAGATTGGATCATTCCCTTTTCAAAAAGTACAAGAACATGTTCTAATTCATTATGGAACTCAAGTTATGGCCTTGCAAAGTTGGCAAAAATCCTATAATTTTCACTTTCACACCAAAGAGGATTTTTTGCAATTTCACATACCAAGTCATTTTGTGACCTCTAATACACTTCTATGCATCATACAAACATAGTGCATTTCCTAAGAATCAGAATTGGCCCAAGAATCATCTCATTTCATGCTTTGAACTTCAAGAATTCCAAAAGGGGCCAAACCTCTTCAAATTTGCAAAAGGGCACAAAACCTCTCTTACATTTGCTGAATCACCACAAAACCTTTTCCATGGTTCTCCTTGATCCTTGCTGAGCCAGGACAAGCCAAAAGCCAGCTGCAACATGAGCCCATACCTCAAGTACAAGTCATGTTGACATTTTGGCAACTTGCCCATACCAATCACCACAGTCCACAACAACTCCTCTGACCTATCAAACATTGTTATGTGGACAAAATGCAGCTCATAACATAACACAAGCAAGCCTAACACTTCAGAATCATCAAGTTCCCAAAAATCACCCCAAGAGCAAAATATTTCAAAACTCACAGCATACACACTCAAACTTCAAACTCTTTTCATCAATCAACTTAACTTCACCAAAGGATCATTTCCCACCCTTCATTACAACTTAAACACACCCAAAACCAAAACACGATTCTGGTGCAGCAAGAGCGCAAGTTCTCAAACCAGCCATTACAAACTTCTTCCAAGCATCAAAGCTTAATCAGGAGGTCAAGAGGAGTGGGTTTGCACAAGAGAGGAGGTCCAAAAGCTCCAAACTGAGGAAGCTCAAGCTCAGGTAACTCCAAGAACATTTTTTCCAGAACCTTCGTTTTAAGTTCTTAATTGATTCTATGTGTTCTCCTGATGATCATGATGTCTTTACTTTTAAAAATGATTGAGAAACAAGCATGTATGAAGCTTCTGAAATTTCTGCTTGATTTTCCGTTTTGCTTCGAATCTTGATGTTCATGTGAAATAAATGAAATTTGTTGGTTGATTCTTGTTTAGAATGAGGTGAGGATCATTTCTGGAGAGTTTGGTGAGTTTATTTTACATTTTGAGTGAGATAGCAAGAATGAGTGGCCGGAGAAGATGACCGGAGCTAGCTCCGGTCACCTGAGAGTGATTAGAACCCTAATTAGGATTTAGTGGCCAGGTTTAAATGTCATCCATAGGATTCAGTTTCGTGCGCGTGTATACGGTCCAGATCATTTCACTTAAGATTAATTATTAATTAATTAGGTTAATTATATAATTAAGTCAGATTCAATCCTGTCCACCCATCTGCGCGCGCAGTCAGCCCATATTCAAACCTGGTCCATTGGATCAGTTGACCAGCCTTTATTTCAATTTTTATTTCATTTTATTCCATTTATTTTGCATATTTAATTTAAAATACTTAGAAAATTCCAAAAATATTTTTCTTCTGCATTTTGATTTCAAATATTTTTCTTCACCCAAAAACATTTTTATTTTTATTTTTTGCATTAAAAAATCATTTTAAAAATATTTTAATGTTTATTTTAATTAATTAATGGAAATTAATTAATTAAAATACCATTTAGGTTTCTAAAAATTCCAAAAAAATTCACATTGCATCTTTGGATATTTAGAAACATTGTCAAACCATTCATACAAATTTCTTTTTGGTTTTGATTCAATCTTGACATTTTTCTTGAATTTAGGGTTCATAAAAATCTTTTTTTTGAACCCTAACTTCAGGAATTCTTTTCTGCCTAACCATGAAGGGTTTGACATTGGTTCTTTTTGCATTGTTCTTCATAAGACATGTAGTATCTAGCATATTTTTGTCATAAATTTATCTTACATTTTCCATTTGATTTACATTTTCCCTCTTAAGGTACCTTAAAACCCTAACAAACTTAGAAAAATCACAACTTTCTTTAGGTTAAGAGTTGGACCTCCTCCTTTGGGGTGTGATTTCATATGGGGTTAGGGTTCCTTTGAGTTCATTTGAAATTTTTTATCTTATGATTTGCTTCTGTTTTTGACTTTTGCATCTCATGTTGCTTTAAAACCCTAATTTCTCATGTTCATTTGCATACATCTTGCATATGCATCCATACATGAACTTGCCATGACATTTCTTGCACTCATATGGCATCTAAGACATCTTAGGACCAATTAGAACCATGATTGATCATTTCTTCATCCATTTTCCATGATATGCATTCATTTCATTCCATGAACTTTCATGTGCTTTCAAACTTCAAAGCATGTTTCCTTTGCATTCCATCTCTTGTATGATCATTTATAACACTTGGCATGCCTTTACATCATATCATAACATCATTTGCGTCATGTATATGCTTCTTGTTTTGGTTTTACCTTTGCATATGTTTCATTTCCATTTCATTTCTTTCCTTTATGCTAACCATTTCAGGTGGTAAGTAACTTGAGAAGTGAATTTGCCTTCACTTCTCACTTCCCTTCATCTTTTTCCTTATGCATCCTTGCTGCATTTTCATTTGCTTTAGAGTGAGCTTCCTCATTCATGTTCATCATTCACTTTCTTTCTCCCAGTTACTTATCTTCTTCAGTGAAGTAAGTAACTTGTTTCTTCTGCTTCTCCTCCCTTCATCTGTTTCTTCCATTGGTGGCTTCTCTGAAGATCTCTTTTAAGCCTCACAAACCATAGGAACATCCAAGCATGACAATAATTAGGGTTTTGATTAGTTCCCCTTTAGTTTTTACCTTTGTGTCTTCTTTTGTGTCTCTCTTCTCATCTCATAATCAGAGACTAAACCTTTAAGGTTTTAAGACTTTGTGATTAGGGTTATGCCTGCATCCTTCTCTTAGGATGGAGTGTATAACTTTAATCCTAAGTTTTAAACCCTTAATTTGTTTAAACCTCTTAATCAATCCATCTTAATAATCACTAAGATAATAGCTTGTAACTTGTTCCTTGCATTAGGGTTCTAATTTAAGAAGGACTAACCCTAGTGTTAATGGACAAGTCCCCCTCAAGTTGTCTTACAAATCATAAAACTCACTTCTTAATCTCATCCTTAATTAAAATCCATTTAATAAAGGTTTGTTTTGTCATGAGGTTAATCCCTAATCATGGATTAAGTTGAGGTATCTTCCTCAGCTTAAGCGTGCTCATCTATTATCCTTCTATTAGGATGGTGTAATGGGTTCACTAATCCTTGATTATGGCTTAAACTCATTACTTAACACTAAACAAAAAAACTCAAAAACATCTAAATAATCACAAGTAGGTTAATGATCTTAATCCTACATCATGGTAATTAAGTTTGAGATGTTTATCTCATACTTAAGGTATTCTCATTATCCCTAATCAAAGGGAGGATATGATGAGTTTACTAACCCTTGGTTTAGGCTTAAGCTCATTAACTTATGACAAACACAAAAAAGCAATAAAAGATTGAAAACACAAAAACAAACAATAATCGTCTCCTTCGGAATTCTTTTATCATCACTCTCATTCACAAACGAGAACTTGCTTCTTCCGTCTAATGCAAGACAGTTAGCACTCGAGCCAGACGAGTCATACACTTGAGCATAGACAAGCAAGCAGTTCACAACCAATTTACCTTTCAGTCTCTTTGAGTTGAACTACGGTGTTCTGACTTCCTCATTGCAGGAGAGGATACGTAGGCATAACTTAAATGTTATCGAACAAAAGTTTTTGTGTCTTCCCCCTCTTTCAGCATTATCCTTTAAGCCTCATTCCTGAGCACCTCACTTCACCTTCTTGCACTGACACTTGTACATTCGTTTCCAGCTTTTTGCACACAGATAGCACAAACACTACCCCTTTAGACACAAACCTTTAAGTGTGGATCCCGTCGAGTACGACGGACAATCTGGGTGCTAATACCTGCCCAGGTTGTAACCAACCCCCTTTCTCAGTTTCTCTGGTTCGCGGCCGTCTTATCCATATTTTCTTAGGTTTATGCAGCATTACCTTTCCTTCGGAATAAAAATGCCTAGCTGGAGACTCTATTCATCTTCATTTCATTTTCTCCTTTCGCTGACCGTTCGCGTCTGTACCCTATCTGACCCGGGTGTCTTTTAGTGGGAGCGACAGCTTGGCGTCTCTGCTGGGGAACCTCATATTGCAACCAGGGCTTCTGGTTCTTTTTGTGGGTTCCTCCAAGCGCTTGTTTGATTTAGTTTACGGGGGTGTTATATGCTACTTGTGCTTATTTATTTGCTTTATTTATTGCTTTATGTACAACTTTATTTGTTGCTTTCCTTTACAGTTATTTATGCATTTCATACTGTCATTATCATGTGCTGGATCTTTTGTCTGTTTTGGTGGGTGGGGTTCATTGAGTTATTAAGGTCCTATACCTGGGACCTGAGTGACACATAGGCTAGAGTGGCTTCATATTCTTTCCCATTCCATTTCGGTCTGGTGTGGGAATATGAAACACGGTTCAGACATGGGTTTCTTCTTGAGAACTCTGTGCTACAGATTTCCTGTAGTACTAGGGCTATCTAGGAAGCCTTCTAAGTCTGGATGACCATTTTATGACCTTCAGCATCTGAGGTGAATTAGAGGAGGATCTTTTATGGTTATTGTAAACACTGTACCTTTGGGTTAGAAGTGTTTACACTTCTCATAACTGATCCGAGTTTGAGGATCCTTGTTCTAGAACATTACATGTGAGGGGGTTGGGATGTTTGCAGGTTTGCAGGAACCCTTGGCCTCATCATACCCTGTTACTAGATTTTTTAAGGTTGTATTTTTTGGACAGTTCTTGTGATTACCCCGGACTTGTGACTCTTTATTTGAGTCCCCCACCTGGTTATTGGATTTCTAAGCCTCCATCCGGACTTATGAACATACATGGACTTTTACCAAGGCAGATAAATAGATCCAGCACTTGATCACAAACCATTTGCATATCATTTGCATACATCATTTTTGCATCATTTAACATTTGCTTATTTGTTTTACAGGGTATCCATCATTTCATCTTTGGTTTGGTTTTGACCCCTTTTGCTGCTCAGACTCCTTCAGTCACCTCCTTCAGCATCTCCATCAGTTTGTCAGTGGTTCTTCTCCAGCTATCAGAGACCCATCTCTAGCATCTCATTCAATGACCTTCATCAGTAGCTGCTCTCAGCTTCTTCATCAGCATCCATCATCAGCATGGACACTTCAAGAAAGAGCAACATCACTTACCACTTCTTTGAGCACACCCTGATTGGCATCAGGCAGATCCAGTCCCTCATTACCCCTGATCATGTCCCACTATTCAGAGAGAATTATGGAGGCATATTGGACATGGTCATGGATCTAGATGCATCTCAGAGGAGCATGATCCATACTTGCTTGCAGTTTTATGATCCTCCCCTCAGATGTTTCACATTTCCTGATTTCTAGTTGGGACCTTTGCTAGAAGAATTTTCCATGTTGTTAGGAGTTCCTATCAGGAGAGGAATTCCTTTCAACCCAGAGATAGTTGCTCCCAGAAATGAAGACATAGCCAGGGCATTGCATTTGGAGCCTGCCCTCATTGATCAGAACATGACAACCAAAGTTGGGGTTCCAGGCCTTCATCTAGACTTCTTGATCTCCTAGGCTACCCTGAAGGCTGCAGTAGGAGAATGGAAGGCTATCTGTGCACTTCTAGCCCTCAATATATATGGGGTTATCTTGTTTGCAGATGAGCCAAAGTTTGTGAGCAAGAATTCCATTCACCTGTTCTTATTGAGGAACCCAGTTCCTACCTTTCTAGGAGACTTCTACTACTCAGTACATCAGAGGAATGAAAAGCAAAGAGGAAGGCTGGTCAGATGTTGTGCTCCTCTTTATTACTCTTGGCTGCTAAGACACTTGCCAAAATCAGATACTTTCCTGAACCCCCATCAGTAGAAGAACTGGGCTAAGAGATTCATTGCCTTGACATCAGAAGACATTAGATGGTGCACTCAGAGCACCAAGGGCAAGGACATCATTACTAGCTGTGGGCAATATCCTAATGTGCCTTTGATAGGAGTGAAAGGTTGCATCAACTACAACCCTTTACTGTTTAAGAGAAAATTAGGATATGCTTTGGTTCATCCTCCCAGAGGGAAAGATTTGGTTGAGACCCTCTACTGTGAAATCCAACCCAACTTTGTTGTTGTCAGGCAAGCTGCCTGGGCTTGGGATAACATTCAGACCAAGGGAATAGCCATCCTTGGCAAGTGCAACAACATTGCTTCAGCACAGTATTCTGATTGGTCTCGTACCAGAGCTCAGATCACCCATATGCCATTTACCTTGGAAGATACACCTGGACCTTCTACAGTACAACCTGCAGCTACTGTTAGTTTGGAGGAGTTTGAAAAGCTGAAAGAGAGGAACACTCAGTTGGCTGAAGCCTTGAAGAAGACTCTCTGGGAGAGAAATGACAGTCGTCTAGATAATGAGAGATTTGAAAGGCTCAGGGTTGAGCACTTGACCAAGATTGAGAAGGCGGATGACTACATCAGGAAGGCAAGAGCAGGGGAGTTAGTGCTGAAGAATGCGTGCAAAGAAGAAAAGACTCGGAAGACTAGGGCAGAGCACTATCTGGAGGAAAGTCAGGCTAGGTGGATCAGGATCACAGAAGCCCATGCACAAGAAGATCAAAGAACTCAAGCTAAGATAGAGCAACTGGAGGCTAGTGAGAAGAAGCATCAGGAGGCTTTATTGGCAGCTCAGAGAGAGATATCTGAATTGAAACTCCGGGCGGGGCTGTAGAGGTCAAAGGATCAGGATAAGCATAAGAAGTTAACCAGTGCCATTGCTACCAGGAACCTCCTCCTCAGGACTATTACAGAGCACCCAGTAGGGCCAGTGACTGAGGCCCTCCTGAAGGAAGTCAAGGAGGATGACTTTGGATTGGATGTCTGATCCTTTTGCTTGTACTTCTTTCTTTAGTTGTACTTTTCTTTTGTTGTTGTATTTTGACCCACCATGGGGATGTATTGTAATCGAAATATGTATTTTCATCTTTTGTAATATATCAGTTTGTATTATTTTGGTGGGCTTTATCTATCAACACTATCAGCATTTCCTCAAGGTCTGGAAAGGTCAAAACCAAAGAACCAAACCGGATACCCTTGGAAGACAAATAAGCATATTGCATTGCATACTAACATTTTCTTTGTTTTGTAGGTTTTTGCTTTATTGTTGTTTCTCACTTTGTTGTGAGCTCAGGAAACATTGCTCGCAGAAGAGTGTTCCCTGTCAACAGAATACACCGGTACCCGACGAGAAACAACCTTCCGGGAATTCAGATGGATCAAGTACAAAAAGACTTGAATGAAGTGAGGACCCAAATGGCCAATGAGAGGGTTGAGATGAGAAACCAGATGACCCAATTCATGATTGTGATGACTGGCTTAGCTCAGAGCCAGGAAAGACTGAGGGAGTTGGTTGAAAGAAAAACTCCTGAAGAACACCATCCAGGTACAGGAGGTACCAGTAACAACGATCACGTGCAGCCTCGCACTGATCCACCAGAGTTTGGGCCTCATTTGAACCCAGAGATCAATGCCATAAGGAATACTCAGGGTAACACTACTGGAGGAAGGATCTTGCAAGAGGATCCTCAAGAAGAGCAGTTTACAGTTGTTGGGGATGGGGACGAAGTTTACGACTGTAGGCTGGATGAAATTGCAGAGAAGCTGAGGTCTCTCGAATCCCAGAATTCCCTGGGATTTGATGTAATGGACATGGGACTGGTGGAAGGGGTGAGAATTCCTCACAAGTTCAAACCCCCGTGTTTTGAAAGGTATAATGGCACATCCTGCCCACGCACCCACCTTCAGTCATTCTTGGGAAGGTTAAAAGCATACACCATGGACGAAAAGTTGTGGATGTTTTACTTCGAGGATAGTCTAACAGGGGCATCCCGAGAATGGTATTCCCACATGACCAGAGCCACAGTAAGAAACTGGAAAGACTTGGCTGAAGCTTTTATCCGTCAGTATCAGTACAATTTGGGCATGGCTCCAAACAGGACCCTCCTTATGGGAATGTCTCAATCTTCCCGTGAAAGCTTCAGGGAATATGCCCAAAGGTGGAGGCAACTTGCTGCTGCAGTTCAACCACCCATGTCTGAAAGAGAGATCTCCGATAACGGTGCCAGTTCAAGCAGTACAAGAAAACCATTTGCTGGGCCCCGTAGATCTGGTGAGACAAACTCTGTGCACATGGGAAGAGGGAGACCCCAATATTTACCCAGAACAGTTGCTGCTGTTACTATCCCTGCTCCACCTCCTCAGTATACTCAACAACCACAATAGTTTTCGCAACAACAATGGTTTCCGCAACAGAGATCATACAACAATAACAACAAAAATCAACAACAACGCCCGTTTCAACAACGACCATCTCAGGTCAACCGGGTGATTGACCCTATTCCTATGCCATATGCTACACTACTGCCACAACTCCTAAAGCTCAATTTTGTTGAGTTGAGGACATTGGCTCCACCTGATCCTCAAAACCTTCCAAGGAACTATGATGCCAATGCTAGGTGTGCTTTTCATTCCAAAGCACCTGGTCACTCTACGGAAAAATGCAGAGCTCTGCATATGAAGGTTCAGGATCTGGTAGATTCAAAAGCCCTGAACTTTGCACCTCCTCCAAATGTGATGAAGAATCCTATGCCAAGCCACAATGGGCCAAGGATTAATGTTGTAGAGGATGAATCACCCCTGAGTTTGATAGAAGACATTGCATGTATTCAAACACCTCTGGAAGAGGTTAAAGCCCAACTTTTAAAATGCCAAGTGTTTCCAGGTTGTGAGGCCTGTTGCGAATCATGCAAACTTTCTAAGAATGGGTGTGATAGCTTGAGGAAAGACATCAATTATTTGATTAAAGAAGGCATTCTGCAAATTACAACCACAACTTCTACAACACCAACAACCCTTTTGTCAACAACGAGTGAATCTTCTACAAATGCAACAACCATCTTTCCAAGTGTTTCTTCTACAACTGCAACAACCATTATTCCAACCGATTCAGCTACAACTTCAGCAATCATTCCATCCATCACTTCAACATACAACGATTCATTTGCACCAGCTACTACAACTTCAACAATTAACAACGATGTTTCCACTGTCACAATTTATTATGACCCGACAACGGTCCCGAACTCCAACAACTTTCAGCAACATCAACAACAACCTCAACAAAGCTTCAATTCACCTTCACCTACATCCACCAGATGTCCTGTAACAATCTTCTATGATCCAAAGACTATTGTAGTCCCGACAACAGTTGTAGTGAGCCCAGTCACCATCACGGTGCCCGGGCCGATCTCATATGATAAAGACAGTGCTATACCATGGCATTATGGTGCTGATCTATACTGCAACGGAGAGAAAGTTCTTCTTGATTCTCCAGTTCTCACTCCCCAAGTGGATAATGTTGGGGGAGGCAGAGGTTTTACCCGAAGCGGACGTCTCTTCGCATCACAAGTCCCTAGAACCAACATTGAGGCAGAGGTTGTTGCCAAAGCCAAAGGGAAGAGTGTGGTACCGGAAGAATCTGTGCCGAAAGAAACTCATAAATCATCCTTCGACCAAGACGTGGATGAGTTTATGAGAATTATCAAAAAAAGTGACTATAAAGTTGTGGACCAACTCCACCAGACTCCTTCAAAGATCTCAATCATATCACTGTTGTTGTGTTCCGAAGCCCATCGGGATGCACTTCTCAAAGTTCTGCACGCTGCCTACGTGCCAGAAGAGATCACTGTGAATCAGCTGGAAACAGTGGTATCAAATGTCAATACTAGCCATGGGCTAGGATTCACTGATGCTGATTTAACAACAGAAGGACGTCTCCACAACAAAGCTTTTCACATAACCCTGGAGTGCAAAGGAGCTGTACTATATCATGTTCTTGTAGACATTGGGTCCTCCCTCAACGTCTTACCCAAGAAAGCTCTTGTCAAGCTTGAGTATGATGGGATAGCTCTCAGGCCAAGTAACCTTGTGGTTAGGGCTTTTGATGGCTCCAAAATATCAGTCCTTGGAGAGGTGGAGTTGCCAGTGATAATCGGTCCACAAGTCTTTAAGACCACTTTCTACGTGATGGACATACAGCCTGCTTACAGCTGTTTGCTAGGTCGACCTTGGATTCACGCCGCAGGCGCAGTAACGTCGACCCTTCACCAGAAACTAAAGTATGAATGGGAAGGATAGATTATCACCATTTGTGGTGAGGAAGACATCTTTGTTAGCCATCTGGCTACATACAAATATATTGAGATAGATGGTTAAATCCATGAGACAATGAGCCAAGGGTTTGAGACCCTAAATGTTAATGAGGCTACTGAGTGTCGCTCCCACCAAATGAGGCTAAGTTAAATCGGGTACAGACGCGAACGGTCGGCGAAAGGAGAAGAACACATAAGGGTGAACTCAAAAGACAAGAGTCGCCAGCTAGGCATTTTTATCCTGGAGGAAAGGTAATGCTGCATAGACCTAGGAAAGATATGGATAAGACGGTTGCGAACCAGAGAGACTGAGAAAGGGGGTTGGTTACAACCTGGGAAGGTATTAGCACCCAGATTGTCTGTCGTACTCGACGGGATCCACGCTTAAAAGATTTGTGTTTTAAAGGGGTAGTGTCAGTGTTATTTGTGTATCAAAGCTGGAAAGAAAGCAAGTGTCAGTGCAAAAGAAATGTGAAGTGTATAAGAGAAGTGTCAGTGTGAGAACAAGAGTGAAATGCTCATGACTCTGAGGCTTAAAGAATGATGCTGGAAGGAGGGGGAATATACAGAGACTTTTGTTCGATAACTGTTAAGTTATGCCTACGTATCCTCTCGTGCAATGAGGAAGTCAGAACACCGTAGTTCGACCCAAAGAGACTGAAAGATGAATTAACTTGTGAACTGCTTACTTGTCTATGCTCAAGTGTATGACCTGTCTGGCTCAGGTGCAAACTGTCTTGCATTAGACGGAAGAAGCAAGTTCTCGTTTGTGAGTGAATGAGATGAGAAAAGAATCCCGGAGGAGACGATTATTGTTTGTTTTTGAGTTTTCAGTCTTTTATTGCTTTTGAAAGTCTGTCATAAGTTAATGAGCTTAAGACTAAACCAAGGGTTAGTAAACTCATCACATCCTCCCTCTGATTAGGGGTGATGAGAATACCTTAAGTATGAAGTAAGCACCTCACACTTAATCACCATGATGTAGGATTAAGATCATTAACCTACTTTTATTTATTTAGATTTTTTTGTTGTTTTTGTTTAGTGTTGAGTAATGAGTTTAAGCCATAATCAAGGATTTAATGGACTCATTACACCATCCTAATAGAAGGATAATAGATGAGAACATTTAAGCTGAGAAAGACTCCTCAACTTAATCCATGATTAGGGATTAACCTCATGACAAAACAAAGCCTTTATTAGGTGGATTTTAGTTAATGATAAAATGAAGAAATAGATTTTATTGTTTGTAAGACAACTTGAGTGGGACTTGTCCATTAACACTAGGGTTAGTCCTTCTTAACCAGTTAAGGAAGAATTAGAACCCTAATGCAAGGCCCAAGTTACAAGCTTGATGTCTTGATGATTATTAGGTGGGTTGATTAAAGGAGTTAAACACATTGAGGTTTTAACACTTAGGATTAAAGTTATACACTCCATCCTAATAGAAGGATGCAGGCATAAGCTTAATCACAAAGCCTTAAAACCTTTAGGGTTTAGTCCTTGATTATGAGGTGAGAAGAGAAGACTCAAAGATGACACAAAGGTAAAAGCTAAATAGGGGACTAATCAAACCCTAATTATTATCATGCTTGGTTATTCCTAGGGTTAATTAGGTTTGCAAGAAGATCTTTAGAGAAACCACCAGGAAGGAAACAGATGAAAGGAGCAAGGAGCAAAGAGAAGCAAAACAACTTGCTTCACTTAAGAAGACAAGTTTCTTAAAGAAAGAAAGAGAGCAAGAGCATGAATGAGCAATCTCACTCTAATACACAAGATAAAATGCAGCAATGATGCAAGAGAGAGATGAAAAGATATTGTGAGAAGTGAAGGCAAATTCACTTCTCAAAACAACTTACCACCTGAAAATTTAGCAAAAGAAATGAAATGTAATGCAAATGAGATGAAGTGTCATGATGCAAACCAAAACCAGAAGCATAAACATGAGGTTAATGATGCTAAGAGATGATGCAAACACATGACAAGAGATGAGAATGATCATACAAGCATAAGGATGCAAATGAGGCATGCTTTGAACCATGAAAGTTCATGAAATGTTTATGAAATGAAATGGACATATAACATGGAAAATGAAAGATGCAATGATCAAACATGATTCTAACATGTCCTAAGATGTATTATGAATCACATGGATGCACAAAATGTCATGACAAGTCATTGGATGCAAGCAAATGAAAGAAGGATGCAAAGGAAGACACAAATTAGGGTTTATGATCAACACACAAAGCAAAATTCAAAATCAGAAGCAAATGATATGATAAAAAAATTGAAAATGAAATCAAAGATACCCTAAACCTATACAAGCCCACTGCCCAAAGGAGAGGATCCAACTCTTAACCTAGTGAAAGTTATGAATTTCCTAAGTTGGCTAGGGTTTTAAGGTACCTCATAAAGAAAAATGCAAAACAAATTGAAAATGCAAGATCAAATCAAACCAATTTTATCCTATAAACTACATTCCATGAAGGATGCAATGCAAGAAGAACCATCATCAAACTCTCAAGGGTTAGGCAGAAAGAATTTTTCAAAGTTTGCACAAAAATATTGCCTCAAAATGAATTTAATTCCATTGAAAATGACCAAAAGGCATCAAGAACAAAAATGAAATTTGGTTTGAGAGTTGGATAATGTTTCTAAATGTTTTTAAATGCCATGTGAATTTTTTGGTGATTTTTAAATACCTAAATGTATTTTTAATTAATTAATTTTCATTAACTAATTAAAAATAAACATTTAAATGATTTAAAAATGATTTTTAATGCAAAAAATAAAAATAAAAATATTTTTGTGTTCTAAAAATTAATGAAATCTTTGACAAAAATTTTCATAATTTTTAAATGATTTTTGCTATTTTAAATAATTCGTACAAAATAAATCAAAAGAAAATGAAATAAAATTAAATAAAATGAAAAGTATGCACAATCCATGGCTGAGATTCAAACTGGGAGAGGGAGGGAAGACTGCGCGCGTCATCTAACTGCCTAGGTTCAAACTGACTCAATTAATATAAAACCCTAATTAATTAAACTAATGACGTGTATTAGGGCTTAATGGGGTGATCTGAGCCCTTCAAACGCGCGGGAGTCAACTTAGGTCAACCAGATCCAAGGTCCAGATTCAAAGTTGGTTAATTACTCAGATTAGGGTTAATGACCCTCAGGTGGCCGGAGAAGACTTCCGGTCGTCTTCTCCGGCGAGACCTCCAACCTATCTCTCTCAAAACCTCACTAAAACGTGCCAAAATCTCCAGATTCACTCAACCAAACATCCTAAACAAGAATCCAACACCAAAACCTATTTATTTTTCATGAATCAAGAAGAACAAGCAAAAATCAATTTCACGGGCAAAGTTTCAGACAGACCATACATCCTCATCTCTTCATCATTTTCAAAAATTCAAAGCTCATTGCATTCAGGGGAGCATGTAGATCATTTTAGTAACTTAAAATGAGGTTTCTGGAAAAAATAATTTTTGAAGCTACCTGAAGTGAAGCTTTCAGTTTGGAGCTTTCAGCCTGCCTCCTTGCTTCAAAGCTTCTCCAATGGACCTCCTGAAGATGCTTTGAGGTTTAGTTGGATTGGATAGTGGCTGATTTGTGAGTTTGATGGAGTTCTGCTCAGAGAGGGGAAAAATCGTGTTTGAGTTTCAGGGACTTTCAAGGCAAGGTGAAGGGTGGTTTTTGCTCTATGAAGTCTTTCTGAATGAATGGTGAAGTTGGTTTTGAGGTTTGATGCTTGTGTGATCAGATTTTAAGGAAAGTGCATAAGAGGTGAAATCTTGAAACTATGGCTTGTGAGATGCTTCAGGCTTGTGTGTGGTATGCTTTGAGTTTCTTTTTTTCCACTTATCACACTGTGATAGGTCTGTGGAGTTGGTGTGGCCTATGCTCATTGGTATGGGCCATTTTGCATAAAGTCCAAGTTAGGTGTACTTGAGGTATGGGCAAGTGGGAGGCTGTGATAGGGGCATGGCTTGGCTCAGCTGAGATCATGGAGTTCTTGTGGATTAGATTTTGTGGACTGAGGCAATTGGATGAGAAGCTTTGATCCATTTTGCAAATTGGCACAACTTTGCCCCTTTTGAGATTACTTGAAACATAAGTCATGAAATTGGACAAATCTTTGATGCATTCTAGTTTTTAGGCATTGGTTTATGTTTGTGCAAAGGTTAGAAGTCCATTTGAAGTCACATTTTGCCTTGGCAAGGGGTTTTGCAACTTTGCCTCTTTGGTGCAAGACTTGAAATTATGTGATTTTTCCCAACTTTGACAAACCATAACTTTTGATCCAAAATAAATTAGAATGAGTTCTTGTACTTTTTGAAAAGGGAATGATCCATTCTACAACTTTCATGACCAAAGTTTTTTCCATTTGAAGCATTTTTGAATAAAAAAGAAAGGGTTGAAAAACTTTCCCAAAATGGAAAGTTTCCATTACAAGTCACTTTCCCAAAAAGGCAATTTTGCAAATGGCTTGAAATTCTTCAATTTTGTGAACTTCTAACATCTTCTATGATTAAATAAAGATCATAAACATTCAAAATGATGAAGAACACCCTTTGTTTGGGTCATTGGGGGCCTCAGATGCCCTGATTTTGCACTGACTTGCTCAAGAAGTCAACTCTTGATTAGATGCCTTCCCCATGGAATTTCTTCATGAAAATTGATATGCATGATCCTTATAACATATAGAGACCAATAGAAACAAGAATGACCAAAAAAATTGGAGTTATGGCCTCTGAAACCAAAACCCTAATTCTAGGTCACCTGTGCAGTTAAACCTGGCTCTGCTTCCATGCCATTCTCAGTTCTTGTGATTCTTTGACTTTTTGTGGATATAATATGATGCTTGGACATACATGGACCCCTTTGAAATGATTGATGACATTTGGAGTGGCTCAAATGGCCCTTGGATGGCTCAGATCACAAACCCTAGATGCAGATGACTTAGAAACAATGCAGTGAAGCAAAAATGCAATATGAGATGCTATGATTGAACTTATGCATATGAAGATATCACAAGCCATGGTGTGAATGGGTGAGGGAAAATTTGGGGTGTTTACACTGAGGTATTTGCTGCATCCCAGGAAGAAAGGATAGGTACTTCAATCATCTCTTATCAGCAAGCCCAGAAGGTTGTTGAAGAAGGTACTGCTCAAGGCTGGGGCAAGTTGCTGCCATTCGAAAAGAAGGAAGATAGATTCGGTTTGGGTTACAGACCATTCCGACAAGATCAATCAGAGGCTGCCAAAGAGCCCAAATTCATCAGTGGGGGATGCTCACCCCATATGTTGTTAATAATTTGGAAGACGAGGAGGAAAGCGACCGCAACCTGGAGAGCTGGATACGTCCAAGGATCCCGGGGAACCAAGTCCTTAACTGGTCTTCCCAGGAAATTATAAGGGTTACTCATGCAGAGTAATTATTATTTCCTGTCTTTTTAGCATGCATCAAGTCCTGCATCTTGCCCAAGGTGTCAGGACTCATTTTGTAATAGGGCCATATTGTAATTTTGTGCAAATGATTAATCAATGAATATCAGACATCTTTTGCAAACGAGTCTCTTTTTCACTCACTGTCTTTTCATTTTTCACTTTTGTACAAAACAATAAAATGGCAATGTTTTCAAAATAAATAACTTCATTTTCACTTTTTTCTAAACAAGATTAAAACTGGTCACTAAAATGAACCAATCTCAACCCTTGCAGAGATTGTCCTCCAGATTGCACCAACAACAACACCGCTATGACCTTGTATGACTTCGACAATCCGATTAATCAAGCTGATGAAGGGGTTGAAGAAGACTATGAGCTACCTGAAGAGTTAGCCAGGTTGTTGAGGCAAGAAGAAAAAGAGATCAATCCTCATCAGGAGGAGGTTGAAATAGTTAATCTTGGTACCGAAGAAGACTTGAAAGAAGTGAAGATTGGGGCCAGTTTGCAAGATTCAATGAAGGAACAACTTATTGACATGCTTCGAGAGTACGTTGACGTCTTTTCTTGGTCCTATCAAGACATGTCAGGTCTGGATACTGACATTGTTATGCACAAGCTGCCTCTGAAAGAAGAATGTCCTCCAGTGAAGCAGAAACTACGCCGTACTCGTCCTAATATGGCCATGAAGATTAAGGAAGAGGTACAAAAACAGTGGGATGTCGCTTTCCTTGTTGTAACTAGTTACCTGCCGTGGGTTGTTAACATTGTACCAGTGCCTAAGAAGGATGGCAAAGTACGGATGTGTGTGGATTACCGGGATTTGAACAGAGCTAGACCGAAGAACGATTTCGCTTTACCTCACATTGATGTATTGGTCAACAACATAGCTCAATTCTCAGTGTTTTCCTTCATGGATGGTTTTTCTGGGTATAATCAGATTAGGATGTCACCGGAAGACATGGAGAAGACTACCTTCATCACAGCCTGGGGCACATTCTGTTACAAGGTAATGCCTTTTGGACTGAAGAATGCCGGTGTTACCTATCAACGGGCTATGGTAACGTTAGTCCACGACATGATCCACACAAAAATTGAATGCTACGTGGATGACATGATTGCCAAGTCCCTCACTGAAGAAGATCATCTGGTAAATCTGCTGAATTTGTTCAAGCGTCTGAGAAAGTATCAGCTGAAGCTAAACCCCAACAAATGCACATTCGGGGTACGTTCCGGGAAGCTGTTGGGATTCATTGTAAGTGAAAAGGGAATTGAAGTTGATCTTGACAAAGTCAAAGCCATTCAGGAGATGCCTGCACCTAGAATTGAAAAAGAAGTTCGGGGGTTCTTAGGTAGATTGAACTACATATCAAGGTTCATATCTCATTTCACTGCAACCTATGAGCCCCTGTTCAAATTGTTAAGAAAAGAGAAAACAGTCAGGTGGAATGAAGATTGTCAGAAGGCTTTTGACAAAATCAAGTGTCGCTCCCACCAAATGAGGCTAAGTCAAATAGGGTACAGACGCGAACGGTCGGCGAAAAGGAGAGAACACACAAGGGTGAACTGAAAAGAAAAGAGTCGCCAGCTAGGCATTTTTATCCCAAAGGAAAGGTAATGCTGCATAAACCTAAGAAAAGATGGATAAGACGGTCGCGAACCAGAGAAACCGAGAAAGGGGGTTGGTTACAACCTGGGAAGGTATTAGCACCCAGATTGTTCGTCGTACCCGACGGGATTCACGCTTGAAAGATTTGTGTTTTAAAGGGGTAGTGTCAGTGCTTATTTTGTGTACAAAAGCTAGAAAGAATGCAAGTGTCAGTGTAAGAAAAAAGTGAAATGAAATATGTAAAGTGTCAGTGTAAGAACAGGAATGCAAAGCTCAAGATAATGAGGCTAAAGAATAATGCTGGAAGAGGGGGAATGGACAGAGACCTTTGTTCGATAACCTGTTAAGTTATGCCTATGTATCCTCTCGTGCAATGAGGAAGTCAGAACACCGTAGTTCGACTCAAAGAGACCGAAAGATAAATTGACTTGTGAACTGCTTACTTGTCTATGCTCAAGTGTATGACCTGTCTGGCTCGGGTGCAAACTGTCTTGCATTAGACGGAAGAAGCGAGTTCTCGTTTGTGAGTGAATAAGGTGAGAAAAGAATCCCGGAGGAGACGATTATTATTTGTTTTTTGTGTTTTCAATCTTTTATTGCTTTTTTTGGATTTATCATAAGAAAATGAGCTTAAGCCTAAACCAAGGGTTAGTAAACTCATCACATCCTCCCTCTGATTAGGGGTAATGAGAATACCTTAAGTATGAAGTAAGCACCCCAAACTTAATCACCATGATGTAGGATTAAGATCATTAACCTACTTGCACTTATTTAAATGTTTTTGGAGTTTTTGTTTAGTGTTAACTAATGAGTTTAAGCCATAATCAAGGATTTAATGGACTCGTTACACCATCCTAATAGAAGGATAATAGATGAGAACATTTAAGCTGAGGAAGACTCCTCAACTTAGTCCATGGTTAGGGATTAACCTCATGACAAAACAAAGCCTTTATTAAGTGGATTTTAGTTAATGATAAGATTAAGAAGTGGATTTTATGGTTTGTAAGACAACTTGAGGGGGACTTGTCCATTAACACTAGGGTTAGTCCTTCTTAACCAATTAAGGAAGAATTAGAACCCTAATGCAAGGCCTAAGTTACAAGCTTGATGTCTTAGTGATTATTAGATGGATTGATTAAAGGATTTAAACATATTCAGGGTTTAACACTTAGGATTAAAGTTATACACTCCATCCTAATAGAAGGATACATGTATAACCCTAATCACAAAGCCTTAAAGCCTTAAGGGTTTAGTCCTTGATTAAGAGATGAGAAGAGAAGACGCAAAGATGACACAAAGGAAAAACTAATGGGGGACTAATCAAACCCTAATTGTGATCATGCTTGGATGTTCCTAGGGTTTATGAGGCTTGCAAAAGATCTTCAAGAGAAAAGCCACCAAGGAAGAAGCAGATGAAAGGAGGAAAAGCAGAAGAAGCAAGACAACTTACTTCACTTAAGAAGATAAGTTGCTTGAAGAAAGAGAGAGATGAGGGAGCATGAATGAGAAAGCTCACTCTAATCCACAAATAAAATGCAGCAATGAAAGCATAAAAGAGATGAGAAGAGATTATGAGAAGTGAAGGCAGATTCACTTCTCAAACACTTACCACCTGAAAAGTTAGCAACAAGGAATGAAGTGAAATGAAAATGAGATGAGATGCAAGGATGCCAACCAAAATCAGAAGCATATCATGAGGCCAATGATGCTATGGGATGGTATGAAAGCATGTCATGTGATGTGGATGATTATACAAGCAAGGAGGATGCAAATGAAACATGTAAGAACCATGAAAGTACATGAATGCATATGACATGAAATGAAAGCAAAAGCATGGCAAATGGATGATGAAATGATCAAACATGATTCCAATATGTCTTAGGGTGCCTTATGTGTCATGTGGATGCACAAAGTGTCATGGTAAGTTCATGTATGCAAGCTTATGCAAGATGGGTGCAAATGAAGGCAAAAATTAGGGTTTACATACAATATGCAATGCAAAATTCAAAATCAGAAGCAAATGACATGATAAAAAATTGAAAATGGGATCAAAGGTACCCTAAACCTATACAAGTTCACTTCCCAAAGGAGGAGACTTAAATCTTAACCTAATGGAAGTTATGATTTTCTCAAGTTGGCTAGGGTTTTAGGATGCCTCAAAAGGAAAAATACAAAACAAATTGAAAATGAAAGATAAATTCATGCTCATTTTATCCTAGAAACTACATGATATGAGGAATGCAATGCAAAAAGAATCATTATCAAACTCTTCATGGTTAGGCAGAAAGAATTTTTCTAAGTTAGGGTCAAAATATTGATTTTTTAGATCCCTAAATTAAAAGAATAATGTCAAAATAGGTCAAGAACCAAAAAGAAATTTGTGTGAAGGGTTTGATAATGTTTCTAAATGTATCAAGATGCAATGTGATTTTTTTGGTGATTTTTAGAAACTTAAATGGTATTTTAATTAATTAATTCTCATTAATTAATTAAAATAAACATTTAAATATTTTAAAAATACGAATTTTATGCAAAAAATAAAATAAAAATTATTTTCAGAATGAGAAAAATATTTGAAAGGGAAATGCAAAAGATAAATTTTTTTGAAAGTGTTTTGCTATTTTTAATAAAACGTACAAAGAAATGCAATTAAAATGAAATTAAATTGTGAATTAATGGAAGTATGCTGATCCAGTGGTCCAGATTTGAATAAAAAGGGGAGGGAATTGACTTCGCGCGCAATCCAAAGGCCAGAATTCAAACTTCACTAATTATGATTAAAACCCTAATCTGAGCCCTAATCACTTTCAGGTGACCGGAACAGTGTTCCGGTCATCTTCTCCGGCTAGTCTCTCACTCAATCTCCCTCAATACGCAACCCCAAGCCCTTAAACTCTCCAGAAATGATCCTCACATCAACACCAGCAAGAATCACACAACAAAAATCATTTATTCATCATCAAGAACATGAATCGAAGCAAAACAGAAAACATATTAGAAATTTCAGAAGCTTGTGAAATGCTTAAAACTCAACCATTTTCGAAACAAAACATATCATGGTAATCAGGAGAACACATAGAATCATTGTATAACCTAAAATGAAGGTTCTGGAAAAATAAATTTCATGGCTACCTGAAACGAAGCTTTCAACCTAGGAGCTTTCTGACCAGTTCTTTGCCTCAAATTGACTCCAATGACTTCCCTCAAGAGCTTGCAATGCTTGTTTGGAGTTTAAATGGCCCCAAAATGAAGTTGGCAGAAGTTCAGTTCAAAGGATGTGAAAATCGTGTTTTGGATATGGTGTGTTTCAAGGCAAAATGAAGGGTGGGAAATGATCAGCAATGAATGTGGAGTTGAATGGTGGAAAAAGTTTGGAGATTTGTTGGCTGAGTTATGAGATTCGAAGGCTTTTGCAAATTTTGGGGTTTTTGGAAATGCTGAGGATTCTCAAGTGTTAGGATGCAATGTTGTGTGTTTTGGCTTGGTTTTGATTCACATAATAAGTTGTGATAGGCCAGAGGGTGGGTGGTGGCCTATGTTTATTGGTATGGGCAAGTTGCAAAAATGTCAACATGACTTGTACTTGAGGTATGGGCAAGAACACAACTGGTCCTTGGGCATGTCCATGCACAACTGACTTCATGGATGTCCACAAATTCATTCTTGAGGCAATTCAGCAAGAGAGAAGAAAGTTATGGGGTGTTTTGCAATTATGTGATGTTTTGGCCCCTTTAAGAAATCTTGATTTTCAAGGCATGAAACTTGGGATTTCTTTGTGCAATTATGAATTATAGGTCATGTATGATGTTTGTGAAATGCTTAGAAGTCAATTAGAAGTCACATTTGGCTTTGGCAAGTGTTTTTGCAAACTTCCCTCTTTGGTGCATAAGTGAAATTTTGTGATTTTTCCCAACTTTGCAAGGCCATAACTTGAGTTCTATGATGAATTAGATCAAGTTCTTGTACTTTTTGAAAAGGGAATGATCCAATCTACAACTTTCATGACCAAGAATTTTTCATTTGAAGCATTTTTTAATCAAAAAGAGGAGGTTGAAAAACTTTCCCAAAATGGCAATTTTGCATTACAAGTCACTTTCCCAAAATGGCAACTTTGCAAATGGCTTGAAATTCTTCAATTTTGTGAACTTCTAACCTCTTCTAAGATCAAATAAAGATCATATACACCCAGAATGGTGGAGAAGACCCTTTGGTTGGAGGATTGGGGGCCTCAGATGCCCTGATTTTGCACTGACTTGCTCAAGAAGTCATCTATTGATCAGATGCCTTCACCATTGAATTTCTTCATGAAAATTGGTATGTATGATCCTTATAGCATATAATGACCAATAGAAACAAGAATTAGCAAAAACTTTGGAGTTATGGCCTCTGAAACCAAAACCCTAATTTTAGGTCATTTGTGTAGTTAAGCTTGGCTCTGCTTCCATACCTTCCTCAGTTCTTGTGATTTTCTGAATTTCTTGATCTTGGGAGGATATAATATGATGCTTGAACATACATGGACCTTCTTGAGATGATTGAAGACCTTTGGAGTGGCTCAGATAGCTCAGGGATTGCTCAAATCACAAACCCTAGATGCAAATGACTTTGAAACCATGCAGTGAAGCAAAAATGTAATATGAGATGATATGATTGAACTTATGCTAATGAATAGATCACAAGCCATGGAGAAATGAGTGAGGGCAAATTTGGGGTGTTTACAGCTGCCCCTATTCAAACATGAGTTAGCTGTGCAGGATGTAAGCAGAGGCTTAACAGGCAAACAAGATAACTTGTGGTTGAATACCAAAGACAATCCAAAATTTGCACTCCCTGAATGAAGAAGAAAAGGGATATAGATTGTAAAAGAAAATAAAGTATGATCATAAAGTGCGGGCGATGGAGGAAGAACGTCGAGCAGAGGACGACTGCTGGGGGTGAAGTAATGACGGGGACGGCCGGCATGCTGGGAAAATAAAGGATCATGATGGGGATGGCCATCAAGCAAAGAAATAAGACTCTCTGGGGATTAAAGGTAAAGGTAATGATGGGGACGGCCATCAGGTTAAAAACATAAATGAAACAAATGATGAGGTATGGTCATCAAAGGTGAAGGACGATCACCTTGCAGGGGACAGCTGCTCTGTTGGGGAGAAAGATGAGGGACGGTCATCTAAGGTGAAGGACGATCACCTGGAAAGGTATGGTTGCCGAAAATATCATGACATAGGACGAATGCCGGATAGAAAAGGTCGACGATGGGGATGACCATCGGATAAGCATGATGAAGGACGATCATCAAGAGGTGAAGGACGATCACCTAGCAGGGTACGGCTGCTCTCGGGGTTTACCATGACATAGGACGAATGTCAGATAACAGAATCAACGATGGGGACGACCATCAGATAAGAGTGATGAAGGACGATCACCTAGCAGGGGACGGCTGCTGAAATATCACGACATAGGATGAATGTCAGATAGGAAGGGGTTCCAATAATGGAGACTCCGCTGGGGGAATGATGAAGGACGATCATCAAAAGGTGAAGGACGATCACCTGGCAGGGTACGGCTGTCGGAAGTATCATGACATAAGACGAATGTCAGATAGAAAGGAAATTTTGCCAAGATTTTGCTGGGAACTCTTCTGGGGAATAGTAGATACAGACGAGTGTCTACATTCAATGAAAGAAAGGTATAAGTGTTTTGACTCTGTGTATAGATTAAATATGCGGACGAGCGTCCTTAGGACCATGATACGGACGAGTATCAGTAGAAACAAACGTTGACGCATGTTCAGAGATAATGATACGGACGAGTATCAACTGGGTAACAAAGAATACGGACAAGTGTCGACTCTGAGGGGAAATAGACGGTGTATACAAGATACGGACGAGTATCTGTATGAGTATGAGTGAGACACAGACGAGTGCTCAACTTGATGGGGAGAGTATGATACAAACGAGTATCATAAGAGGAAGTGTATAAGTTATGAATTTATAAATATAAAAGGTGTTTGACGACCTGTGGGGATAGGATGACACAGACGAGTGTCTGGAAAGTATAATAAGCAAGGGTTTAAGCAACTGTGTTGGGGATAGGTGACACAGACGGGTGTCAGGAGAGCGTATTAATATGTTTTTGTGAGTGCAAAGGGGACGCTTTGGCTTTCTGCTGGGGATATGACAAAGACAAGTGTCGAGGATTATCTATAATGTATAAGTATCTGTTTGCGGAAAGCGTTCCGGCAACTTTCTGGGGAAAGATGACATGGACGAGTGCCAAAAGGAGCATGTATCTGTATTTTTGGGAATGTATAGAAAATGCTTTGATATTCTGCCGGGGAATTTGAGTGGTATCATGTATGTTGTTGATGGTATGTCAGTATTCACAGGTGACTGATTCAAAACATGGCTTGTGATTATGCAATATGTTTGATTTTTTCCGTAATGCTCCGTATTAGACGGAATGCTGCGCTCTGGGGGAAGATATGATGCGAATGCTATGATTATGAAAAAGATACCAATCCGGGATTCGGATCCCGTTGCCGTAGAGATTTCTGACTGATCTTGTTTTGAAAGAACATCCCGGCTGGGGATGAGATCACTGGTAGAACTGATATATGATTATGCTCGGGGAAGTAAGTCACTGCCAGACCTATCTTGGTAATGAGAAGCCCAGCTGGGGTCTGCGGAAGCTTCCGTCACTTCATTGTGAGATCTTCAACATTGCTCTTCTGGATAGAGGTTGAGACTCTGCGGGGAGATGGGTCCCTGTTTAACACTCGGCTGGGGAGGAATGATCATTGAACGATCTTCCTAGAGATGTCTATGAGGATCCTTCTGAGGATGAGGAGACCTGACAATTCAGCTGGGGAGTAAGCATCTCTGGTGCTGTTTGGAAGATGTGATGAGTAAGTAATGATTGGGGAGGAGCCTTCATGCCCCGCGTTGTGCATTGCATACCTGCAATCATGTTATGACAAAGAAAACATAAAAGTACCTCGAGGTGTCTCTTACCGGATTCCATCATAGGAATTTAGACACTCCCGGGAGCAAATACATTTCCTGCTAGTGTGTAATTTAGAAAAGACGCATCTGTATTTATGCGATCATTATATTAAAGACATCGGACATTTTTGCAAATAAAGATAAAATATACGCGACAGCATGTGACTGAAAATCTGATTTTATTAATTTGTGTGCCCTGAATTGGCAAGTACAGTCAAAGAAACAAGTCCCCTGAAATGAGGTGATTGTTACAAATTGAGAAACAAAAAGGTGCTGGCAATATTGATGACGCTTCAATGTGCTTCCTTTTTGCTATGACTCGTACGACATTGACGTTCTTCTCATCTTGCTTTTGAAGAGGCTGATTCTGACTGATGCCTGAATCCTTCGAGGCTTGCCATGTTGTAAGTGATACAGACAAATTCAGAATGTAGTTGTTCGCTTATTCCCTGATTTTGCGTGGGTCGCCCTTTCGGGTTTTCAATCCACCGGGATACCCATTTTTGCCTGAGCTGTCCAATGCGGCTTTTCAACTCAACGGGTGTACATTTTTTATTCATTTTCCCTTATTTTTGCCCGAGTCTTTTATTCTATTTTTGACTCGCCGGGATGCCCTATTTTTTCCTGGACTCACATTCTGTTTTTATGTCCAGCGGGTCATTTTATGCGAAGTATTTTTTAAATGCATCTGAATTCACAGGGGACTGGAAGTCTTCACCATCCATAGTACTGAGCATCAGTGCTCCACTAGAGAAGACTTTCTTTACTATGAATGGACCATCGTAATTCGGAGTCCACTTGCCCCTGTGGTCTGTATGAGGAGGAAGGAGTCTTTTCAGCACAAGATCTTCTACTTGGTACTCTCGAAGCCTGACTTTCTGATTGAAGGCTTTCTTCATTCTTTTCTGATACAGCTGCCCATGACAGATTGCAGCTAATCTCTTCTCTTCAATCAGGCTCAGTTGTTCGTATCGGGATCGGACCCATTCTGCTTCATTCAGCTTAACATCCATCAGTACCCGCAAGGAGGGTAGTTCAACTTCAACAGGTAGGACTGTCTCCATACCATACACAAGTTGATACGGTGTTGCCCCAGTGGATGTTCTGATTGACGTACGGTACCCATGCAAGGAAAATGGTAGCATTTCATGCCAGTCTTTGTATGTGACCACCATCTTCTGCACAATCTTCTTGATATTCTTGTTAGCTGCCTCAACAACGCCATTCATCTTTGGCCTGTAAGGAGAAGAATTGTGGTGTTGGATCTTGAAGTCCTGGCACAGTTCTGCCATCATTTTATTGTTCAAGTTGGAACCATTATCAGTAATGATTCGCTCGGGCACTCCATACCGACAGATGATGTCTCTTTTCAAGAATCGGGCTACCACTTGCCTGGTAACGTTTGCATACGAGGCTGCTTCAACCCATTTGGTAAAATAGTCAATGGCTACTAGGATGAATCTGTGACCATTTGAAGCAGACAACTCAATCTTACCTATCATGTCAATGCCCCACATGGCAAAGGGCCAAGGTGAAGACATTACATTTAAAGGATTTGGAGGCACATGCACCTTATCTGCATAAATCTGGCATTTATGGCACTTCCTGGCATAAGCACAACAGTCTCCATCCATTGTGATCCAGTAGTAGCCTGATCTCAACAACTTTTTAGCCATTGCATGCCCTCCCGCATGGGTACCAAAAGATCCTTCGTGCACCTCGTGCATTAACAAGTCTGCTTCTGTCTTATCAACGCATCTGAGAAGTACCATATCAAAGTTCCTCTTGTACAAAGATCCATCAGTATTCAGGAAGAAACTACTAGCTAGCCTTCTTAATGTCTTCTTATCATTGGATGATGCCCCAGGTGGGTATGTTTGATCCTCCAAGAAGCATTTGATGTCATGGAACCAAGGCTTATCATCTTTACCAAGGTCTGCTGAGAATACATATGCTGGTCTGTCAAGTCTGGATACTGAAATCCGAGGCACAAAGTTGGCAGCTTGAACTTTGATCATGGATGAAATAGTATCCAGAGCATCTGCAAACTGATTTTCATCTCGAGGGATATACTCAAGTCTGATTGTTGTGAAGAAAGTCATTAATCTTCTCGTATAATCCCGGTAAGGTAACAGATGCTCCTGGTGAGTATACCATTTGCCATTGGTTTGATTGATTACCAGAGCTGAATCTCCAAATACCGTTAAAGTCTTGATCCTGAGGTCAATGGCTTCCTCAAGACCCATAATGCAAGCTTCGTATTCAGCTTCGTTGTTAGTGCAGTTAAAGGTGAGTTTTGCCGAGAAAGGCATGTGAACTCCCTTAGGTGTAATGAGTACTGCACCAACACCACGACCATTCATATTAACAGCCCCATAAAACATCAGAGTCCATTCTTCCTCTGGATCAGGCCCTTCAGTGTGAATAGGCTCTTCATGATCTTTTGCTTTTATGAACATGATGTCTTCATCAGGGAAGTCAAATATCATAGGCTGGTAATCATCAATGGGTTGCTTAGCAAGATAATCAGACAACACACTGCCCTTGATGGCCTTTTGAGATGTGTACTGAATGTCATATTCTGTGAGAATCATTTGCCATCTTGCAACCCGTCCGGTAAGCGATGGCTTCTCAAATATGTACTTAACTGGGTCCATCTTTGAGATCAATAAGGTAGTGTGGGTCAACATATACTGCCTTAGTCGGCGAGCAGCCCACGCTAAAGCACATCAAGTTTTCTCGAGCAGTGAATAACGTTGTTCATAGTCAGTAAACTTTTTGCTTTGGTAGTATATTGCATACTCTTTTCGACCGGACTCGTCATGCTGGCCCAGCACACACCCCATTGACTCTTCTAATACTGTCAAGTACATTATTAGAGGTCTTCCTTCAACTGGAGGCATAAGGATTGGAGGCTCCTGTAAGTATTCCTTGATTTTGTCAAAAGCCCTCTGGCAGTCTTCATTCCACCTGATCGTTTGTTCTTTTCTTAAAAACTTGAACAAAGGTTCACAGGTTGCTGTAAGGTGAGATATGAACCTCGAAATGTAGTTCAACCTACCTAGGAACCCTCGAACCTCTTTCTCAGTCTTTGGTGCAGGCATCTCTTGGATGTCTTTGACTTTATCAGGGTCAACTTCAATTCCCTTTTCACTCACAATAAATCCCAGCAGCTTACCGGATCGCACCCCGAATGTGTACTTGTTGGGGTTTAACTTTAATTGGTACTTCCTCAGACGCTTGAATAATTTCAAGAGATTCACCAGTTGGTCTTCTTCTGTGAGGGACTTGGCAATCATGTCATCCATATAACATTCAATTTCTTTATGGATCATATCGTGGAATAATGTTACCATAGCCCGTTGATAAGTGGCACCAGCATTCTTCAGTCCGAACGGCATTACCTTATAACAGAATGTGCCCCAGGGTGTAATGAAAGTTGTCTTCTCCATGTCTTCAGGTGACATCTTGATCTGATTATATCCTGAAAATCCATCCATGAAGGAGAACACCGAGAACTGAGCTGTATTGTCGACCAATACATCAATGTGAGGTAATGGGAAGTCATCTTTCAGGCCGGCTCTGTTCAGATCCAGGTAATCCACACACATCCTCACCTTGCCATCCTTCTTTGGCACAGGTACAATGTTAGCAACCCATGGCGGGTAACTAGTTACAGCCAGGAAACCGGCGTCCCATTGTTTTTGTACCTCTTCTTTTATCTTCATTGCCATATCCGGGCGAGTACGGCATATCTTCTGCTTTACTGGCGGACAGTCTTCTTTCAGAGGCAGCTTATGCATAACAATGTCGGTGTCCAAACCTGGCATGTCTTGATAAGACCAAGCGAAAACATCCACATACTCACGAAGCATGTCAATAAGTTGCTCTTTCACTGAATCTTGCAGACAGGCCCCAATCTTAACTTCTTTCAGGTCTTCTTATGTACCAATATTAACCGTTTCAACCTCCTCCTGATGAGGAGTTATAACCTTCTCCTCTTGTCTCAACAACCTGGCTAGTTCTTCAGGTAGCTCATAATCTTCTTCAACCCTTTCATCAGCTTGATTAATCGGATTGTCAAAGTCATACAAAGTCATAGCAGTGTTGTTGTCGGTGCAGTCTGGAGGGCACTCTCTGCAAGGGTTTAGATTTGTTCATTTTAGTGATCAATTTTATCTTGCTTAGAAAAAAGTGAAAATGAAGTTTATTATTTTGAAAAACATTGCCATTTTATTTTTGTATAAAAAATAAAAAATGAAAAACAGTGAGCGGAAAAAGAAAAGACTCATTTGCAAAAGATGTCCTGATATTCATTAATTGATCGTTTTCAAAAAATACAAGATGGCCCGATTACAAAATGAGCCTTGACATCTTGGGAAAGATGCAGGACTTGATGCATGCTTAAAGACAGGAAATAATAATTACTCTGCAGGAGTAACTCTTATAATTTCCTGGGAAGACTAGTTTGAGACATGGTTCCCCAGGATTCTTGGACGTATCCAGCTTTCCAGGTTGCGCTCGTCTTCTGACTCATCTTCCAAACTATTCACAGCATTCGGGGTGAGCATTCCCCCGCTGATAAACTTGGGCTCCGTTGCAGCCTCTGGTTGATCTTGTCGAGTTGGTCTGTAACCCAACCCGAATCGGTCTTCTTTCTTCTCAACTGGCAGCAGCTTGCCCCAGCCTTGAGCAGTACCCTCCTCAACAACCTTCCGGGCTTGTTGATATGAGGTGATGGAAGTCCCCAGTACAGCAGATGCTTCATTAATATTCAAGGCCTCAAACCCTTGACTCATGGTTTCATGGATCTCCCCATCCATTTCAATGTATTTGAAAGTAGTCAGCTGGCTAACAAAGATATCCTCCTCCCCACAAATAGTAATGACTTGGCCTTCCCACTCAAATTTTAACTTCTGGTGAAGGGTTGACGCCACGGCGCCAGCAGCGTGGATCCATGGTCTACCCAATAGACAGCTGTAGGCAGACTGTATATCCATCACAAAGAAGGTCGTTTTGAAAACCTGTGGGCCAATCATTATAGGCAACTCTATCTCTCCCAGAACTGATCTCTTAGAACCATCAAAGGCTCTTACTACAAAGTTGCTTTGGCATAGTGCCAATCCGTCATACTCCAGCTTCACAAGGGCTTTCTTGGGCAGGACATTGAGGGATGACCCCGTGTCTACCAGTACGTGAGAAAGAACTGCACCCTTACACTCCAAGGTAATGTGCAAAGCCTTGTTGTGATTGTGACCCTCCGTTCTCAGATCAGCGTTGGTAAATCCTAGTCCATGACTAGCATTTACATTTCCAACCACAACCTCTAACTGATTGACAGTAATCTCCTCCGGCACAAAAGTTGCATGTAGGACCTTTAATAGTGTGTTCCGATGAGCCTCGGAGCACATTAACAATGATAGTATGGAGATTTTGGAAGGTGTTTGGTGAAGCTGGTCCACCACCTTGTAATTACTTTTCTTTATGATTCTCATGAATTCATCAACCTCTTGATCAAAAGGAGTCTTCAAAGCTTCTCTAGCAACCGGTTCTTCTTGCGCCATGCTCTTTCCTTTTGCCTTAGCGGCAGCTTCTGCTTCAGCAATGGGTCTTGGTATTTGCGAGGCAAAGAGACGTCCACTTCTAGTGAAGCCTCCGCCTCCCCCCACATTGTCTATCTGAGGTGAAGAAGTTGATGACTCTAAAGTGATTTTCTGCCCCTCGCAGTATAGATTTGAGCCATAATGCGAAGGGATGGCATTATTGCTTTCATAAGGAACTGGCCCAGGTACTGTGATAGTGACCGGGCTGATAGCAGCTGCAGAGGGGACCACAATGGTGTGTGGATCATAATATATGGTAACTGGTGCTCTAACAGGAGCAACATTTTGTTGTGAGTTGTTGGCAGGAACATTTGCAGGATCATAGTATATCGTAACTGCTGAGACACTTTCATTAACTGTTGTTGATGTTGTAGAAGGTGTTGAAGTTGTAGCAGGAACTGATGGAATAATGGGTGTTGTTGTTGTAGAAGGAATGGTGACTGCACTTGTATCCGTTGAAGTGATTGATTGAGCAGTTGTTGGAGTTGTAGTAGAATCTGTTGGAACAATGGTTGCTGACGTTGTAGGAGTATCTGTGATTGTTGATGAAGGAATCGTTGGAGTTGTAGTCGCTGTTGTCGTAATCTGAAAAATGTCATCTCTAATGAGGCCATCTATGACGTTTCTCAGTCTCTCACATCCATTAGCAGCAATGTTGCAATATCCACAGCCGAGCTCACACCCGAGGAACACTTGGCATTCTAACAGCTGAGCTTTGATTTCAACCAGAGGTGTTCGGATTTGTGCAACACTACTAATTAATGTGGATGGTTTGCCCCCCTCAATAGCATTAATCCTGGGCCCATTGTGACTAGGCATTGGATTTCTTGTGATGTTCGGGGGAGGTGCAAAATTGAGAGCTTTTGAGTCCACCAGATCTTGGACTTTCATCTGTAGGGCCCTTCATTTTTCAGTATTATGCCCCGGTGCGTTTGAGTGGAAAGCACACCTGGCATTTGCATCATAGTTCTTTGGCATATTAAGAGGATCTGGAGGTGCCAATGTCCTTAATTCAACTAGGTTGAGCTTCAGGAGTTGTGGCAAGATTGCAGCATACGACATTGGAATTGGGTCAATCACCCTGTTTGCTTGTGATGGCCTTTGTTGGAAAGGATGCTGTTGTTGGTTGTTATTACTATTGTTGTAGGTTCTCTGTTGCGGAGAATGAGATTTTTGCTGATAGTGAGATTGTTGTTGATACTGTGGTTGTTGTTGTTCAGGATATGATGGTTGCTGTGGAATTGGAGCAGGAATGGTAACAGCTGCTACTGACCGGTGAGCATATTGAGGCCTGCCCCTGCTTGTATGAATGGAATTAGTTTCACCTGCCCTTCGGGGTCCTGCAAATGGTTTTCTTGGATTGCTGGAAGAACTAGCACAACTTTCAGAGATCTTGCCATTCTTCAAGAGACTTTCAATTCTCTCACCAGCTATGACTACGTCAACAAAACTGGTAGAGGAGAAAGCAGCCAGCCTATCAATATAAGTCCCTTGAAATGTATTCATGAACATGTCAGCCATTTCCCTTTCTGACATGGGTGGTTGAACAGCAGCAGCAAGCTGTCTCCATCTTTGAGCATACTCCCGAAAGCTCTCTCTAGAAGATTGAGACATTCCCTTTAGGAGGTTCCTATTGGGAGCCATGTCCAGGTTGTATTGATACTGACGGATGAAAGCCTCGGCCAAATCCTTCCAACATCTTATGGTGGCCCTAGACAAATGCGAATACAACTCTCATGAAGCCCCCGTCAGACTGTCTTCAAAGTAGAACATCCACAACTTTTCATCCATAGTATAAGCTTTGAGCCTTCCCAGGAAAGACTGCAGGTGAGTGCGAGGACAGGAGGTACCATTGTACTTTTCAAAGCATGGGGGTTTGAATTTGTGGGGGATTCTCACCCCATCTACTAGTCCCATATCCATCACATCGAAGCCCAAAGAATTTTGAGACTCCAAAGATCTTAACTTTTCAGCAATCTCGTCCAATCTTCTGTCATATACCTCATCCCCAGCTCCTATAACAGTAAATTGTTCTCCTTGAGGGTCCTCCTGCAAGATTTGGCCCCCAGCAGTGTTACCTTGAACATCCCTCGGGATGTTAACCTCTGGATCCAGATGAGGTCCATATACTGGTGGGTCAATACGAGGCTGGCCCCGTTCATTGTTGCTAGTTCCTCCTGTTCCAAGATGAGGCTCTTCAGGAGTTTGTCTTTCCACCAGCTCTCTTAACCTTTCTTGACTCTGGGCTAAGCCAGTCATCACTTCCATGAACTGAGACATTTGATTTCTCATCTCCACTCTCTCATTGGCCATCTGGTTTCTGACCTCAGACAGGTCCTACTGTACTTGTTCCATTTGAATGCTGGGAAGGTTGTTACGAGTTGGGTACCGGTGCACGCGGTTGACAGGGAACACTCGGCGACGAGCAATGTTTCCTGAGATCACAACAAAGTTAGAAACAATAATAATAACGAAACCTACAAAACAAAAACAAAGTTAGTATGCAATGCAGTATGCTTATTTGTTTTCCAAGGTATCCGGTTTGGTTCTTAGTTTTGACCTTTCCAGACCTCGTGGAAGATGCTTGATGTTGTTGAGAGAAAGCCCAAATGAAAAACAAACTAAAATATATTACAAATGGTGAACAATACATTGTTTGTTTTACAATACATGCCCCTGAAGGGTCAAAACATAACAAAATAAAAGTACACCAAATGGAAACAAACAACAAGCAAAGGATCAGACATCCAGCCCAAACTCATCCTCTCTGACCTCTTTCAGGAGGGCCTCAGTCATCGGACCAGCTGGGTGCTCTGTAATGGTCCTAATGAGGAGGTTCCTGGTGGCAATATCAGTAGTCAGCTTCTTATGCCTGTCTTTGTCCTTTGATCTCTTCAATCCTGCTCTGAGCTTTAACTCTGAAATCTCCTTCTGGGCTGCCAACAAAACTTCCTGCTGCTTCTTCTCATTGGCCTCTAGCTGTTCAATCTTGGCTTAAGTCTTCTGGTCTTCTTGTGTACGGGCTTCAATGATCATGACCCAACTAGCCTGACTCTCTTGCAGATAGTGCTCAGCCCTAGCTTTCTGAATCTTAGCCTCCTTGTAGGCATTCTTCAGTATCTGTTCTCCAGCCCTTGCTTTCCTTATGTAGTCTTTTGTCCTCTCAATTTTGGTCAGATGCTCAACCTTGATACGTCCAAGGATCCCGGGGAACCAAGTCCTTAACTGGTCTTCCCAGGAAATTATAAGGGTTACTCATGCAGAGTAATTATTATTTCATGTCTTTTTAGCATGCATCAAGTCCTGCATCTTGCCCAAGGTGTCAGGGCTCATTTTGTAATAGGGCCATATTGTAATTTTGTGCAAATGATTAATCAATGAATATCAGGCATCTTTTGCAAATGAGTCTCTTTTTTGCTCACTGTCTTTTCATTTTTCACTTTTGTATAAAACAATAAAATGGCAATGTTTTCAAAATAAATAACTTCATTTTCACTTTTTTCTAAACAAGATTAAAACTGGTCACTAAAATGAACCAATCTCAACCCTTGCAGAGATTGCCCTCCAGATTGCACTGACAACAACACCGCTATGACCTTGTATGACTTCGACAATCCGATTAATCAAGCTGATGAAGGGGTTGAAGAAGACTATGAGCTACCTGAAGAGTTAGCCAGGTTGTTGAGGCAAGAAGAAAAAGAGATCAATCCTCATCAGGAGGAGGTTGAAATAGTTAATCTTGGTACCGAGGAAGACTTGAAAGAAGTGAAGATTGGGGCCAGTCTGCAAGATTCAGTGAAGGAAACACTTATTGACATGCTTCGAGAGTACGTTGACGTCTTTGCTTGGTCCTATCAAGACATGCCAGGTCTGGATACTGACATTGTTATGCACAAGCTGCCTCTGAAAGAAGAATGTCCTCCAGTGAAGCAGAAACTACGTCGTACTCGTCCTAATATGGCCATGAAGATTAAGGAAGAGGTACAAAAACAGTGGGATGCCGGTTTCCTTGCTGTAACTAGTTACCCGCCGTGGGTTGCTAACATTGTACCAGTGCCTAAGAAGGATGGAAAAGTACGGATGTGTGTGGATTACCGGGATCTGAATAGAGCTAGCCCGAAGGACGATTTCGCTTTACCTCACATTGATGTATTGGTCGACAACATAGCTCAGTTCTCGGTGTTTTCCTTCATGGATGGTTTTTCTGGGTATAATCAGATTAGGATGTCACCCGAAGACATGGAGAAGACTACCTTCATCACACCCTGGGGCACATTCTGTTACAAGGTAATGCCTTTTGGACTGAAGAATGTCGGTGCTACCTATCAACGGGCTATGGTAACGTTATTCCACGACATGATCCACAAAAAAGTTGAATGCTACGTGGATGACATGATTGCCAAGTCCCTCACTGAAGAAGATCATTTGGTAAATCTGCTGAATTTGTTCAAGCGTCTGAGAAAGTATCAGCTGAAGCTAAACCCCAACAAATGCACATTCGGGGTACGTTCCGGGAAGCTGCTGGGATTCATTGTAAGTGAAAAGGGAATTGAAGTTGATCCTGACAAATTCAAAGCCATTCAGGAGATGCCTGCACCTAGAATTGAAAAAGAAGTTTGAGGGTTCTTAGGTAGATTGAACTACATATCAAGGTTCATATCTCATCTCACTGCAAACTATGATCCCCTGTTCAAATTGTTAAGAAAAGAGCAAATAGTCAGGTGGAATGAAGATTGTCAGAAGGCTTTTGACAAAATCAAGTGTCGCTCCCACCAAATGAGGCTAAGTCAAATAGGGTACAGACGCGAACGGTTGGCGAAAAGGAGAAAACACACAAGGGTGAACTGAAAAGAAAAGAGTCGCCAACTAGGCATTTTTATCCCAAAGGAAAGGTAATGCTGCATAAACCTAAGAAAAGATGGATAAGACGGCCGCGAACCAGAGAAACCGAGAAAGGGGGTTGGTTACAACCTGGGAAGGTATTAGCACCCAGATTGTCCGTCATACCCGACGGGATCCACGCTTGAAAGATTTGTGTTTTAAAGGGGTAGTGTCAGTGCTTATTTTGTGTACAAAAGCTAGAAAGAATCCAAGTGTCAGTGTAAGAAAAAAGTGAAATGAAATATGTAAAGTGTCAGTGTAAGAATAGGAATGCAAAGCTCAAGATAATGAGGCTAAAGAATTGTAAACACCCCAAATTTGCCCTCACCCATTCACATCATGGCTTGTGATCTTTTCATATGCATAAGTTCAATCATGATATCCCATATTGCATTTTTGATTCACTGCATTGCTTCTAAGTCATCTGCATCTAGGGTTTGTGATCTGAGCAATCTAAGAGCCATTTGAGCCACTCCAAAGGTCTCCAATCACTTAAAAGAGTTCCATGTATGTTCAAGCATCATATTGTATCCCCACAAAGTCAAGAAAGTCAAAGAATCACAAGGACTGAGAATGGCATGGAAGCAGAGCCAGGTTTAACTGCACAGATGACCTAGAATTAGGGTTTTGGTTCCAGAGGCCATAACTCCAAATTTTTGGTCATTCTTGTTTCTATTGGTCTCTATATGTTATAAGGATCATGCATATCAAGTTTCATGAAGAAATTTCATGGGGAAGGCATCTAGCCAAGAGTTGGCTTCTTGAGCAAGTCAGTGTAAAATCAGGGCATCTGAGGCCCCCAATGACCCAACCAAAGGGTGTTCTCAATCATTTTGAATGTGTATGATCTTTATTTGATCATAGAAGATGTTAGAAGTTCACAAAATTGAATAATTTCAAGCCATTTGCAAAGTTGCCTTTTTGGGAAAGTGACTTTTAATGGAAACTTGCCATTTTGGGAAAGTTTTTCAACCCTTGCTTTTTGATTCAAAAATGCTTCAAATGGGAAAACTTTGGTCATGAAAGTTGTATAATGGATCATTCCCTTTTCAAAAAGTACAAGAACTCATTCTAATTCATTTTGGATCAAAAGTTATGGCTTGTCAAAGTTGGGAAAAATCACATAATTTCAAGTTATGCACCAAAGAGGCAAAGTTGCAAAATCCCTTGCCAAGGCAAAATGAGACCTCAAAGTGACTTCTAATCCTTTCACAAACATAAACCAATGCCTAAAAGTCAGAATGCATCAAAGGTTTGCCCATTTTCATGACTTGTGGATCAAGAAACTTCAAAAGGGCCAAAGTTGGATAAAGTTGCAAAACATCATACAAACCCTAATCCACTTGCTAATTGGCTCCAAGATTGATCCCATGGCTCTCCTCATTCCTTGCTACGCAGGACACCCCTTTGTCCTTGGCCTACCAATGACCCATACCTCTCTTACACAAAACATTGACTTTTTGCATAAAGACCCATACCAATCAAGCTAGGCCAGACCAACTCCTATGACCTATCCAAGAGTAATAAGTGGACCAAATGCAACACAACACAACACATACACAAGCCTGAAACACTCTCCAAGCCATAGCTCCAAGCTTTGCCCTCTTATGCATTTTCATTCGAAACACATCACACAAGCATCAAACATAAAAACAAACTCCATAGAACATCTCAGCATGTCTCACTGATCATCCCTGGCCCTTCACCTTGCCCTGAAACTCCCTGAAATCAAAACACGATTTCCTCCCCTCTCTGAACAGAACTCCATCAATCTCACGAATCAGCCACAATAAACTCCAAACAAGCTTTGCAAACATCTGAGGGAAGTCATTAGAGTTGATTGGAAGCAAGGAAGCAGGCTGAAAGCTCCAAACTGAAAGCTTCACTTCAGGTAGCTTCAAAAATTATTTTTTCCAGAAACCTTGTTTTAAGTTACTGAAATGATCTACATGTTCCCCTGATTGTTTTGCACTTTGTATTTTTGAAAATGATTGAGTATTGAGCATGTACTGCATCTCTGAAAGTTTGGCCATTTTCATGTTTTTGATTCGAATCATGTTTTTGAGTAAAAAGAAATGGATTTTGAGTTTAGATTCATGTTTAAGGAGATGGAAAGGATTGATCTGGAGCTTTACAGCTTTTAAAATGACCAGGAGAGTGAGTTTGAGATTTCTCAGGGAGGGTGTCACCGGAGAAGACGACTGGAGCTCTTCTCCGGTGACCTGAAAGTGATTAAGTGTCTTAATTAGGTTTAGGGTTCAGTTTGAATGTAGGCCGTAGATTCAGTTGACTGGCATTGACCCGCGCGCAAACAAGTGGTCCAGATTCATCACTTAAGCCCTAATCCACGTCATTAATTTAATTAATTAAGTTTATAAATTAATCTGGTCAGTTTGAATGACAGCCGTTGGATGACGCGCCAGTCAATTCCCTCCTTTTCCATTTGAATATCAGCCTTCAGATTTGCATACTTTCCATTATTTTCATTTTTAATTCATTTTCTTTCCATTTTATTTATACGAATTATTAAAAATAGCAAAATACCTTTAAAAATTATGAAATTTTTTGTCAAGAGTTTCATTAATTTTTAAAACCCAAAAATATTTTTATTTTTATTTTTTGCATTGAAAATTATTTTTAAATCATTTAAATGTTTATTTTTAATTAATTAATGGAAATTAATTAATTAAAAATACATTTAGGTATTTAAAAATCACAAAAAATTCATATTGCATTTAGAAACATTTAGAAACATTGTTCAACTCTCAAACCAAATTTCTTTTTTGTTCTTGATGCCTTTTGATCATTTCCATTGGATTTAATTTGCCATGTTGTATGTCCATTGCATTTCATAACTTTTCATGTATGTTCATGGTTCAATGCATGCATCATTTGCATCCTTATGCTTGTTTGATCATTCTCATGTCTTGCCTCATGTTTGCATCTTCTCTTAGCATCATTAACATCATGTGAATGCTTCTGACTTTGGTTTGCCTCATGGCATTGCATCTCATTTGCATTGCATTTCATTTCTTTTACTAACTTTTCATGTGGTAAGTTGTTTTGAGAAGTGAATTTGCCTTCACTTCTCACAATCTCTTCTCATCCCTTTCTTGCATCATTGCTGCATTTTGTATTTGTTCTAGAGTGAGCTTGCTCATTCATGTTCATCTCTTACTTTCTTTCTTCAAGCAACTTGTCTCCTTAAGTGGAGCAAGTTGTTTTGCTTCTCTTTGCTTCTTGTTCCTTTCATCTGTTTCTCTCCTGGTGGTTTTTATGAAGATCTTCTTGCAAACCTCATTAACCCTAGGAATAACCAAGCATGACAATAATTAGGGTTTTGATTAGTCCCCCATTTAGTTTTGCCTTTGTGTCATCTTTGAGTCTTCTCTCCTCACCTCATAATCAGGGACTAAACCCTAAAGGCTTTAAGGCTTTGTGATTAAGATTATGCCTGCATCCTTCATTTAGGATGGAGTGTATAACTTTAATCCTAAGTGTTAAACCCTTAATGTGTTTAAATCCTTTAATCAATTCATCTAATAATCACCAAGACATCAAGCTTGTAACTTGGGCCTTGCATTAGGGTTCTAATTCTTCCTTAACTGGTTAAGAAGGACTAACCCTAGTGTTAATGGACAAGTCCCCCTCAAGTTGTCTTACAAACCATAAAACTCACTTCTTAATCTTACCATTAACTAAAATTCATTTAATAAAGGTTTTGTTTTGTTATGAGGTTAATTCCTAATCATGGGTTAAGCTGAGGAGTCTTTCTCAGCTTAAATGTTCTCATCTATTATCCTTCTATTAGGATGGTGTAATGAATCCATTAAATCCTTGATTATGGCTTAATCTCATTACTTAACACTAAACAAAAACAACAAAAACATCTAAATAATTGCAAGTAGGTTAATGATCTTAATCCTACACCATGGTGATTAAGTGTGAGATGCTGACTTCACACTTAAGGTATTCTCATTACCCCTAATCAAAGGGAGGATGTGATGAGTTTATTAATCCATTGGTTTAGGCTTAATCTCATTAACTTACGACAAACTTCAAAAAGGCAATAAAAGATTGAAAACTCAAAAACAAACAATAATCGTCTCCTCTGGGGTTCTTTTCTCATCTCATTCACTCATAAACGAGAACTAGCTTCTTCCGTCTAATGCAAGACAGTTTGCACCTGTGCCAGACAGGTCATACACTTGAGCATAGACAAGCAAGCAGTTCAAAAGTCAATTTACCTTTCAGTCTCTTTGAGTCGAACTACGGTGTTCTGACTTCCTCATTGCACGAGAGGATACGTAGGCATAACTTAACTGTTATCGAACAAAAGTCTCTGTATATTCCCCCTCTTTCCAGTATCATTCTTTAAGCCTCATGATCTTGAGCATTTCACTCCTGTTCTTACACTGACACTTCTCTTATACATTTCACATTTCTTTTACACTGACACTTGCATTCTTTCCAGCTTTGATACACAAATTGCACTGAAACTACCCCTTTAAAACACAAATCTTTTAAGCGTGGATCCCGTCGAGTACGGCGGACAATATGGGTGCTAATACCTTCCCAGGTTGTAACCAACCCCCTTTCTCAGTCTCTCTGGTTCGCGACCGTCTTATCCATATCTTTTCTTAGGTCTATGCAGCATTACCTTTCCTACGGGATAAAAAATGCCTAGCTGGCGACTCTATTCATTTCCTTCCTCTTTCGCCGACCGTTCGCGTTTGTACCCCTTCTGACCCGGGTGTCATTTTGGTGGGAGTGACAGCTTGGCGACTCTGCTGGGGACCCTTATACTGCAACCAGGACTTCTGGTTCTTTTTGTGGGTTCCTCCTAGCGCTTGTTTGATTTGTGTTTACTGGGGTGTTATGTGCTATATGTATTTATGTATTTATTTTATTTATTGCTTTATGTACAGTCTTGTTTATTGCTTTCATTACAGTTTTATACATCATACAGTCATACTGTCATTGTTGGATCTGGTTTGTTGTTTTGGTGGGTAGGGTTCTATTGAGAGTTTAAGGTCCTATACCTGGGACCTGAGTGACACCTAGGCTAGAGTGGTTCATGTTCTTTCCCATTCCATTTCGGTCTGGTGCGGGAATATGAAACACGGTTCAGATGTGGGTTTCTTCTTGAGAACTCTGTGCTACAAATTTCCTGTAGTGCTAGGGCTATCTGGGAAGCCTGCTAAGTCTGGATGACCTTACTATGACCTTCAGAAACTGAGGTGAATTAGAGGAGGATCCTTTATGGTTATTGTAAACACTGTACCTCCGGGTTAGAAGTGTTTACACTTCTCATAACTGATCCAAGTCTGAGGATCCTTGTTTTAGAACACCACCTGTGAGGGGGTTGGGCTGTTTGCAGGTTTGCAGGTACCATTGACCACATCATACCCTGTTACTTTGTTTTGGTTAAGAGTACCTCATTTTGGGACAGTTCTTGTGATTTGAACCCTGGACATGTGACTCTTTATTTGAGTCCCCCACCTTGGTTACTGGACTTCTGAACCTCCATCTGGACTTCCTGAACATACATGGACTTATATCAAGGCAGTTTATCAGATCCAGCTTGATCACAAACCCTTGCATATCATTTGCATACTCATCATTTGCATCATTTAACATTTGTTTATTTGTTTTTCAGGGTATCCACATATTATCTGGCTTGGTTTTGACCCCTTCATTTGCATAGACCTCTGTATCATCAAGTATCTGCTTTAGCTATCTTCATCAGGTGTCTGCTTCAGTTACTTTTATCACCAGCTTCAGCCTATCAGTGGCTCATCTCCAGTATCAGTCTTCATCACCAGCACTTGTTTTCAGCTCTTCACCAGCAGTCATGGCACCCAAGAAGAGCAACATTTCATACCATTTCTTTGAGCCTGTGCTGGCTGGCATCAGGCAGGTCCAGGCACTTATCACTCCAGACCACATCCCATTATTTAGAGAACATTATGGAGGTATCCTTGATATGGTTATGGACCTAGACCCTTCTCAGAGGAGTTTGATCCACACTTGCCTACAGTTTTATGACCCTCCTTTGAGATGCTTCACTTTCCCGAACTTTCAGCTATGACCTTTGCTGGAGAAGTTCTCATCATTGATTGGAGTACCTGTCAGGGGTGATATCCCCTTCAACCCAGAGATGACTTCTCCCAGCAATGAAGAAGTGGCAAAAGCACTGTACCTGGAGCCTATTTTGATTGAGCAGAACATGACAACAAAGGCTGGGATCCCTGGTTTGCACCTAGACTTTCTGACTTCTCAGGCCATCCTGAAGGCCTCTTTGGGAGAATGGAGGGCAGTTTGTGCATTGTTAGCCCTCAGTATATATGGGGTTATACTATTTGCAGATGAGCCCAAGTTTATCAGCAAGAATGCCATTCATCTTTTCCTTCTGAGGAACCCAGTACCCACCTTGCTGGGAGATTTATATTATTCTGTTCACCAAAGAAATGAGAAGCAAAGAGGAAAATTGGTGAGATGATGTGCTCCCCTATTTCATACCTGGCTGCTCAAACACTTACCTAGGACTGATGCCTTCCTGAATCCTCACCAACAGAAGAATTAGGTTAAAAGACTTATTGCTTTGACTTCAGATGACATCAGATGGTGCACCCAGAGCGCCAAAGGAAGGGACATAATAACTAGCTGTGGGAAGTTCCCCAATGTACCTCTAGTAGGAGTGAAGGGTTGCATCAACTACAATCCTTTGTTGTTTAAGAGACAATTGGGCTATGCTTTGGTTCACCCTCCTAGAGTGCAAGGCTTGGATGAAACCCTGTATTGTGAGATAAAACCTAATCTAGCTGTTGTCAGACAAGCATCTTGGGCTTGGGAAAACATCCAGACCAAGGGGATGGCCATTCTGGGAAGGTGCAATAATGTGGCTTCAGCTCAGTATTATGAATGGTCTCATGCTAGAGCTCAGATTTATGGGATGCCTTTCACCATTGAGGATGCACATGGACCATCCACAGTACCACCTCCAGCCACTGTCAGCCTGGAAGTATTTGGGAAGCTGAAGGAAAGGAATGAGAATCTGTCTCAAGCTCTGAAGAAGACCCTCTGGGAGAGGAGTGATGGTCGTCTAGACATTGAGAGGTTGGAGAAGCTTAAGGTAGAACATCTGACCAAGATTGAGAAAGCAGAGGACTACATCAAGAAATCAAGGGCTGGAGAGCAAATATTGAAGAATGCCTGTAAAGAGGCCCAGTTTCAGAAAGCTAGGACTGATCTCTATCTACAAGAAAGTCAAGCTAGGTGGGTCAGGATCACTGAAGCTCGTACTCAAGAAGATAAGAGAACTCAAGCCAGGATTGAGCAATTGGAGGCCAATGAAAAGAAACAACAGGAGGCTCTGCTAGCAGCCCAGAAGGAGATTTCAGAATTAAAGCTTAGGGTTGGTTTGAAGAGGTCAAAGGACCAAGACAGGAACAAGAAGTTGACCACTGCTATTGCCACCAGAAACCTTCTTATCAGAAACATTACAGAGCATCCGGCTGGTCCTGTAACTGAAGCACTTTTGAAGGAGGTTAAGGAGGATGAGTTTGGATTAGATGTTTGACTTCTTTGCTTGTTGTTATTTCCATTTCATGTACTTTTCTTTTTATGTTGTATTTTGACCCCTCAGGGGCATGTGTTGTAAAAACAAACTATGTATGATCCACCATTTGTAGTGCATTTGTCAGTTTGTTTCATTAGAGTTTCTTTTCTCAAGCAACAGCAAAGCATACTCCTCAGGGTCTGGAAAGGTCAAAACCAAGACCCAAGCCGGATACCTTGGAAAATAAATAAGCATACTGCATTGCATACTAACTCTTGTTTTGTTTTGTAGGATTTTGTTTTGTTTGTTACTAACTCTGTTGTGGTTCAGGAATTATTGCTCGCCGCCGGGTGTTCCCTCTCAACCGTCTGCACCGGTATCCTACTCGCAACAATCTTCCTGGTATCCAAATGGATCAAGTACAGCAAGATCTGACAGAGGTCAGAACTCAGATGGCTAATGAAAGGCTGGAGATGAGAAACCAAATGACCCAATTCATGGAAGTAATGAATGGCTTGGCCCAAAGTCAAGAAAGGTTGAGGGAATTAGTAGAAAGACAAACCCCGGAAGAACCCCATCTGGGAACTGGAGGAACAAGTAACAATGAAAGGGGTCAGCCTCATGTTAATCCACCCGTATATGGGCCTCATCTACACCCGGAGGTCAACATCCCGGGTAATGTGCAAGGAAATACTACTGCAGGGAGGATCTTACAAGAAGACCCCCAAGAGGAGCAATTCACTGTAATGGGAGCTGGGGATGAAGTCTATGATAGGAGGTTTGATGAAATTGCTGAGAAGTTGAGATCTCTGGAGTCTCAAAATTCCCTGGGTTTTGATGTCATGGATATGGGGTTAGTAGACGGGGTAAGAATTCCCCACAAGTTTAAACCCCCGTGCTTCGAGAAGTACAATGGCACTTCCTGTCCACGAACTCACCTGCAGTCCTTTCTAGGGAGACTTAAAGCATACACCATGGATGAAAAGCTGTGGATGTTCTATTTTGAAGATAGTTTGACTGGGGCTTCAAGGGAGTGGTATTCACACTTGACCAGAGCAACTATCAGATGCTGGAAGGACCTAGCTGAAGCCTTCATCAGACAGTACCAATACAATCTGGACATGGCTCCTAACAGGACCCTTTTGATGGGAATGTCTCAGTCCTCCAGAGAAAGCTTCAGGGAATATGCCCAGAGGTGGAGACAGCTTGCTGCTGCTGTCCAGCCACCCATGTCGGAAAGAGAAATGGCCGACATGTTTATGAATACACTGCAAGGAACATATATTGATAGGCTAGCTGCCTTTTCTTCCACCAGTTTCGCTGACGTAGTTATAGCTGGAGAAAGAATTGAAAGCCTTCTGAAAATGGGCAAGATTTCTGATAATGGTGCAAGTTCGTCTAGTAACCCCAGGAAGCCTTTTGTGGGACCTAGAAGAACTAGTGAGACAAATGCCATTCATGCCAGCAGGGGCAGACCTCAGTATGTCCACAGATCAGTAGCAGCTGTCACTATTCCAGCTCCGATTCCTCAGCAACCAACATATCAACAACCACAACAACCACACTATCAACAGCAAGTTCAGTATCCGCCACAGAGGACCTATAACAATAATAACAACAATCAACAACAAAGACCTTTTCAGCAAAGACCGTCACAGGCAAATAGGGTAATTGACCCTATCCCTATGCCTTATGCTGCCTTATTGCCACAACTCCTGAAACTCAACTTGGTTGAATTAAGGACATTGGCACCACCATATCCCTCCAATCTTCCAAGAAATTATGATGTCAACGCCAGATGTGCTTTCCACTCCAATGCACCTGGCCACAGTACGGAAAAATGCAGGGCTTTGCAAATGAAAGTACAAGACCTGGTGGATTCTAAAGCCCTCAACTTTGCACCCCCTCCAAGTGTCACCAAGAATCCCATGCCCAATCATGGAGGGCCAAGAATTAATGCCATTGAAGAAGACAAGCCATCTTTCTTAATCACCAGTGTTGGGCAGATTCGGACACCTCTGGTCAAAATTAAAACTCAGCTTCTAGAGTGCCAGATGTTCCCCGGGTGTGAGCTCGGTTGTGGGTATTGCAACATTTCGGTCAACGGGTGTGATAATTTGAGAAGCAGCATAGATGGACTTATCAAAAGTGGTATACTTCAGATCTCAACAACGGCGCCTACAAATCCAGCAATTCCTTTGACAACAATTCCTGATTCCTCTACAACTGCAACAACAATCATTCCGACCAATTCATCAATATCATCAACAATGGCTTCATCTATCAATTCAACAAATCAGATGTCAACAACCCTTTCTTCTACAACATCAAGATCCATTTATTCAGCAGGATCTTCTACAACACCAACAGAAATTAATGAAGATATCTCAGCAGTCACCATCTACTATGATCCGTCAAGTGTTCCTCCAAACAACAACTTTCAGCAACAAACAGTGGCACCTCCTGCCAGGTCACCAGTCACCATTTACTACGATCCGCACACCGTTACAATACCCTCCTCTGCAGCAGTCAGTCCAGTTACCATCACGGTGCCTGGACCCGTTCCATACGAAAGTAGTAATGCCATACCTTGGCATTATGGCTCTGATCTCTACTACAACGGGGAGAAAATCACTTTGGATTCTTCAACCTCTTCTCCAAAAATTGATAATGTTGGGGGAGGCGGAGGCTTCACTAGAAGCGGACGCCTTTTTGCCTCACAATTGCAAAGACCTAATGCCGAAGCAGAAGCTGCTGCCAAAGCAAAAGGAAAGAGTGTGGTATTTGAAGAGTCGGCTGTCAAAGAAACTCAGAAGACATCTTTTGAGCAAGATGTAGATGAGTTCATGAGAATTATAAAGAGAAGTGATTACAAAGTGGTGGATCAGCTTCACCAGACTCCCTCAAAGATCTCCATATTATCCCTGCTGATGTGTTCTGAAGCTCACAGGAATGCATTACTGAAGGTCTTGCATGCAGCATACGTGCCAGAGGAGATCACTGTTAATCAGCTAGAAACTGTGGTGGCAAATGTCAACACCAGTCATGGACTAGGCTTCACCAATGCTGACTTAACAACTGAGGGACATAACCACAACAAGGCTTTACACATCACTCTAGAATGCAAGGGTGCTGTTCTATCCCATGTACTGGTGGACACTGGGTCTTCACTCAATGTTCTACCAAAGAAAGCCTTGGTGAAGCTGGAGTACGATGGATTGGCACTGCGTCCAAGTAATTTAGTGGTGAGAGCATTTGATGGCTCTAAAAGATCAGTGCTTGGAGAGATTGATCTGCCTGTGATGATTGGCCCGCAGACCTTTAAAATTACCTTCTATGTGATGGACATTCAGCCGGCCTACAGCTGTTTGTTGGGTAGACCCTGGATCCATGCCGCTGGCGCTGTTACGTCTACCTTTCACCAGAAGCTGAAATTCGAGTGGGAAGGCCAGATCATCACCATCTGTGGTGAAGAAGACATCTTTGTTAGCCATCTGGCTATGTACAAGTACATTGAGATGGATGGAGAAATCCATGAAACTATGAGCCATGGATTTGAGGCTCTAAACATAAATGAGGCATCTGCTGTACTGGGAACCTCCATGACGTCTTATCAGCAAGCCAGGAAGGTTGTTGAAGAGGGGACTGCCCAAGGTTGGGGCAAGCTGCTACCCGTGGAGAAGAAGGAGGACAGATTTGGGTTGGGTTACAAACCAACTCAACAAGATCAATCAGAGGCTGCCAAGAAGCCCAATTTTGTCAGCGGGGGAATGCTCACCCCGGATGCAGTGAACAACTTGGAAGACGAGGATGAAAGCGACCGCAACCTGGAGAGCTGGATACGTCCAAGAATCCCAGGGAGCCAAGTCCTTAACTTGTCTTCCCAGGAAATTATAAGGGTTACTCCTGCAGAGTAATTATTATTTCCTGTATTTTTAAGCATGCATCAAGTCTTGTATCTTGCCCAAGATGACAAGACTCATTTTGTAATCGGGTCATCATGTAATTTTGTGCAAATGGATTAATCAATGAATATCGGACATCTTTTGCAAATGAGTCTTTTTCTTTTCCGCTCACTGTTTTTCATTTTTTCTTTTTGTACAAAAATAAAATGGCAATGTTTTCCAAAATGAAAATTTCATTTCACTTTTTTCTAAACAAGATTAAAAATGATCACTAAAATGAACAATCTAAACCCTTACAAAGAGTGCCTTTCAGACCGCACAGACAACAACACAGCTGTGGCTTCGTATGACTTTGACAATCCAATCAATCAAGCTGATGAAGGGGTTGAAGAAGATTATGAGCTTCCTGAAGAGCTAGCCAGGTTGTTAAGGCAAGAGGAGAAGGTTATCACTCCTCATCAGGAGGAGGTCGAAACAGTTAATCTTGGTACGGAAGAAGACGTGAAAGAGGTTAAAATCGGGGCCTGCCTACAAGATTCAGTAAAAGAGCAACTGATTGATATGCTTCAAGAGTATGTGGATGTCTTTGCTTGGTCTTATCAGGATATGCCAGGGTTGGACACCGATATTGTCATGCACAAGCTGCCTTTAAAAGAAGACTGCCCGCCAGTAAAGCAGAAACTGCGCCGTACTCGCCCAAATATGGCAATGAAGATAAAGGAAGAGGTACAAAAGCAGTGGGACGCCGGCTTCCTTGCTGTAACTAGCTATCCGCCGTGGGTTGCTAATATTGTGCCTCTGCCTAAGAAAGACGGCAAGGTGAGAATGTGTGTGGATTACCAGGATCTGAATAGAGTCAGCCCGAAAATGACTTCCCTTTACCTCACATCGATGTATTGGTTGATAATATGGCTCAGTTCTCGGTGTTCTCCTTCATGGACGGATTTTCAGGATACAATCAGATCAAAATGTCACCTGAAGACATGGAGAAAACAACTTTCATCACACCCTGGGGCACGTTCTGTTACAAGGTGATGCCATTCAGACTGAAGAATGCGGGTGCAACTTATCAACGGGCTATGGTAACATTATTCCACGACATGATCCATAAAGAAATCGAATGTTATGTGGATGACATGATTGCCAAGTCCCTCACAGAAGAAGACCACCTGGTGAACCTGTTGAAGTTATTCAAGCATCTGAGGAAGTACCAACTGAAATTGAACCCCAACAAGTGCACATTCGGGGTTCGATCTGGTAAGTTGCTGGGATTTATTGTAAGTGAGAAAGGGATTGAAGTTGACCCTGATAAAGTTAAAGCCATTCAAGAAATGCCTGCACCGAAGACAGAAAAAGAAGTTCGGGGGTTTCTAGGTAGATTGAACTACATTTCACGGTTCATATCTCACCTTACAGCAACTTGTGAACCCTTGTTCAAGCTATTGAGAAAAGAGCAAACGGTCAGGTGGAACGAAGACTGCCAGAAGGCTTTTGACAAGATCAAGGAATACTTACAAGAGCCTCCAATCCTTATGCCTCCAGTTGAAGGAAGACCTCTAATAATGTACTTAACAGTATTAGAAGAGTCAATGGGGTGTGTGCTGGGCCAGCATGATGAGTCTGGTCGAAAAGAGTATGCAATATACTACCTAAGCAAAAAGTTTACCGACTGTGAACAACGTTATTCACTGCTCGAGAAAACTTGTTGTGCTTTAGCGTGGGCTGCTCGCCGACTAAGGCAGTATATGTTGACCCACACTACTTTATTGATATCAAAGATGGACCCAGTGAAGTACATTTTTGAGAAGCCAGCACTTACCGGACGGGTTGCAAGATGGCAAATGATTCTCACAGAATACGACATCCAGTACACATCCCAGAAGGCCATCTGTAAACACCCCAAATTTGCCCTCACCCATTCACACCATGGCTTGTGATCATTTCATATGCATAAACACAATCATATCACCTCATATCTCATTTTGAGTCACTGCATAGATTCAAAGTCATCTGCACCTAGGGTTGGTGATCTGAGCAATCCAAGAGCTCCTTGAGCCACTCCAAGGGTCACCAATCACTTCAAAGGGGTCCGTGTGTGTTCAAGCATCATATTATATCCTCTCAAAGTCAAGAATGCAAAAGAATCACAAGAATTGGGATTGGTGTGGGTGCAGAGCCAAGTTTGACTGCACAGTTGACCTAAAATTAGGGTTTTGGTTTCAGAGGCCATAACTCCAAATTTTTTGGTCATTCTTGTTTCCATTGGTCTCTATATGGTATAGGGAGTATGCATATCCATTTTCATGAAGAAATTCCATGGGGAAGTCATCTGGTCAAGAGTTGACTTTTCAGACAAGTCAGTGCAAAATCAGGGCATCTGAGGCCCCCAATGACCCAACCAATGGGCATTCTTCATCATTTTGAGTGTATATGATCTTTATTTGATCATAGAAGAAGGTTGAAGTTCACAAAAATCAAGAATTTGAAGATTTTGCAAAGTTGACTTTTTTGGGCATAGTTGACTTTTCAAGAATATGTCATTTTAGGTCATTTTTCAAGCCTTGATTTTTGATCCAAAAATGCTTCAAATGGAAAAACTTTGGTCATGAAAGTTGTAGAATACATTTTCCCCTTTCCAAAAAGTACAAGAACATGATCTAATTCTTCTTGGATCAAAAGTTATGGTGTGACAAAGTTGCCAAAAATCACTTATTTTCAAGATGTGCACCAAATGAGAAATTTGCAAAATCATGAACCAAGGTCATTTGTAACTTCTAGTTCACTTCAAACCAAGGTACAAACATCACATAAGTCCTAAAAATCAGATTTGGACCAAAAGATCACATGTTCATGGTTTGTGTAACAAGGCATTTTCATGAAATTTCAAAAGGAGCCAACTTGCAAAATCACTCATGACACTTCACCCACTTGTCACATTGGTTGCTGAACTTTCCTAGCATCACATACACACCATGTTGCGCCATCCCTAGCCATGGTACCAAGCCTAGAACCAAGCCCATGCTTTCCTTACAAAAAGTTGACTTTTGGCAAAAGCAAACATCCCAATCACAGCAGGCCATGTCACATCCTCTGGCCAATTGGGATTGTTTATACTTTCCATTTGCTAGCCAAACATAACACCAAGCCAAGCTGAAACAGGCCATAGCATCACATACACAAACTCACCCCATTTGGCATTTTCCCTCGAATCTGTCTCCACAGGCCTCAAACACTAAAACAAATCCCACTACTCATCTCACCATGTGTTATTGATCACAAACCAACAAAGCATAAGCCTGAAACCAACATGAACTAAGCTTCACCATTTCTCATCCTCAGAACCAGAACTCTTCGAATCCCTTTATCCAACCATCAAACACACCATTCTTCTTCACCAACAAGTCAAGCACATCAAAAGGAACCAAAACCACCCTTCACATTGATCTAAAACAGCCTATACACAGAGCTCATTTTCTGCTATATCAGATTGGAACTTCTCAAAATAGCTTGCTTAAGCTCATTCTAAGCCTGCCATTAGCACCAGGGGGATCAGTGGAGCAAGCTTGCACCAAAGAACAGCTTTGAAAGTCCAGAAACAGGAGTCTCCATCTCAGGTATGGCCAAGAACACATTCTCTTAAAGCTTTGATTTTTTGTTATAAACTGAAAGTACATGCTTTAAGGATCATTGTGATATGTTTAGAATCGAAAATGGTGAAAAAATGAGCATTTCATGAGTGTCTGAAAGTTTGGCCCCATTTTTGTTTTGTTTCGATTCAACCTGTTCTTGCTGGATAAATGATGATTGATTGGTGATTTGAGTTGCTAGAAGTGTGAGGATTGTTTCTGGGCGTTTAATTTAGCTTGGGGTGGCCTGAATCGTATTCTAGGGTTTTGGGGTCGCCGGGGAAGATGACCGGAGCTCCCCTCCGGTCACCTGAATTTGCTTTGCCCTAATCTCAGGTCATTAGTGCCATTTGAATGTGGGGCGTTAGATTGGTTGACTCCATTGACCTCCCGCGCGCATGAAGGGCCCATATCATTTTGCTTAGCCCTAATCCACTTTCATTAATTAATTAAATCATAATTAGGTTAATTAACTCAGATGCAACCCCAGCCGTCCAGATGCGCGCTGGTCAACACTTTTGAACCCAGAAGCAATCCTAGCCTCTCCTTCTGATTACTTCTCCATTTATTTATTTATTTTCATTTCTTTTTCATTAAATTTGCATGATTTATTTAAAATAGCAAAACTTGTTTAAAAATTATGAAATTTTTTATCCTGAGTTTCATTAATTTTTCAAACACAAAAATATTTTCATTTTCATTTTTAGCATTTAAAAAGTATTTTTAAATATTTAAAAGATTATTTTTAATTGATTAATGAAAATTAATTTATTAAAAATACTTTTAGGTATTTAAAAATCACCAAAAAATTCATGAAATGTTCTAAGACATTTAGAAACATTGTCCAACCTTCAAACCAAATTTATTTTTTGATCTTGATGCATTTTGAGAATTTTTCATTGAATTAAAATCATTTTTGTGCATTATTTGGATCCAAAGTTCAAAAAATCATTTCTTCCTATTTATGAGGAGTTGGACATTGATTCTTCTTGCATTGCATTGTGTTTAGCATGTAGTTTTTGAGATAAAAAGGCCATGATTTGATCTTTCATTTCCAATTTGTTTGGCATTTCTTTTGTTTGGAAACCCTAAAAACCCTAGAAACTTGTGAAAATCATAACTTAAGATTGGTTAAGAGTTGAGACTTCTCCTTTGGGCAGTGGTTTAGTATGGGATTAGGGGTCCTTTGTGTGGCATTTTCCATTTTTTATCTTAGGGTTTGCTCCTGATTTTGGTTTTTTTGTTTGATGCATTGATCATAAACCCTAATTTGGGCTTCCTTTTGCATACATCTTGCATTTGCTTGCATAACATGACTTTCCATGACATTTTATGCATTCATTTGATTCATTAGACATCTTAAGATATGTTGGAAGCATGTTTGATCATTGCATCATGTATTTGCCATGTTGTATGTCATTTGCATCTCATGACTTTTCATGTGTGTCCATGGTTCTAAACTTTCTCCATTTGCATCCATTTGTCCATGTGATCATCCCCATGTCTTGATTCATGTTTGCATCATCTCATAGCATCATTATCATCTCATATATGCTTCTGGTTTTGATTTGCATCATGCCATTTCATTCCATTTTGCATTGCATTGCATTCCTTTCACTAACTTTTCAGGTGGTAAGCAACTTTGAGAAGTGAATTTGCCTTCACTTCTCACAATTTCTTTTCATCCCTAATGCATCATTGCTGCATTTTACTTTGTGTTTGAGATTGAGCTTGCTCATTCCTCTTCTTCTCACTTTCTTTCTTCAAGTGACTTGTCTTCTTAAATGAAGCAAGTCACTTGGCTTCTCCTGATCCTTTCATCTGCTTCCTGGTGGTTCCATTGAAGATTTTTCTTGATAAACCTCATGAACCTTAGGAACAACCAAGCATGACAATGATTAGGGTTTTGATTAGTCTCCCCTCTTAGTTTTACCTTTGTGTCTCTCTTGAGTCTTCTCTCCTCACCTCATAATCAGGGACTAAACCCTAAAGGCTTTAAGGCTTTGTGATTAAGCTTATGCCTGCATCCTTCTCTTAGGATGGAGTGTATAACTTTAATCCTAAGTGTTAAACCCTTAATGTGTTTAAATCCTCTAATCAATTCACCTAATAATCATCAAGACATTACACTTGTAACTTGGGCCTTGCATTAGGGTTCTAATTCTTCCTTAAGTGGTTAAGAAGGACTAACCCTGGTGTTAATGGACAAGTCCCCCTCAAGTTGTCTTACAAACCCTAAAAAATCACTTCTTCATTATATCATTAATTAAAATCCACTTAATCAAAGGCTTGTTTTGTCATGAGTTTAATCCCTAATCATGGATTAAGTTGAGGAGCTTTCCTCAGCTTAAACATTCTCATCTATTATCCTTCTATTAGGATGGTGTAATGAGTCTGTTTAATCCTTGATTATGGCTTAACCTCATTACTCGACACTAAACAAAAACACCAAAAACATCTAAATAATCACAAGTAGGTTAATGATCTTAACCCTACATCAAAGGTGATTAAGTGTGAGAATCTGACTTCACACTTAAGATATTCTCATTACCCCTAATCAGAGGGAAGATGTGATGAGTTTACCAAATCCATTGGTTTAGGCTTAAGCTCATTAACTTATGACAAACTTTCAAAAGCAATAAAAGACTGAAAACCCAAAAACAAACAATAATCGTCTCCTTCGGGATTCTTTTCTCATCTCATTCACTCACAAACGAGAACTTGCTTCTTCCGTCTAATGCAAGACAGTTAGCACCTGAGCCAGACAGGTCATACACTTGAGCACAGGCAAGTAAGCAGTTCACAAGTCAATTCATCTTTCAGTCTCTTTGGGTCGAACTACGGTGTTCTGACTTCCTCATTGCACGAGAGGATACGTAGGCATAACTTAACAGTTATCGAACAAAAGTCTCTGTATATTCCCCCTCTTTCCAGCATCTTTCTCTTAGCCTCATTGTCATGAGCAATTCATTCTCCTCCCTACACTGACACTTATATATTACACATCACTTCTTTTACACTGACACCTGTACATCCTTTTCCAGCTCTTTTATACACAAATTGCACTGACACTACCCCTTTAAAACACAAATCTTTTAAGCGTGGATCCCGTCGAGTACGGCGGACAATCTGGGTGCTAATACCTTCCCAGGTTGTAACCAACCCCCTTTCTCAGTCTCTCTGGTTCGCAAACCGTCTTATCCATGTCTTTCTAGGTCTATGCAGCATTGCCTTTCCTCCGGGATAAAAATGCCTAGCTGGCGACTCTTTTCATCTCCAGTGAGTTCACGGCTGTGTGTTCTCATTGTTCCTTTCGCCGACCGTTCGCGTCTGTACCTTTATCTGGACTTGGCTTCATTTATCGGGAGCGACAGCTTGGCGACTCTGCTGGGGAACCTTATATTGCAACCAGGGCTTCTGGTTCTTTTTGTGGGTTCCTCCTAGCGCTTGTTTGATTTGTGTTTACTGGGGTGTTATGTGTTTATTTGTGCTTATATATGTTTTATTTTTGCTTTATGTACAGTTGTTTATCTGCTTTCTTTACTGCTTTGCATATATCATACTGTCATGCTGTCTGGCTGGATCTGGTTTTGCTTTGGTGGGTGGGGTTCTATTGAGAAGTTAAGGTCCTATACCTGGGACCTGAGTGACACCTAGGCTAGAGTGAATCATATTCTTTCCCATTCCATCTCGGTCTGGTGCGGGAATATGAAACACGGTTCAGATATGGGTTTCTTCTTGAGAACTCTGTGTTGCAGATTTCCTGCAATGCTAGAGCTATCTGGGAAGCCTGCTAAGTCTGGATGACCTTTTAGTATTGACCTTCAGAAACTGAGGTGAATTAGAGGAGGAACTTTTATGGTTATTGTAAACACTGTACCTCCGGGTTAGAAGTGTTTACACTTCTCATAACTGATCCAAGTCTGAGGATCCTTGTTTTAGAACACCACCTGTGAGAGGGTTGGGCTGTTTACAGGTTTGCAGGTACCTTGACCCCAGAATACCCTGTTACTTTGACTTGATTAAGAATACTCCATGTTGGAACAGTTCTTGTGATTCTAAAACCCTGGACATGTGACTCTTTATTTGAGTCCCCCACCTTGGTTACTGGATTTATAGACCTCCATCTGGATTTCTAACATACCTGGACCTATATCAGAGCATTTTGATCAGATCCAGCTCAGTCACAGACCCTTGCATATCATTTGCATACATAAACATTGCATCATATTGACATTTGCTTATTTGTGTTTCAGGGTATCCACTTTCATCTTTGGTTGTGGTTTTGACCCCATCTTCAGTACTGACCTATCTTCATCAGCATTTGCTTCAGCTATCTACTTCAGTCATCAGCACCAACCAATCAGTGGCCCCTTCTTCAGTGTTATCATCAACACCTGTCACCACTCATCTTCAACATCATGGCTCCTAAAAAGAGCAACATCACCTATCACTTCTTCCAGCCAGAGTTATCTGACATCAGGAGGATTCAGACCCTGATCACTCCAGATCACATACCATTGTTCAGGGAGCACTATGGGGATATACTTGATATGGTTATGGATCTGGACCCTTCACAGAGAAGCCTGATCCACACTTGCATTCAGTTCTATGATCCCCCACTGAGATGCTTCACTTTTCAGGACTTTCAGCTAGGCCCTCTATTGGAAGAATACTCATCATTGGTTGGTCTGCCTATCAGGGGTGGAATCCCTTTCAACCCTGAGATGGTCTTTCCTGGTAATGGAGAAGTAGCAAAGGCTCTACATCTGGAACCTATCCTGATTGAGCAGCATATGACTTCTAAAGCTGGAATCCCTGGCTTTCATCTGGACTTCTTGATCTCTCAAGCTACCCTGAAAGCCTCTTTAGGAGAGTGGAAAGCTGTCTGTGCCTTATTGGCTTTGAGCATATATGGAATTGTATTGTTTGCAGATGAGCCTCGATTCATCAGCAAGAATGCAATCCGTCTATTCATCCTGAAGAACCCAGTGCCCACTTTATTGGGGGATCTCTACTATTCAGTGCATCAGAGGAATGAAAAGCAGAGGGGAAGATTAGTGAGGTGTTGTGCTCCATTGTTCCATACTTGGCTTCTCAGGCATCTACCTAGGACAAATGCATTTTTGAATCCTCATCAGCAGAGTAACTGGGCTAAGAGACTCACTGCTCTAACTTCAGCCGATATCAGATGGTGCACTCAAAGCACCAAGGGCAGGGATATCATCACCAGCTGTGGGCATTTTCCCAATGTGCCCCTAATAGGAGTTAAGGGGAGTATTAATTACAACCCTCTGCTGTTCAAAAGGCAACTGGGCTATGCACTGGTCCACACTCCTAAGGCACAAGACTTGGTTGAAGCTCTTTATTGTGAGAACAAGCCTAATCTGGCTATTGTTAGGCAGGCTGCTTGGGCCTGGGATAATGTTCAAACCAAGGGAATAACCATTTTGGGGAAGTGCAGCAATGTGGCATCAGCACAATATTATGAATGGTCCCGTGCCAGGGCCCAATTCTCGGGGATGCCCTTCACTATAGAAGATATGCCTGAATCATCTTCAGCACCACCTGCCACTGTCAGTTTGGAAGAGTTTGAGAGTTTGAAAGAAAGAAATGAGAAGTTAACTCAAGCCTTGCAGAAGACCCTCCGGGAGAGGAGTGATGGTATGAGGGAGGTTGAGAGATTGGAGAAGTTGAGAGTGGAGCATCTGGTTAAGATTGAGAAGTCTGGGGATTATATCAAAAAGTCTAAAGCTGGAGAACAAATTCTGAAGAATGCTTGCAAAGAAGCCCAGTTCCAGAGAGCAAGAACAGACTTGTATCTGAAGGAGAGTCAGGCCCGGTGGGTCAGGATCACCGAGGCTCGTACTCTGGAGGACAAGAGAGTTCAAGACAGGATGGAGCAACTGGAAGCTAGTGCAAAAGAGCAGCAAGAAGCCCTGGCAGCAGCCCAGAAGGAGATATCAGAGCTGAAGATCAAAGCAGGAGTGAAGAGGTCAAAGGACCAAGGTCAGCACAAGAAGTTAACAGCAGCTGTTACGACCCGGAACCTCCTCATCAGGAATCTCACGGAGCGTCCGGCTGATCCTGTGACCGAAGCACTTCTCAAGGAAGTTCGTGAGGATGAGTTTGGTCTTGGTGTTTGACCCCTTGTTTGTTGTTGCTTTCATTCCATGTACTTTTATTTTCTTGTAATGTATTTTGACCCCCCAGAGGGCTTGTATTTGTAAAACAAACTATGCACCATTTTGCTTTTGTAATATATGTATTAGTTTGTTCCATCCAAGTTTCACTTCGAAAGCGACATCAACAGCATCTTCAAGGGTCTGGAAGGGTCAAAACTGAATGTCAAGCCGGATACCTTGAAAACAAATAAGCATACTGCATTGCATGCTAACCCTTTTGTTTGTTTTGTAGGTTTTTGTTTTATTGCCACTAACTCTGTTGTGATGTTCAAGAACTATTGCTCGGCGCCGAGTATTTCCCCTCAACCGTCCGCACCGTTATTCGACCCGTAGCAACCTTCCGGGCATTCAAATGGATCAGATGCAGCAGGACCTTACTGAGGTCAGAAATCAAATGGCAAATGAAAGGCTAGAGATGAGGAATCAAATGACTCAGTTTATGGAAGTGATGAACAACATGGCTCAGAGCCAGGAAAGATTGAGGGCCATGGTGGAAAGGCAGAATCAAGAAGATCCACATATAGGAACTGCCGGCACTAGCAACAATGAAAGGGTCCAACCTCATGTTAACCCCCCTGTGTTTGGACCACACCTCCATCCTGAGGTCAAAATCCCTGCAAATGTTCAAGGGACTGCCACTGCAGCCAGGGTACTTCAAGAAGACCCCCAAGAGGATCAGTTTACAGTAATGGGTGCTGGGGAAGAAGCTTATGATAGAAGGTTGGATGAGATAGCTGAGAAATTGAGGTCATTAGAATCTCAAAACTCTCTGGGTTTCGACGTCATGGACATGGGCTTGGTATACGGGGTCAGGATCCCCCATAAGTTTAAGCCTCCTTGTTTTGAAAAATACAATGGGACTTCATGCCCCCGGACTCATTTACAATCATTTCTGGGAAGGTTGAAGGCCTATACAATGGATGAGAAGCTCTGGATGTTCTATTTCGAGGATAGCCTAACTGGAGCGTCAAGAGAATGGTACTCTCACTTGACAAGGGCAACTATCAGATGCTGGAAGGACCTGGCAGAGGCCTTCATCAGACAGTATCAGTACAACTTAGACATGGCACCCAACAGGACTCTCCTAATGGGAATGTCACAGTCGTCAAGGGAAAGTTTCCGAGAATATGCCCAGAGATGGAGGCAATTGGCTGCTGCTGTCCAACCACCTATGTCTGAAAGGGAAATGGCAGATATGTTTATGAACACCCTTCAGGGAACTTATATTGACAGGCTGGCTGCTTTCTCTTCCACTAGCTTTGCAGATGTTGTCATAGCTGGGGAGAGAATTGAAAGCCTATTGAAGATGGGTAAGATCTCAGACAACGGTGCAAGCTCGTCCAGTAGTACAAGAAAACCTTTTGCAGGCCCGAGAAGAACTGGCGAGACCAATGCCGTCCACACCAACAGGGGCAAGCCCCAATATGTTCACAGATCAGTGGCAGCAGTCACCATTCCCGCTCCGGCTCATCCTCAGCCAGTTTATCAACCTCCGCAACAAAACTATCAGCAACAGCCTCAGTGCCATCAACAGAATCAGTATCCTCCGAGAAATTACAACAACAGCAACACCAACAACAATAACCAGCAAAGGCCATTCCAACAGAGGCCATCTCAAGCCAACAGGGTAATCGATCCGATCCCTATGCCATATGCTACATTGCTGCCACAACTCCTGAAACTCAACCTAGTTGAGCTAAGGACGTTGGCACCTCCGGATCCCAACAGTCTACCCAGAAACTATGATGTCAACGCTAGGTGTGCTTTTCATTCCAACGCACCTGGCCACAATACAGAAAAGTGCAGAGCCCTGCACATGAAGGTACAAGACCTGGTAGACTCGAAAGCTCTGAATTTCGCACCACCACCCAATGTCAATAAGAACCCCATGCCGAACCACGGTGGTCCCAGAATTAACGCTATTGAAGAAGACAAGCCGTCTTATTTAATAACCAGTGTGGGTCAGATCCGGACACCGTTAGTAGAAATTAAGGCTCAACTCCTCGAATGTCAAATGTTCCCGGGGTGTGAGTTGGGGTGTGCTTACTGCAATATCTCAGTCAATGGGTGCGATAACCTGAGGAATGGCATAGACGGTCTCATTCAGAGTGGCCAACTTCAGATCACCACATCATTTCCAACAAATCCAGCAATCTCATCAGCAACAACTCCAGAGCCTCCTACAACTGCAACAACCATTGTTCCTGACAATTATTCGGCTTCATCAACAAGTACTTCATCTATTATCTCAACTGATCAATTATCAACAAATTTTTCTTCTACAACTCCAGCACCACTCCATTTTGAAACTCCTACAACAACAACATCCATTCTTCCACCAATGTCTCCTACAACACCAGCAACAAATCATGAAGATGTCTCAACTGTCACAATATTTTATGATCCTGAAAACAACTCTGCCTACAATTCAGAAGGTGCTGCTCCCATCAGAGCACCAGTCACAATTTATTACGATCCACAGACTATCACAATTCCTTCCGCATCTGCAGTCAGTCCAGTCACTATCACGGTGCCTGGACCAGTACCTTATGAAAGTAGTAATGCCATCCCGTGGCATTACGGCTCTGACCTGTACTGTGAAGGACAAAGAATCACTTTTGAATCATCAACCCCTGCACCACAAATTGACAATGTGGGAGGAGGCGGAGGCTTCACTCGAAGCGGACGTCTTTTCGCCCCACAAATCCAGAGACCCACTGCCGAAGCGGAAGCTGCTGCCAAGGCAAAAGGAAAAAGCTTGGTGCAGGATGAACAGACTGTTAAAGAAGCCTTCAAGGCACCCTTTGACCAAGAGGTTGATGAGTTCATGCGAATCATCAAAAAGAGTGATTATAAAATAGTGGATCAGCTTCATCAGACGCCTTCCAAGATCTCAATCCTATCATTGCTTATGTGCTCCGAAGCCCATCGGAATGCACTACTCAAAGTCCTGCACGCAGCTTACGTGCCTGAAGAGATCACTGTCAATCAGCTGGAAGCTGTAGTTGGAAATGTTAATGCTAGTCATGGACTAGGGTTCACCAATACTGATTTGACAACGGAAGGCCGCAACCATAACAAAGCCTTGCACATAACCATGGAATGTAAAGGTGCTGTCCTTTCCCATGTGCTGGTAGACACGGGGTCATCCCTCAATGTCTTACCTAAGAAGGCCCTGGTGAAGCTAGAATATGACGGATTGGCGTTAAGACCCAGCAACCTGGTGGTGAGAGCCTTTGATGGTTCAAAGAGATCGGTTCTGGGAGAGATTGAGTTGCGCATAACGATTGGCCCGCAGACCTTCAAAACAACCTTCTACGTGATGGATATACAGCCTGCCTACAGCTGTCTATTGGGTAGGCCATGGATTCACGCCGCTGGCGCCGTGACCTCTACCCTTCACCAGAAGTTAAAATATGAGTGGGAGGGTCAAATCGTTACAATCTGTGGAGAAGAGGATATTTTTGTCAGCCACCTGGCTACCTATAAGTATATTGAGATGGATGGGGAGATCCATGAGACGATGAGCCAAGGTTTTGAAGCCTTGAACGTGAATGAAACATCTGTTGTATCTGGTACTTCAATATCATCATACCAACAAGCCCGGAAGGTTGTTGAGGGAGGAAACGCCCAAGGCTGGGGCAAACTGCTGTCGGTGGAGAAGAAAGAGGACAGATTTGGGTTGGGTTACAAACCAACTCAACAAGATCAAGCAGAGGCTGCGAAAGAGCCCAATTTTGTGAGTGGGGGGATCCCTGATGCTGTCAACTGTTTGGAAGACGAGCTGGAAGAGGAACGCAACCTGGAAAGCTGGATTCGTCCAAAGATCCCGGGGAGCAGTATCTCAAACTGGTCTTCCCAGGAAATTATAAGAGTTACTCATGCAGAGTAATTATTATTTCCTGTATTTTTATAGCATGCATCAAAGTCTTGCATCTTGCCCAAGATGACAAGACTCATTTTGTAATCGGGCCATCTGTACTTTTTGTGCAAACAAGATTAATCAATGAAATATCAGACATCTTTTGCAAATGAGTCTTTTTCTTTTCCACTCACTGTTTTTCCATTTTTCTTTTTGTACAAAAAAATAAATGGCAGTGTTTTCAAAATGACAACTTTATTTCACTTTTCTAAGCAAGATTAAAATCAAATCACTAAAATGAACAAACTGAACCCTTGCAGAGAGTGTCTTCCAGACAACACCAACAACAGCACGGCTATGACTTCGTATGACTTTGACAATCCAATCAATCAAGCTGACGAAGGGGTTGATGAAGAGTATGAGCTTCCCGAAGAGCTATCCAGCTTGTTAAGACAAGAGGAAAAGGTTATTACTCCTCACCAGGAGGAGGTTGAAGTAATCAATCTTGGTACAGATGAAGACGTGAAAGAGGTTAAAATCGGGGCCTGCCTGCAAGACTCAGTGAAGAGACAACTGATTGACCTGCTTCAAGAGTATGTGGACGTGTTTGCTTGGTCTTACCAAGATATGCCAGGGTTGGATACCGATATTGTCGTGCACAAGCTGCCTTTGAGAGAAGAATGCCCGCCAGTTAAGCAGAAACTGCGCCGTACTCGCCCAGACATGGCGATGAAGATCAAGGAAGAGGTACAAAAGCAATGGGACGCCGGTTTCCTTGCTGTGACTAGCTATCCACCGTGGGTTGCTAACATAGTACCTGTGCCTAAGAAATACGGCAAAGTAAGGATGTGTGTTGACTACCGGGATCTGAACAGAGCCAGCCCAAAAGATGATTTCCCTTTACCTCACATTGATGTATTGGTGGATAATACGGTTCAGTTCTCGGTATTCTCCTTCATGGATGGATTTTCAGGATACAATCAGATTAAGATGTCACCTGAAGACATGGAGAAGACAACCTTCATCACACCCTGGGGCACGTTCTGCTACAAGGTAATGCCATTTGGGCTAAAGAATGCCGGTGCAACGTATCAACGGGCTATGGTAACATTATTCCACGATATGATCCATAAGGAAATCGAGTGTTATGTGGATGACATGATCGCCAAGTCCCTTACAGAGGAAGATCACCTGGTGAATCTACTGAAGTTATTCAAGCGTCTGAGGAAATACCAATTGAAGCTGAACCCCAACAAGTGCACATTCGGGGTGCGATCTGGTAAGCTGCTGGGATTTATTGTAAGTGAGAAAGGGATTGAGGTTGACCCTGATAAAGTCAAAGCTATTCAAGAGATGCCTGCACCGAAGACAGAGAAAGAAGTTCGAGGGTTCTTAGGTCGATTGAACTACATCTCGCGGTTCATATCTCACCTCACCGCAACCTGCGAACCCTTGTTCAAGCTATTGAGGAAAGAACAGACGGTCAGGTGGAATGAAGACTGCCAAAGGGCTTTTGACAAGATCAAAGAATACTTACAAGAACCTCCAATCCTTATGCCTCCAGTTGAAGGAAGACCTCTGATAATGTACCTGACAGTATTAGAAGAGTCGATGGGTTGTGTGCTGGGCCAGCATGACGAGTCTGGTCGAAAAGAGTATGCAATATACTACCTAAGCAAAAAGTTTACCGACTGTGAACAACGTTATTCACTGCTCGAGAAAACTTGTTGTGCTTTAGCGTGGGCTGCTCGCCGACTGAGACAGTATATGTTGACCCACACTACTTTATTGATCTCAAAGATGGACCCAGTTAAGTACATATTTGAGAAGCCAGCCCTTACCGGACGGGTTGCAAGATGGCAGATGATCCTTACAGAATATGACATCCAATACACATCTCAAAAAGCCATCAAGGGCAGTGTGTTGTCTGAATATCTTGCTGAGCAACCCATTGATGATTACCAGCCTATGAGATTTGACTTCCCTGATGAAGACATCATGTTCATAAAATCAAAAGATCATGAAGAGCCTATTCACACTGAAGGGCCTGACCCGGAAGAAGAATGGACTATGATGTTTGATGGGGCTGTTAATATGAATGGCCGCGGTGTTGGTGCAGTACTCATTACACCTAAAGGAGTTCACATGCCTTTCTCGGCAAAGCTCACTTTCAACTGCACTAACAACGAAGCTGAATACGAAGCTTGCATTATGGGTCTTGAGGAAGCCATCGACCTCAGGATCAAGACATTGACCGTATTCGGAGATTCAGCTTTGGTAATCAATCAAACCAACGGCAAATGGTACACCCACCAGGATCATCTGATACCTTACAGGGATTATACAAGGAGGTTATTGACTTTCTTCACAACAGTCAAGCTTGAGTATATCCCTCGGGATGAGAATCAGTTTGCAGATGCCCTGGCTACCATTTCGTCCATGATCAAAGTTCAGACTGCCAACTTTGTACCTCAGATTTCAGTGTCCAGACTTGACAGACCAGCATATGTGTTCGCAGCAGATGTTGTCAAAGATGATAAGCCTTGGTTTCACGATATCAAGTGCTTCTTGGAGGATCAAACATACCCACCTAGGGCATCCTCCAATGATAAGAAGACTTTGAGAAGGCTTGCTGGTAGTTTCTTTCTGAACACTGATGGTTCCCTGTACAAGAGGAACTTTGATATGGTACTCCTCAGATGTGTTGATAAGACAGAAGCAGATTTGTTGATGCATGAAGTGCACGAAGGATCCTTTGGTACCCATGCCGGAGGGCATGCCATGGCTAAGAAATTGTTAAGATCAGGGTATTATTGGATCACCATGGATGCAGACTGTTGTGCCTACGCCAGAAAATGCCATAAATGCCAGATTTATGCAGATAAGGTGCATGTGCCTCCCAATCCTCTGAACATCATGTCTTCACCATGGCCCTTTGCCATGTGGGGCATTGACATGATTGGCAAGATCGAGCCAACTGCTTCAAATGGCCACAGATTCATCCTGGTCGCCATTGACTATTTCACCAAATGGGTTGAAGCAGCCTCATATGCAAACGTCACAAGACAAGTGGTAGCCAGATTTCTGAAAAGAGATATCATCTGTTGATATGGAGTTCCCGGGCGAATCATTACCGATAATGGTTCCAACTTGAACAACAAAATGATGGCAGAGCTGTGCCGGGACTTCAAGATCCAACATCACAATTCTTCTCCTTACAGGCCAAAGATGAATGGCGCTGTTGAGGCAGCAAATAAAAATATCAAGAAGATTGTGCAGAAGATGGTAGTCACTTACAAAGACTGGCATGAAATGCTACCGTTTGCCTTGCATGGGTACCGCACGTCAATCAGAACATCCACTGGGGCAACACCGTATCAGCTTGTGTATGGTATGGAAGCAGTCCTACCTGTTGAAGTTGAATTACCCTCCCTACGGGTATTGATGGATGTTAAACTGAGTGAAGCAGAGTGGGTTAGGGCCCGATACGAACAACTGAGTCTGATTGAAGAGAAAAGATTGGCTGCAATCTGTCATGGGCAGATGTATCAGAAGAGAATGAAGAGAGCCTTCGATCAGAAAGTCAGGCATCGAGAGTACCAAGTAGGAGATCTTGTGCTGAAAAGAATCCTCCCTCCTCATACAGACCACAGGGGCAAGTGGACTCCAAATTATGAAGGACCATTTGTAGTAAAGAAAGTTTTCTCGGGTGGAGCACTGATGCTCAGCACCATGGATGGTGAAGATTTCCCATCCCCTGTGAATTCAGATGCAGTTAAAAAATACTTCGCATAAATGACCCGCTGGACATAAAAACAGAATGTAAGTCCAGGCAAAAATAGGGCATCCCGGCGAGTCAAAAACAGAATAAAAGACTCGGGCAAAAATAAGGGAAAATAAACAAAAAATGTACACCCGCTGAGCTGAAAAGCCGCATTGGACAGCTCAGGCAAAAATGGGTATCCTGATGGATTGAAAACCCGAAAGGGCGATCCATGCAAAATAAGGGAATAAGCGAACGACTGCATTCTGAATTCGTCTGTATCGTCTACAACTTGGTAAGCTTCAAAAGGATCAAACCTCAATCAGGATCGACATTCTTCAGAAAGCAAGATGAGAAGAACGTCAAAAAGTCATACGAGTCATAGTGAAGAGGAAGCTCCTCAAAGCGTCGTCAAACACTGCCAGCATTTTGTTTCTCAATTTGTAACAATCTCCTCATTTCAGGGGATATGTTCCTTTGACTGTATCTCGCCAATTCAGGGCATATGAATTAATAAAATCAGATTTTCAGTCATGTCTCATTTCGTACATTTTATTTGCAAAAAATGTCTGATGTCTTAAAAGAAAAAAACTGATTGCATAAGAATACAGATGCTTATCTTCAAAGGTAAAAACATGCTTGCAGGAAATATGCTTACTCTCAGAAGTATCCTAACTCCTATGACGGAATCCAGTAGAGGATACCTCGGGATTATCTTGTGCGTTTCTCTATCTTTTTCAGGATTGCGGGTATCCAGAGCGCAACCTGGGGCATGTAAGCTTCATCCCAGCAAGCTGGCAAGTCAACACTCAATTTTAGCACCCGAGGCGCCCTTTCCCCAGCTGAGTTGCCTTTCATGACTCCTCCCAGCTGAGTTGGCCGCTTATTACTTATCCCCATCAGAATGGGCAGATATCACAGAAGGCACCTATATCCCTGGCTGAGTCAAGGATCCTCTTTAACAGAACCCCTAGGGAGGTCTTTCAGTGATTCCTCTCTTTCTCCCCAGCCGAGTGGACATCTCGCCCTCGGCCGAGCACAAAAGTCTGAGAGCTATCTCCCCACAGAGTTCCAGCCTCTATCCAGAAGAGCAGCGCAGAGGAGATCACAACAGAGTGAAGAAAGCTTCTACAATCCCCAGCTGGGTCTTTCACTTATTAGGATAGGTCTATCAGTGACCTGTATCCCCAAGCAAATATCATCTTATTAGATCTACCAATGATCTCATCCCCTGCTGGGATGTCCATTTCAAGCAGATCGGCCAGAGATCTTCACAGCAACGGGATCCGAGTCCCGGTTCGGTGTCTTTGCACAATCATAGCATTCGCATCATATTCACCCACAAAGCGTAGCATTCCGTTTTAACACGGAGCATTACGGCAAAAAAATCCAACACATAGCATAATCATAAGCCATGTTTTGAATCAGCACTTGTGAATGATGACAGTTCATCAATGTACAGAAAAATCCCCACCGGAGTCCCCAGCAGAAAGCCAAAGACATCCTCTTTGCACTCACATATACTTATATACATTTTCTTGACACCCGTCCGTGTCACATCCCCAGCGCAGTCGCCTACACCTTTACAACCCACATACTTGTTCATATTATACTTTTCTCTCTTGACACTCGTCCGTGTCACCCTCCCCAGCAGATAAACACTCATCTATACAATACTCATACTCGTTACTCATGATACACTCATACAGATACTCGTCCGTATCTTGTATATAACATTCATATCCCCACAGATTCGGCACTAGTCCTTGTTCTTTGTTAACCGGATGGTACTCGTCCGTACCATCATCTCTGAACATGTGTCAAGCGTTTGTTTCTTTCATGATACTCGTCCGTATCATAGTCTTAAGGATGCTCGTCCGCATCTTTAATCCATACACCGTGTTAAACACTCATGTCTTCTTGAATTTAGACACTCGCCTGTGTCTACTTTTCCCCAGAAGAATCCCTTCAGATTCAGCACTCGTCCGTGTTCCTTGTTAACCAGTTGATACTCGTCCGTGTCATCATCTCTGAACACATGTCAGTACTTGTTTCTACCCGATACTCGTCCGTATCGTAGTCTTAAGGATGCTCGTCCGCATCTTTAATCTATACACAATACCAAACACTTATACCTTTTGTTTCTTGGATATAAACGCTCGCCCGTGTTTACTATTCCCCAGTAGATCGCCAAAGCAAATTTTCTTCTTTATCTGACACTCGTCTTGTGTCATGATAAACCCTGAGAGCAGCCGTACCCTGCTAGGTGGTCGTCCTCCACCTCTTGATGGTCGTCCTCCATCATGCTCATCCGATGGCCGTCCCCATCGTTGATTTTTAGCAGCCGTCCCCTGCTAGGTGGTCGTCCTCCACCCGTTGATGATTGTCCTTCATCATTTTATCCAATGGCCGTCCCCATTGTTGATTTTGGTTATCTGGCATTCGTCCTATGTCATGATAAACCCTGAGAGCAGCCGTCCCCTGCTAGGTGGTCGTCCTCCACCTCTTGATGGTCGTCCTCCATCATGCTCATCCGATGGCCGTCCCCATCGTTGACCTTTTATCCGGCATTTGTCCTATGTCGCGATACTTTTGGCAGCCGTACCCTGCCAGGTGGTCGTCCTCCACCTTTGATGGCCGTCCCCATCATATTTCTTCTATTCCCCAACAGAGCAGCCGTCCCCTGCTAGGTGATCGTCCTTCACCTTTGATGGTCGTACCCCATCATCTGTTTATTTCATTTATTCTTTAACCCGATGGCCGTCCCCGTCGTGGTCCCTTTTCTTTTTTAGCCCGATGGCCGTCCCCATCATTGGTTACTTTGCTTTATGAACTTGATGGCCGTCCCCGTCATGTTTCATTAATTCCCAGAGAATCTTACTTTATCTTGATGGTCGTCCCCATCATAATTTGATTTTTCTCAGCTAGTCGGTCGTCCCCGTCTTAGCTCTACCTTTGATCCCCAGTATGTCGGCCGTCCCCGTCATTGCTTTGTTTCCCGCACTTTACAATATACTTTATCTCCCTTTATAATCTATATCCCTTTTCTTCTTCTTTCTGTGAGTGCAAATTTTGGAATGTCTTTGGTATTCAACCACAAGTTATCTTGTTTGCCTGATAAGCCATTGCTTACATCCTGCACAGCTAACTCATGTTTGAATAGGGGCAGCTGTAAACACCCCAAATTTGCCCTCACCCATTCACACCATGGCTTGTGATCATTTCATATGCATAAACACAATCATATCACCTCATATCTCATTTTGAGTCACTGCATAGATTCAAAGTCATCTGCACCTAGGGTTGGTGATCTGAGCAATCCAAGAGCTCCTTGAGCCACTCCAAGGGTCACCAATCACTTCAAAGGGGTCCATGTGTGTTCAAGCATCATATTATATCCTCTCAAAGTCAAGAATGCAAAAGAATCACAAGAATTGGGATTGGTGTGGGTGCAGAGCCAAGTTTGACTGCACAGTTGACCTAAAATTAGGGTTTTGGTTTCAGAGGCCATAACTCCAAATTTTTTGGTCATTCTTGTTTCCATTGGTCTCTATATGGTATAGGTAGTATGCATATCCATTTTCATGAAGAAATTCCATGGGGAAGTCATCTGGTCAAGAGTTGACTTTTCAGACAAGTCAGTGCAAAATCAGGGCATCTGAGGCCCCCAATGACCCAACCAATGGGCATTCTTCATCATTTTGAGTGTATATGATCTTTATTTGATCATAGAAGAAGGTTGAAGTTCACAAAAATCAAGAATTTGAAGATTTTGCAAAGTTGACTTTTTTGGGCATAGTTGACTTTTCAAGAATATGTCATTTTAGGTCATTTTTCAAGCCTTGATTTTTGATCCAAAAATGCTTCAAATGGAAAAACTTTGGTCATGAAAGTTGTAGAATACATTTTCCCCTTTCCAAAAAGTACAAGAACATGATCTAATTCTTCTTGGATCAAAAGTTATGGTGTGACAAAGTTGCCAAAAATCACTTATTTTCAAGATGTGCACCAAATGAGAAATTTGCAAAATCATGAACCAAGGTCATTTGTAACTTCTAGTTCACTTCAAACCAAGGTACAAACATCACATAAGTCCTAAAAATCAGATTTGGACCAAAAGATCACATGTTCATGGTTTGTGTAACAAGGCATTTTCATGAAATTTCAAAAGGAGACAACTTGCAAAATCACTCATGACACTTCACCCACTTGTCACATTGGTTGCTGAACTTTCCTAGCATCACATACACACCATGTTGCGCCAGCCCTAGCCATGGTACCAAGCCTAGAACCAAGCCCATGCTTTCCTTACAAAAAGTTGACTTTTGGCAAAAGCAAACATCCCAATCACAGCAGGCCATGTCACATCCTCTGGCCAATTGGGATTGTTTATACTTTCCATTTGCTAGCCAAACATAACACCAAGCCAAGCTGAAACAGGCCATAGCATCACATACACAAACTCACCCCATTTGGCATTTTCCCTCGAATCTGTCTCCACAGGCCTCAAACACTAAAACAAATCCCACTACTCATCTCACCATGTGTTATTGATCACAAACCAACAAAGCATAAGCCTGAAACCAGCATGAACTGAGCTTTACCATTTCTCATCCTCAGAACCAGAACTCTTCGAATCCCTTTATCCAACCATCAAACACACCATTCTTCTTCACCAACAAGTCAAGCACATCAAAAGGAACCAAAACCACCCTTCACATTGATCTAAAACAGCCTATACACAGAGCTCATTTTCTGCTATATCAGATTGGAACTTCTCAAAATAGCTTGCTTAAGCTCATTCTAAGCCTGCCATTAGCACCAGGGGGGTCAGTGGAGCAAGCTTGCACCAAAGAACAGCTTTGAAAGTCCAGAAACAGGAGTCTCCATCTCAGGTATGGCCAAGAACACATTCTCTTAAAGCTTTGATTTTTTGTTATAAACTGAAAGTACATGCTTTAAGGATCATTGTGATATGTTTAGAATCGAAAATGGTGAAAAAATGAGCATTTCATGAGTGTCTGAAAGTTTGGCCCCATTTTTGTTTTGTTTCGATTCAACCTGTTCTTGCTGGATAAATGATGATTGATTGGTGATTTGAGTTGCTAGAAGTGTGAGGATTGTTTCTGGGCGTTTAATTTAGCTTGGGGTGGCCTGAATCGTATTCTAGGGTTTTGGGGTCGCCGGGGAAGATGACCGGAGCTCCCCTCCGGTCACCTGAATTTGCTTTGCCCTAATCTCAGGTCATTAGTGCCATTTGAATGTGGGGCGTTAGATTGGTTGACTCCATTGACCTCCCGCGCGCATGAAGGGCCCAGATCATTTTGCTTAGCCCTAATCCACTTTCATTAATTAATTAAATCATAATTAGGTTAATTAACTCAGATGCAACCCCAGCCGTCCAGATGCGCGCTGGTCAACACTTTTGAACCCAGAAGCAATCCTAGCCTCTCCTTCTGATTACTTCTCCATTTATTTATTTATTTTCATTTCTTTTTCATTAAATTTGCATGATTTATTTAAAATAGCAAAACTTGTTTAAAAATTATGAAATTTTTTATCCTGAGTTTCATTAATTTTTCAAACACAAAAATATTTTCATTTTCATTTTTAGCATTTAAAAAGTATTTTTAAATATTTAAAAGATTATTTTTAATTGATTAATGAAAATTAATTTATTAAAAATACTTTTAGGTATTTAAAAATCACCAAAAAATTCATGAAATGTTCTAAGACATTTAGAAACATTGTCCAACCTTCAAACCAAATTTATTTTTTGATCTTGATGCATTTTGAGAATTTTTCATTGAATTAAAATCATTTTTGTGCATTATTTGGATCCAAAGTTCAAAAAATCATTTCTGCCTATTTATGAGGAGTTGGACATTGATTCTTCTTGCATTGCATTGTGTTTAGCATGTAGTTTTTGAGATAAAAAGGCCATGATTTGATCTTTCATTTCCAATTTGTTTGGCATTTCTTTTGTTTGGAAACCCTAAAAACCCTAGAAACTTGTGAAAATCATAACTTAAGATTGGTTAAGAGTTGAGACTTCTCCTTTGGGCAGTGGTTTAGTATGGGATTAGGGGTCCTTTGTGTGGCATTTTCCATTTTTTATCTTAGGGTTTGCTCCTGATTTTGGTTTTTTTGTTTGATGCATTGATCATAAACCCTAATTTGGGCTTCCTTTTGCATACATCTTGCATTTGCTTGCATAACATGACTTTCCATGACATTTTATGCATTCATTTGATTCATTAGACATCTTAAGATATGTTGGAAGCATGTTTGATCATTGCATCATGTATTTTCCATGTTGTATGTCATTTGCATCTCATGACTTTTCATGTGTGTCCATGGTTCTAAACTTTCTCCATTTGCATCCATTTGTCCATGTGATCATCCCCATGTCTTGATTCATGTTTGCATCATCTCATAGCATCATTATCATCTCATATATGCTTCTGGTTTTGATTTTCATCATGCCATTTCATTCCATTTTGCATTGCATTGCATTCCTTTCACAAACTTTTCAGGTGGTAAGCAACTTTGAGAAGTGAATTTGCCTTCACTTCTCACAATTTATTTTCATCCCTAATGCATCATTGCTGCATTTTACTTTGTGTTTGAGATTGAGCTTGCTCATTCCTCTTCTTCTCACTTTCTTTCTTCAAGTGACTTGTCTTCTTAAATGAAGCAAGTCACTTGGCTTCTCCTGATCCTTTCATCTGCTTCCTGGTGGTTCCATTGAAGATTTTTCTTGATAAACCTCATGAACCTTAGGAACAACCAAGCATGACAATGATTAGGGTTTTGATTAGTCTCCCCTCTTAGTTTTACCTTTGTGTCTCTCTTGAGTCTTCTCTCCTCACCTCATAATCAGGGACTAAACCCTAAAGGCTTTAAGGCTTTGTGATTAAGCTTATGCCTGCATCCTTCTCTTAGGATGGAGTGTATAACTTTAATCCTAAGTGTTAAACCCTTAATGTGTTTAAATCCTCTAATCAATTCACCTAATAATCATCAAGACATTACACTTGTAACTTGGGCCTTGCATTAGGGTTCTAATTCTTCCTTAAGTGGTTAAGAAGGACTAACCCTGGTGTTAATGGACAAGTCCCCCTCAAGTTGTCTTACAAACCCTAAAAAATCACTTCTTCATTATATCATTAATTAAAATCCACTTAATCAAAGGCTTGTTTTGTCATGAGTTTAATCCCTAATCATGGATTAAGTTGAGGAGCTTTCCTCAGCTTAAACATTCTCATCTATTATCCTTCTATTAGGATGGTGTAATGAGTCTGTTTAATCCTTGATTATGGCTTAACCTCATTACTCGACACTAAACAAAAACACCAAAAACATCTAAATAATCACAAGTAGGTTAATGATCTTAACCCTACATCAAAGGTGATTAAGTGTGAGAATCTGACTTCACACTTAAGATATTCTCATTACCCCTAATCAGAGGGAAGATGTGATGAGTTTACCAAATCCATTGGTTTAGGCTTAAGCTCATTAACTTATGACAAACTTTCAAAAGCAATAAAAGACTGAAAACCCAAAAACAAACAATAATCGTCTCCTTCGGGATTCTTTTCTCATCTCATTCACTCACAAACGAGAACTTGCTTCTTCCGTCTAATGCAAGACAGTTAGCACCTGAGCCAGACAGGTCATACACTTGAGCACAGGCAAGTAAGAAGTTCACAAGTCAATTCATCTTTCAGTCTCTTTGGGTCGAACTACGGTGTTCTGACTTCCTCATTGCACGAGAGGATACGTAGGCATAACTTAACAGTTATCGAACAAAAGTCTCTGTATATTCCCCCTCTTTCCAGCATCTTTCTCTTAGCCTCATTATCATGAGCAATTCATTCTCCTCCCTACACTGACACTTATATATTACACATCACTTCTTTTACACTGACACCTGTACATCCTTTTCCAGCTCTTTTATACACAAATTGCACTGACACTACCCCTTTAAAACACAAATCTTTTAAGCGTGGATCCCGTCGAGTACGGCGGACAATCTGGGTGCTAATACCTTCCCAGGTTGTAACCAACCCCCTTTCTCAGTCTCTCTGGTTCGCAAACCGTCTTATCCATGTCTTTCTAGGTCTATGCAGCATTGCCTTTCCTCCGGGATAAAAATGCCTAGCTGGCGACTCTTTTCATCTCCAGTGAGTTCACGGCTGTGTGTTCTCATTGTTCCTTTCGCCGACCGTTCGCGTCTGTACCTTTATCTGGACTTGGCTTCATTTATCGGGAGCGACACCATCAAAGGCAGTGTATTGTCTGTTTATCTTGCTGAGTAACCAATTGATGATTACCAGCCCATGAGATTTGACTTCCCTGATGAAGACATCATGTTCATAAAAGCAAAGGATCATGAAGAGCCTGTTCACACTGAAGGGTCTGACCCAGAAGAGGAATGGACTATGATGTTTGATGGGGCTGTTAATATGAAAGATCGTGGTGTTGGTGCAGTACTCATTACACCTAAGGGGGTTCACATGCCTTTCTCGGCAAAGCTCACCTTCAACTGCACTAACAACGAAGCTGAATACGAAGCTTGTATTATGGGTCTTGAGGAATCCATTGACCTCAGGATCAAGACTTTGACTGTGTTCGGAGATTCAGCTCTGGTAGTTAATCAAACCAACGGCAAATGGTACACACACCAGGATCATCTGATACCTTACAGGGATTATACAAGGAGGTTATTGACTTTCTTCACAACGGTCAAGCTTGAGTATATCCCTCGGGACGAGAATCAATTTGCAGATGCTCTGGCTACCATTTCATCCATGATCAAAGTTCAAGCTGCCAACTTTGTACCTCGGATCTCAGTATCCAGACTTGACAGACCAGCATATGTATTTGCAGCAGATGTTGCCAAAGATGATAAGCCTTGGTTCCATGATATCAAATGCTTCTTGGAGGATCAAACATACCCACCTGGGGCATCTTCCAATGATAAGAAGACTTTAAGGAGGCTAGCTGGTAGTTTCTTCTTGAATACTGACGGTTCCCTGTATAAGAGAAACTTTGATATGGTACTCCTCAGATGCGTTGATAGGATATAAGCAGACTTGTTGATGCACGAAGTGCACGAAGGATCCTTTGGTACCCATGCAGGAGGGCATGCCATGGCCAAGAAGTTGCTAAGATCAGGTTATTACTGGATCACAATGGATGCTGACTGTTATGCCTATGCCAGGAAATGCCATAAATGCCAAATTTACGCGGATAAAATGCATGTGCCTCCAAATCCTCTGAATGTGATGTCTTCAACCTGGCCCTTTGCCATGTGGGGCATTGATATGATTGGCAAAATTGAACCGACTGCTTCAAATGGCCACAGATTCATCCTGGTTGCCATTGACTATTTTACCAAGTGGGTTGAAGCAGCTTCCTATGCAAATGTTACAAGGCAAGTGGTGGCCCGATTTCTGAAGACAGACATCATCTGTCGGTATGGAGTTCCCGAGCGAATCATTACTGACAATGGTTCCAACTTAAACAATAAAATGATGGCAGAGCTATGCCGGGACTTCAAGATCCAACACCACAATTCTTCTCCTTACAGGCCAAAGGTGAATGGCGCTGTTGAGGCAGCTAATAAGAATATCAAGAAGATTGTGCAGAAGATGGTAGTCACCTATAAAGATTGGCATGAGATGCTACCGTTTGCCCTGCATGGGTACCATACATCAATCAGAACATCTACTGGGGAAACACCGTATCAACTTGTGTATGGTATGGAGGCAGTCCTACCTGTTGAAGTTGAACTACCCTCCCTGCGGGTACTAATGGATGTTAAATTGAGTGAAGCAGAATGGGTCCGATCCCGATATGAACAACTGAATCTGATTGAAGAAAAGAGATTAGCTGCAATTTGCCATGGGCAGCTATATCAGAAAAGAATGAAGAAAGCCTTCGATCAGAAAGTCAGACTCCGAGAGTACCAAGTAGGAGATCTTGTGCTGAAAAGACTCCTCCCTCCTCATATAGACCACAGAGGCAAGTGGACTCCGAACTATGAAGGACCATTCGTAGTAAAGAAAGTTTTCTCTGGTGGAGCACTGATGCTCAGCACTATGGATGGTGAAGACTTCCCGTCCCCTGTGAATTCAGATGCAGTTAAAAAATACTTCGCATAAAAATGACCCGCTGGACATAAAAACAGAATATAAGTCCAGGCAAAAATAGGGCATCCCGGCGAGTCAAAAACAGAATAAAAGACTCGGGCAAAAATAAGGGAAATAAATAAAAAATGCACACCCGCTGAGTTGAAAAGCCGCATTGGACAACTCAGGCAAAAAGGGGTATCCCGATGGATTGAAAACCCGAAAGGGCGATCCATGCAAAATAAGGGAATAAGCGAACAACTGTATTCTGAATTCGTCTGTATCACTGACAACATGGTAAACTCCGAAAGGTCAAAGCATCGGTCAAGAATCAGCTTTCTTCAGGAAGCAGGATGAGAAGAACGTCAAATGTCATACGAGTCATAGCAAAGGGAAGCTCCCTGAAGCGTCATCAACATTGCCAACATCTTTTGTTTCTCAATTTGTAACAATCTCCTCATTATTAGGGGATTTGTTTCTTCGACTGTATCTTGCCAATTCAGGGCACATGAATTAATAATGTCATATTTTCAGTCATGTTTCGTCTCGTACATTTTATTTTCATTTGCAAGAATGTCCGATGTTTTTAAAATACTGATTGCATAAATACAAATGCTTCTTTTAAATACGTGCTTGCAGGAAATGTACTTACTCCCGGGAGTGTCTAAACTTTTAGGATGGAATCCAGTAAGGGATACTTCGGGATTACTTGTGTGTTTCTCTGTCTTTTCAGGATTGCAAGTATTCAAAGCACAACATGGGGCATGAAAGCTTCACCCCAGAAAGCTGGCAAATCATTATCTACTCAGTCTTGGCACCGAAGGGGTTTTCTTCCCAGCTGAGTTGCCATTTGTCATTTCCTCCTCAGCCAAGTGCCAACCAGGGAACCATCTCCCTAAAGAGTTTCAACCTCTATCCGGAAAAGCAACGCGTAAAGAAATCGCAACAGAGTGAAGAAGGCTTCTACAAACCCCAGTTGGGTCCCTCATTACTGGGATATGTCTATCAATGATCTGTTTCCCCATGCAGATGCATCTTATCAGACCTACCAATGATCTTATCCCCAGTTGGGATGTCCACTTCAAGCAGATCAACCAGAGATCTTCGCAGCAACGGGATCCGAATCCCGGGTCATTACCTTTTGCATAATCATAGCATTCGCATCATTATTCTCCCCACAGAGCGTAGCATTCCGTCTAATACGGAGCATTATGGCAAAATCAAACATATTGCATAATCATAAGCCATATTCTGAATCAAACACTTATGAATACTGACAATCCATCGATGATGTACAAAAAAACTCCCCAGATTCCCCACCAGAGAGCCAAGGCACTTTCCCTAAAGATACAGATACATGCTCCCTTCGGCACCCGTCCGTGTCATACCCCCAGAAGAAAGCCAAAGCATCCCCTTTGCACTCACCACATATTTACCTACATCTATACAAATCCTTGGCACCCGTCCGTGTCACCTTCCCCGGCGCGGTTGCCTAAACACTTGGAAAACCGCATACTTATTTATAATACACTTTTTCCGACACTCGTCCGTGTCTCACTTACCACTTTTTCACTCATACAGATGCTCGTCCGTATCTTATATATACCGCTTATATCCCCTCAAATTCGACACTCGTCCGTGTTCTCTGTTAACCAGTTGGTATTCGTCTGTATCATCATCTCTGAACATGCGTCAGTGTTTGTTTCTACTGATACTCGTCCGTATCATAGTCTTAAGGATGCTCGTCCTCATCTTTAATTTATACACCGTGTCAAACACTTAGGTCTTCTTGAATTTAGACACTCATCTGTGTCTATTATTCCCCAGAAGAGTCCCCTCAGGTTCGACACTCGTCTGTGTTCTTTGTTAACCAGTTGATACTCGTCCGTATCATCATCTCTGAGCATGTGTCAGTGTTTGTTTCTACCTGATACTCGTCTGTATCATAGTCTTAAGGATGCTCGTCCGCATCTTTAATCTATACACAGTGCCGGAACAATTATACCTCTCATTCCTTGGATATAGACACTCATCCGTGTTTACTATTCCCCAACAAAGTCCTCAACAAAGCATTGTCGAACTGTTTCCTTTTATCTGGCATTCGTCCTATGTCATGATACCTTTTCGGCAGCCGTACCCTGCTAGTTGATCGTCCTTCACCTTTTTGATGATCGTCCTTCATCATTCCCAGTGGAGTCTCTATTCATTAGAACCCCTTCTTATCCGACATTCGTCCTATGTCGTGATATTCTTGGCAGTCGTCCTCTGCTAGGTGATCGTCCTTCACCTCTTGATGATCGTCCTTCATCATTTTATCCGATGGTCGTCCCCATCGTTGATCTTGTTATCTGACATTCATCCTATGTCATGATAAACCCTGAGAGCAGCCGTACCCTGCTAGGTGATCGTCCTTCACCTCTTGATGATCGTCCTTCATCATTTTATCTGATGGTCGTCCCCATCGTTGATCTTGTTATCTGACATTCGTCCTATGTCATGATAAACCCTGAGAGCAGCCGTACCCTGCTAGGTGATCGTCCTTCACCTCTTGATGATCGTCCTTCATCATGCTTATCTGATGGTCGTCCCCATCATCAACCTTTTTATCCGACATTCGTCTTATGTCGTAATACTTTCGGCAGCCGTACCCTGCCCGGTGATCGTCCTTCACCTTAGATGACCGTCCCTCATCTTATCCCCAACAGAGCAGCCGTCCCCTGCTAGGTGACCGTCTTTCACCTTTGATGACCGTACCTCATCATTTATTTCATTTACCTAGAAAGTCTTATGGTTTCACCCGATGGCCGTCCCCATCTAATCTCTCTTATCCCCAGCTTGTCGGCCGTCCCCGTCACTGCTTTGTTTCCCGCGTCTTCCCCAGCATGTCGGTCGTCCCCGTCATCACTTTATCCCTAGCAGTCGTCCTCTGCTCGACGGTCGTCTTCCGTCGCCCGCACTTTGTAATTATACTTTATTTTCTTTTACAATCTATATCTCTTTTCTTCTTCATTCTGTGAGTGCAAATTTTGGACTGTCTTTGGTATTCAACCACAAGTTATCTTATTTGCCTGTTAAGTCGTCGCTTACATCCTGCACAGCTAACTCGTGTTTGAATAGGGGCAGCTGTAAACACCCCAAATTTTCCCTCACCCATTCACATCATGGCTTGTGATCTTTTCATATGCATAAGTTCAATCATGATATCCCATATTGCATTTTTGATTCACTGCATTGCTTCTAAGTTATCTGCATCTAGGGTTTGTGATCTGAGCAATCTAAGAGCCATTTGAGCCACTCCAAAGGTCTCCAATCACTTCTAAGGGTTCCATGTATGTTCAAGCATCATATTTTATCCCCACAAAGTCAAGAAAGTCAAAGAATCACAAGGACTGAGAATGGCATGGAAGCAGAGCCAGGTTTAACTGCACAGATGACCTAGAATTAGGGTTTTGGTTCCATAGGCCATAACTCCAAATTTTTGGTCATTCTTGTTTCTATTTGTCTCTATATGTTATAAGGATCATGCATATCAAGTTTCATGAAGAAATTCCATGGGGAAGGCATCTAGCCAAGAGTTGGCTTCTTGAGCAAGTCAGTGTAAAATCAGGGCATCTGAGGCCCCCAATGACCCAACCAAAGGGTGTTCTCCATCATTTTTAATGTGTATGATCTTTATTTGATCATATAAGATGTTAGAAGTTCACAAAATTGAAGAATTTCAAGCCATTTGCAAAGTTGCCTTTTTGGGAAAGTGACTTGTAATGGAAACTTGCCATTTTGGGAAAGTTTTTCAACCCTTGCTTTTTGATTCAAAAATGCTTCAAATGGGAAAACTTTGGTCATGAAAGTTGTAGAATGGATCATTCCCTTTTCAAAAAGTACAAGAACTCATTCTAATTCATTTTGGATCAAAAGTTATGGCTTGTCAAAGTTGGGAAAAATCACATAATTTCAAGTTATGCACCAAAGAGGCAAAGTTGCAAAATCCCTTGCCAAGGCAAAATGAGACCTCAAAGTGACTTCTAATCCTTGCACAAACATAAACCAATGCCTAAAAGTCAGAATGCATCAAAGGTTTGCCCATTTTCATGACTTGTGGATCAAGAAACTTCAAAAGGGCCAAAGTTGGATAAAGTTGCAAAACATCATACAAACCCTAATCCACTTGCTAATTGGCTTCAAGATTGATCCCATGGGTCTCCTCATTCCTTGCTGCGCAGGACACCCCTTTGTCCTTGGCCTACCAATGACCCATACCTCTCTTACACAAAACATTGACTTTTTGCATAAAGACCCATACCAATCAAGCTAGGCCAGACCAACTCCTCTGACCTATCCAAGAGTAATAAGTGGACCAAATGCAACACAACACACCATATACACAAGCCTAAAACACTCTCCAAGCCATAGCTCCAAGCTTTGCCCTCTTATGCATTTTCATTCGAAACACATCACACAAGCATCAAACATAAAAACAAACTCCATAGAACATCTCAGCATGTCTCACTGATCATCCCTGACCCTTCACCTTGCCCTGAAACTCCCTGAAATCAAAACACGATTTCCTCCCCTCTCTGAACAGAACTCCATCAATCTCACAAATCAGCACAAATAAACTCCAAACAAGCTTTGCAAACATCTGAGGGAAGTCATTAGAGTTGATTGGAAGCAAGGAAGCAGGCTGAAATCTCCAAACTAAAAGCTTCACTTCAGGTAGCTTCAAAAATTATTTTTTCCAGAAACCTTGTTTTAAGTTACTGAAATGATCTACATGTTCCCCTGATTGTTTTGCACTTTGTATTTTTGAAAATGATTGAGTATTGAGCATGTACTGCATCTCTGAAAGTTTGGCCATTTTCATGTTTTTGATTCGAATCATGGTTTTGAGTAAAAAGAAATGGATTTTGAGTTTAGATTCATGTTTAGGGAGATGGAAAGGATTGATCTGGAGCTTTACAGCTTTTAAAATGACCAGGAGAGTGAGTTTGAGATTTCTCAGTGAGGGTGTCACCGGAGAAGACGACCGGAGCTCTTCTCCGGTGACCTGAAAGTGATTAAGTGTCTTAATTAGGTTTAGGGTTCAGTTTGAATGTAGGCCGTAGATTCAGTTGACTGGCATTGACCCGCGCGCAAACAAGTGGTCCAGATTCATCACTTAAGCCCTAATCCACGTCATTAATTTAATTAATTAAGTTTATAAATTAATCTGGTCAGTTTGAATGACAGCCGTTGGATGACGCGCCAGTCAATTCCCTCCTTTTCCATTTGAATATCAGCCTTCAGATTTGCATACTTTCCATTATTTTCATTTTTAATTCATTTTCTTTCCATTTTATTTATACGAATTATTAAAAATAGCAAAATACCTTTAAAAATTATGAAATTTTTTGTCAAGAGTTTCATTAATTTTTAAAACCCAAAAATATTTTTATTTTTATTTTTTGCATTGAAAATTATTTTTAAATCATTTAAATGTTTATTTTTAATTAATTAATGGAAATTAATTAATTAAAAATACATTTAGGTATTTAAAAATCACAAAAAATTCATATTGCATTTAGAAACATTTAGAAACATTGTTCAACTCTCAAACCAAATTTCTTTTTTGTTCTTGATGCCTTTTGATCATTTCCATTGGATTTAATTTCATTTTTTAGACAATATTTTGTTTCAAACTTCAAAAATTCCTTACTGCCTAACCATTGAGAGTTGGATGATGATTCTTTTGGCATTGCATCTTGCATAGCATGTAGTTTATAGGATAAATTTGATTTGAATTGATCTTGCATTTTAAATTTGTTTGGCATTTTTCTTGATGAGGTACCCCAAGACCCTATCAATCTTAGGAAATTCATAACTTACACTAGGTTAAGAGTTGGATCCCCTCCTTTGGTCAGTGAGTTTATGTAGGTTTAGGGTATCTTTGGATTGCATTTTCAAATTTTTATCATGTCATTTGCTTCTGGTTTTGGATTTTTGTTTTGTATGATGCATGTAACCCTAATTTGTGCCTTCCTTTGCATCCATCTCTCATTTGCTTGCATTTAAGAACTTGCCATGACATTTTGTGCATCCACATGATTCATAATACATCTTAGGACATATTAGAATCATGTTTGATCATTGCATCTTTCATTTGCCATGTTGTATGTCCATTGCATTTCATAACTTTTCATGTATGTTCATGGTTCAATGCATGCCTCATTTGCATCCTTATGCTTGTTTGATCATTCTCATGTCTTGCCTCATGTTTGCATCTTCTCTTAGCATCATTAACATCATGTGAATGCTTCTGACTTTGGTTTGCCTCATGGCATTGCATCTCATTTGCATTGCATTTCATTTCTTTTACTAACTTTTCAGGTGGTAAGTTGTTTTGAGAAGTGAATTTGCCTTCACTTGTCACAATCTCTTCTCATCCCTTTCTTGCATCATTGCAGCATTTTGTATTTGTTCTAGAGTGAGCTTGCTCATTCATGTTCATCTCTTACTTTCTTTCTTCAAGCAACTTGTCTCCTTAAGTGGAGCAAGTTGTTTTGCTTCTCTTTGCTTCTTGTTCCTTTCATCTGTTTCTCTCCTGGTGGTTTTTCTGAAGATCTTCTTGCAAACCTCATTAACCCTAGGAACAACCAAGCATAACAATAATTAGGGTTTTGATTAGTCCCCCATTTAGAAGGACTAACCCTAGTGTTAATGGACAAGTCCCCCTCAAGTTGTCTTACAAACCATAAAACTCACTTCTTAATGTTACCATTAACTAAAATTCATTTAATAAAGGTTTTGTTTTGTTATGAGGTTAATTCCTAATCATGGGTTAAGCTGAGGAGTCTTTCTCAGCTTAAATGTTCTCATCTATTATCCTTCTATTAGGATGGTGTAATGAGTCCATTAAATCCTTGATTATGGCTTAATCTCATTACTTAACACTAAACAAAAACAACAAAAACATCTAAATAATTGCAAGTAGGTTAATGATCTTAATTCTACACCATGGTGATTAAGTGTGAGATGCTGACTTCACACTTAAGGTATTCTCATTACCCCTAATCAAAGGGAGGATGTGATGAGTTTATTAACCCATTGGTTTAGGCTTAATCTCATTAACTTACGACAAACTTCAAAAAGGCAATAAAAGATTGAAAACTCAAAAACAAACAATAATCGTCTCCTCTGGGGTTCTTTT
>OZ014521.1:286299119-286301619 GCA_963966055.1 Lathyrus aphaca | reverse complement strand
TCACATACCGAACATACAAACAAATATTCCTACGAGGATAAGGATTCCTTACCACCCTCTCATGTTATTATCACCCATTAAAGAATTAATTCCCCCTTACCCGAATTCCTGATAAAATTCTGTGAGAATTGATGATGAAGATTTTCCATAGCCTCCCTCTTGTTCTTTCTCTATGATATTCTTACGTTATAAAAATTCTGCCTTTCTTTCCTTTGGTTTACCTCCCACTAATTCAACATAAAACTTATTTATTCCTTATTTTCCTCCACTAACCCACTAACCATATTGATTAAGTCATTTTTTATTTTATTAATACCAATAATACTACTACTAATAATAACAATAACAACAACAACAACAACAACAATAATAATAATAATAATAATAATAATAACTCTTATAATATTATTGATAATTACATCCTCCGATTACCCTTCAAAAGTCAAAATGTTTGCTTGGAGGATGATTCTTGATAGACTTCCTATCCGCATGAACCTTGCATCAAGAGGTATCATGGTTTCTCTGCACAATAAGGTTTGTGTACTATGCTCCCATGACGAAGAACAAGTTTGACACTTATTTTTAACCTGTCCTAAATCTCAGCAGATTAGGCAAAAGGTTTTTGCTTGGATTGGTATTTCTCCGATTAATGCGGACAACCTTACTAACCATGCACTTCTTTGGTTCTTAGCTTTGATTGATAGAAGTAAAGAGGACATGAATTGTTTCGTGTGGTTTGTTACGGTTTGGTACATTTGGAGTTCTAGAAACAATATCATTTTTAATATGATGTTAACACCGAGAAGATATTCAACCGTATCGTGTCTATTTCTTGAGATGGTTAAAGTTAGATCGCCGGAGATGTAACTTATACGATTGGATGAAATATCCTCTAGATTTTCTATAATTCCTTATAGGGAGTTTTTGTCTTTTTTTATTGGTGTTTGTATAGGGTTGGAGAATCTCTTTTTCTCTCTTTAATACAATTTGCTTATAAAAAAAACTATTTCAAAAATCATTATATAATTTAGATGTTATTTAAAGACATTAAACATTACATCATCTTTCATATTATAAATTGACACACACATATATATTCTAGATGGTAAGAATAAGTTTACACACACATATATATTATAGATGGTAAGAATAAGTTTTATAATTTTTTGTTAAAATAATAAGGATATAATTGGAAGAAAAAATCACAAGTTAAAAACTACAAACTTAAAAGCTATTTGAAATAGCTCTTGAAAAAAAATTAAAATACCCATGATAAATAGTTGAGTCTTTAGTCAAAATTCATTTAAAAAAGTAATTTATTTTTAAATAGAATATATATAAAAGATAACATGACATTGTATCTTATTGTTTTATTGATAATAGTAACGATACCCAATTAAATCTAATGATACCAAAATATTAACATAAACTAAGAGTTAAAATACAGTTACGAAACTGTTTTTTTATTTATTAATGTGGGTTTAAGAGGTAAAAAAACAAACAAACTAAAAGCTATATTTTTTTAGTCTTACCCAGACTTTAAATTTTAAAAATCACTTATTTTATAAGAAAAGTATAATAATTTTACATATTTTATATACAACCTCTGATAATTCCATACTTAATCTTTGAGTTCGACTATGGTGAGTTCGACTCAATCAAACTGAGATATATAACTGATAGTTTTGTATTTTGTATTCTGTAAATTTTAGACTGAGCTTTTATTACATATAGTATGAGCTTTTGTTACCTATAAATTTGATATAAATAATAACAACTTTCCTCGATTAAGATTCCCATTTGATAATTCAATTCTCTCATTTCTCTCTATTATTCTTCATTGTCTTCGTCTTGAAACCCTAATTCTTCCCTCACATATTTGTCATATTTAGCAAACACTTACACATTTTAATATTTTAGAGCACACATTATTTTGTTGTGTGGTTGAACTCAATACTCAATTTTTAAGAAAAATGTTATTTGAAACAGAAAAATAAATAATTAGGGCCCGTAATTGATACACAACTAGTAATAAACCTAACGTTAGTAGCACTCCAAATTCAATGAAAATGGGACCTTACAAAGTTGGTATAAATCAATACCTCTTGTATCCTACTTCCCATGAAACTGACACACGACCAAACATTTTCATTTGTACTATGTTCTTGTATATAAATAACCAAGTTTCCTCATGCAGCTCATTGTGACTAATTCCATAAGCATAAAAACCTACATGCATATCAAAATGACTCTCACTGTTCCTTCATCACAAGCCCTTTTTGGTGTTTTTCTTTTTGCCACCAGTCTCTTCTGGACTTCCCCAGAACTTGTTCTTGCTACTTCGAATAGTGGAAGCGTTACAAGACACTACAAATTCGATGTATATATAATAATTTCTTTCAAAGCATACGAACTATAATAACACATATAGATCATGATTTTTTGTGTCATCAGAAATCAATTCACGCATTCAGCACATCGGTGAATCCATTAATCAATG